>CM054006.1:12322615-12755016 GCA_028641665.1 Chelonus formosanus | reverse complement strand
AAGTGATCTGCATCTCATGAGAGCTTCTCTTTATGTGAAACTAGGCGCGCCGAAGCTGGATGGAAATAAAACCTTTTTTTCTGGTGTCGGGTCTACTTGCAAACAATCTTTAGGATGCTTTACTACAGAAGTAAAAATTGATAATCTCACTTTTACTTTCACATTTGATGTGATACCAGACAACTACATTAGTCATGATCTTATCATTGAAAATAAGATCTCTGATTACGCAGTTGCCACGTTCAAACGACGACAAGCGGTGTTAAAAAAAATTGATGATGACGCTAGTAAAAAAAAAGATTACAATGAAACAACGTGGCAGGAAGTTCTTCGTATAAAAGTGGACAACGAACACAAAGAAGAACCAATCAACCTATTGCATATTACCGATTCAGATGTCAAGCAAGAGGTACTACAGCTTATCGTAAATCACAGGCCCAATAAAACTAAGGACAGCGAGGTGAACCTTAAGATCATTTTAAAACATGACGTGGCAGTTTTTCAAAACCCAAGAAGATTGTATATGCAACAACGGGAACTAGTTAATAAGATAATGAATCAATGGCTACAGGATGGACTCATAAGACCAAGCTGTTCAGAGTATGCCAGTCCGATTGTGTTAGTACAGAAGAAAAACGGTGACATCAGATTGAGCGTAAATTACAGACAACTGAACGGAAAGGTCATAAGAGACAGATATCCTTTACTGTTGATTGAAGACCCGTTGGACAGACTACAAGGTACCGATGTGTTCTGCACATTGGATCGAAAGGATGGCTTATTCCATGTTCTGATTGATGGAGATAGTATAAAATATACTGCTTTTGTAGTTCCAGATGGTCAATATAAATTTTTAAAAACCCCTTTTGGACTGAGCAACTCCCCAGCTTGTTTCCAAAAACTCATAAAAGTAGTATTTGGAGACTTAATTGCTTGAGGAATTGTCCTCGCTTATCTAGATGACTAAATGATTTTAGAGAAGGACACTAGGGTTTGCTTGCTTAAACTAAAACAAGTATTAAAAGTGGCTAGTGATTATAGTCTGTTGATTAATTGGAAGAAATGACGATTTTTGTTAAAAAAAGGTAGAATATCTGGGCTATATCATAGAGCAAAGAACAGTTCAACCATCAGAGAAGAAAACACTAGCCATGGAGAAATTTCCTATTCCATTGAAGACTAAGACTTCTGGCTCAATCTACTATTACCAACCGTGTCGATAAATTACCAACTGCGTCGGTTATTTACTGGCAGGGCCGGTAACTTACCGGTGGTAGATGTAGTTTCCAGTTTTCCCGCTAGACGGCGCTGTATCGATCTGCAGTCAGTGATTGTTAGACGGCGCTGCTGTTGTATCGGGTAAAAAAAATTTGAATTTTTTTACCGGCAATTGTTACCAATCTAATGTTGGAAACTGTTGCCAATCTTTTTCACTGAGTAGCGCTGTTGTTGTGGCGGGTGGAGAATTAAAATTTTTTTAAATATTATCGACCTGTAACGACTATCGATCACCAGGGGATAATTATTACTAACATTTGTCACTCAATGGCGTTGTAATTCCGGCAGTTTGAAATCCATATTTACTTCACACACAACAATTTACCAATCACTGTTCTACACTTAAGCGTATACACCTAGATATGTGTCTGATGATCTCTGTTGCTGAACTGATTTGTTGGCAATCTGTTCTGTTCATACATATAGCTCTAGCAGCCAATTATTGAAACACATTTCCTAACAACGTAATTTCTTGTGTTCCATATTTCAATTCTCAGAATAAATTCAAATATTGTTATCCGTTAGAAAATAATATAAATAAATTTCAAAAACATTTGAATTGAAAAATATTTTATTTCATGATTAATGATATAGATTTTAATTGTATTACATTGATATAATTATATATATATATATATATATATATATATATATATATATATATATATATATATATATTTTGTTTAATGAGTCATCTTGTTTTGTAGATTCCTCTGAGTTTTTGTCTTCTTGCAATTTAATGACCTTGAAATTATACCATTTTTCACCAATGTAGAGAAGGGACAACTTATTGCGTTTGACGAAGTCCAGGAAAACGTCAAATGCAACATTATTATTTTTGAACACTTCAACCAGTCGTTTTGGTAAAAAAACAATGAATTCATCATCTAATGTTGCAATGACTGCGTCACCATGCTTTGCTTTTACTTTTTTTAGCCCTGTCACTTTATATGGCTTTGTCGTTTCCAATTCTGACATTTTTTTCTTAGGTTTTTGCGTGTTATTGGCGATATCGCTGATGTAATCCATTTTTACGTTCCTCGACAATGCACTATTGAATAGTTTATATATTTTTACTCAAAGGTGTACACTTAGATTTGAATCCAATGATGTGACTAAATTAACTTGTCAAAAGTCTTTTTCAGTTTTCATATAAACCTTACTCTAGCTGTCAATTTTCAAAACACATTCCTTAACAACGCAATTTTCCTTTGTTACTGTCTCATAATTCCTAGAATAATAAGTCATCTCTGTTTGGTTAAACTTCTTTGTTGGCTATTCGGAGAAATGACGTCACAAACAAAAAAAAAATTCCTTTGTTTATCCAGATCAGATAAACCTTTCTAAAAAATAATGACATCAGAAATTTAACAGTCGAAAGAATAGATTTCATTCTCCTGCCACTTGCCGTATATCTTAATATAAACGACCGATCTTGTGCATTTAACATTAGTCTTGCAGAGAAACAGTGATCACAATGGATCTAATTCTCGATATACAAGGATATCGTTCATCTAACGGTAAAGTTATTATGAAAGAGTTGGCGTCATGTTAATAGCTAGGATTGGAAAAAATTTGTGAATATCACTTTTTATTTACACTGCCATACGATTATGGACAATTCACTGATACTGAAGCATTGTTACGTCTCAGTAACGAGGCAGTCTCTTTTTCAAGTCAAGACCCTAGATGTCCTTTACTCAACTTGGGTGCGGAGACCTCGCAGAATGTATTTCAGATGGAGAATCAAAGAAACAGGAAAGGAACTCAGTGCTTTACAAACCACAATGGTGCATTTTTATTTTCAAAAAGCGAAGTAGATTCTTCTGATTTGACAGGTTTTTATTATGTTGTTTCTTTTACTCACGAATTATTCTACAGTTCAACGAATCAGGTAGCTAGGTAGCAGATAGTTGTGTCAGGGTAGAAGGGTGCAAGTGCTCGGGCTGGTTGACGTGCCTCTTGAAGATTCTCGGCTCTCCGCGTTGGCTGGTTGTTTTTATGGTTTCATGGATGCCTTTGTGAAGAGATCGTAGATAGCTCGTTGGATGTTGAATGCTGTCTTTTCTCTCCTGGCCCTCTTCCTCTTTTTAACACTCGCGAGTTTTTCCCGGGAACATTATTTATCGAAAAGTAGATTGTTTTTGATAAATAAATTTTATATGTTAATTTTTATTTATGATGTTCTCAATTTGAAAGAAAAATCCTTTAAGGATTATTTATTCCCAAATTATTCAAATGTGAGCTCGAGATTTTTAATGTAAAATTTCAATGTTTGAGTCTAAATATTTTTATCCAAGGAAAAATTATAAGTTTATCTAGCTGAGTCGGAACGCACCGTGCCCAGTGAAATTTAGGAAGAGAGAGTCCATGGTCTCTGAAACTGAGCTGTTTATTGTGCTTTTAGCGCAGCTATCTAGGAGCTTCTAGGCTAGTTTTCTCCAATCAAAAGTTTGAATTAGTTTGGCTGCCTAGGTGCTGCCTAATTTTCTCCAATCATTTACGCATATTTATTCTCCTTCTCTTCATCTGTTCCACGGCGCATCCCTTAGCTTAAAAATTCCCCGACGCAGAGTTCTTCTATGTCTACGCACTATGACTTTTTGGCTTGGTGTCCCCCACATGGCCTCTAACTGAGCTTACCTTGCGTACGCCCTTCTCTTTGGGTTGCAACTTTTACTTATTGATACCTCACGTGGCCCTCTTCTTCCTTGTTTCCCTTTGCTCTTATGTCTTCTGCCTTCTACGTTTTCTCTCATAAGCCTAATCAATATTTGAATAAAAATTTAAAATTTAGGATATAACAAGCATGGGCAGTGGATATCAATACAAGATATTTCCATGGACTTCCATGGGAAATTGGTGATACACCATATGAAACATTGGACAAATACTCAAAAGAGACATTAAACAACGTGCGCTATATTTTGTTCGCCATTATGAAGTGCAATATTATCTGGAATCATTCGTAGAAATAGATATACCAATCACAAGATTAAGTAGAGAGGATTTTACAATTTACAGTAATTCGATTTTTATCATATCTCCACATCACGACCAACACTGCGGAGGAATGATGAAGAAAGAAATAGATTTAAAATTTCCACGTCTATACAACCTACGATATGAACATGCACTTAAAAATGTAGAAAAAACTAAACCAATGGATTCTTGAGAATATTTCAATTCTTGATGATGATAACAGTCCAATGATAATTTATCAAATAACCAACAAATTACTCAAGTTGCATCCAACAGATTTAAAAATTTCAACAACGGATTCCATCATGGAAAATGCTACAAATCTTATCGATACTGCATGAGATAAACTGCCTGATGAATGGAAATTAGATGAAGATTTTAAAATGTATCGACAATGTTATGAGCATCATCCACCAAAAGGCGACCAAAATGATGGCCTGGTTCCATTTGTTAAGGATTGTGAAATGTGTACTAAAAAATGAAATGATTTGTAAAATGTGTTTCAAAAAAATAAAAAACAATTATTCATACATGATTCATTTTATTCATATAATTTATTTTTTTTAATAATACAAGATTAATGATAATATTATATTTTTCTATTCGTAATCTAAATCTTTCTCTATCTCGAGCTCCTTCTTCCTAACATCCTTGTCTAGCTGCTCTGTAAGCATAAGTCCATGTATGCATTACGTGCGTTTTCGGTTGAAGATTAAATTGAACAGATTTTTCATTCCATTATAATAATTTTCTTCATTGTCCACTCAAAGGTTTGTATACAACAATTCGATCATGAACACAGGTCCAGATTTTAATGATTCATTTTGTTTTGAACAATCGATGACAATTAGGGGTCCTTTGTCAATAAATTGTTCTTTTGTGAGGAGAGGTTCTGAATCTTTACCGTAATATGATTCTTGGAAATTTTTGAACATATCATACAATAATGCATATTGATTGTGAGATATGTCAAGATTCAAGTTGCCATATGGATAACATTGTGAATTGAGAAAAAGTTTTACGTTTCTCAAATTACAATGATCGAATTGACTGGAATCTTTTGTTGCATCATTTTTTCGTGCTGTCTGAAATGCCAGTATAACATATCTCGGTTTCTCCAATTGTGTTGATGTTTTAACCATTTAGACGTTTTTCGTTGTTTTCGGTAACAATGGATATTCATAAGTTTCCCATGATCGGAAACTCAATGTTATTGGCGGATCATTGGCAATATAATTTAATAATTGTATTTATCTTGTTTCCGACTCTGTGATGTAAGGAATCATGAATTTAATTTTCGTTAATGTAATTTTTTCATCCGTACTAGCTGTGGCTTGAACTATAGCATTTAGATCGATGTTTAAACGTGTTAAAACAAGTTTATGCTTAGCATTGACAATAATCCGATGATAATCTCCAGCAAATCCCAATAGCATATTCAATGGCAATAAAATGTCAAAATATCCTTTGTAATCCGTAAGTTTTTCATCATTGACAATCCAACCTGTGTTATCTTAGTAATTTAATTGGCTTGGATGAAGTGATAGATATCCTATAATGAGACTTGTAAGACCGACATTTTTATTACGATCCATCTCGATGCCATTCAATGCATATCCTATTTCTTCGAATAAGTAACATAATGCCATGTTTACAAATTTCGTTGTAGCTGCTATAGCAGTGTCATTAAGTTTGGTAAACTTCCCAGTAATATGTAGAGAACTCTTGCTAGGCAATAAACACAAGTCTTGATGTTGGACAGCAATCCGGACTTCATCATCGTTGTTGAGTGAAGCTGATGCATAAGGTCGATAAGCATGTAATTCAGAATGTGATGCAGACTCACCAAAAACAACTCCTCGGTTGATAGCTAATGTCTCCTCCCCCACAGCCATGGCATTAAACACGCAAAACAGCTCACTTTTACTTTGACTTTTTTTGTATGCGAAGGCCCAAGCTCTTTAAAAACGAAATATTCTGACGACTTAGTCGTTTAAAGTTTCGTCGTTGACTGGCAATTTTTTGGCATGATAACTCAGTTTTATAGCTTCTCCCAACAATCGTTTTATAAACAATACCCATTATTTAACAGATTTCACATGCAAACGGATTGTTATTATTTCTCCACGAAAATTAACCAATTCTCCGTCTTCATCAACAATTTTCAATTGCATATGATGTATTGCTTGCACGGCGATTGGAAGATAAATGACGTTAGATAGCACTTCAATGATTTTATATCCTGGTGGAACTGATGGGAAAAATTCATGAATTGTATGCACTAATTTATTATTTATATATGCTTCTGTAGTAATATTGCACTCGATTCTCAATGCATTTATTGTTAAGATGGAAACTGGTAAATCAGACGTCTGTGTTGATTTTGTCGCGATGAGTCTTGGACCAAAACCCAACAAACGACCGATAGAATCATTCGGCTCGAAATTTATCGTAGCGTTATCACTGTAAATCTCACTGTGCAATTTGTTGTTAGGTTTAAGGGAAATTGACAATTTAGGATCAGCTTTCTTTGAATAATTTTTAATATCTTGAATTCCATAGTTTCCTGTTAGTATTTCGATAATTTTATTTTATTTATTCATATTATAATAGTGTTTTAAATTCTCAAAGTTGCAACTGAACCTCACCGTCTAAGGATAGGGATGAGTGTGCTGGGTCAGAGCAAACGGTAGACAGATCTTAATTTAACGAAATTATAACAAGTTCATATAAACACTATCAACGGGTACCCAAAAAAATACAGAGTTTGATTTCACGAATACTTGGTGAATGTCTGTCACTGATTTTTCACTAAATAGTTGTGAATGTCTATTCATTCAGCTTGACTTGGTGTAACCAGTATTATTGACCTCCCACATGAGCTCAACACGCTTCTCAAGTCAAGCGGGAATGAGATTGTGCACGTGGCGTTAGCCTAACTAGCAATGCAAAATGAATAAGATTTATTTCAGATGAAATAAGCGTTAGATGTCCACTAAGTTATAGTTGAATGCACTAAAGAATGAGAACTGAATGTTTTCGTCACTTCAGAAATATACGAAACGTAAAGATTGTCTCAGAAAAAGGAGATGTTTACGTTCTAATCGTTTTTGTAATTTTGTTCCGGGTCCACAATACTGATATCCAGGAATATGTAACTCGAATGGCAATTTATTTATGATGGTGTTAACTAAGCCGGTCCCACGTCTGTACTGTGTCATCGCCTGAGCCGTACTATAATAATTTCCATGAAAGTCACGCATTTATACTCTAGCTCTTCAGTTGGTATCGAGATGAAGTTCGAGCGACAACGAATTCAGGTACCAGTGTCGAATTTCGAGAACGTCGTACCACAGACTATAAAAATTCAACGCCATGGTAATTTATTACCGAGTAGCGTTCGCAGCGTGATATGTAGCCCCTCGAATTGCGGTAAAACAAATGCTCTCTTAGCTCTTATTGTACACCTAAATGGATTACAATTTGAAAATATATATTTATATTCGAAATTTATACATAAGTTAAAATACAAATTTTTGGAATAATTACTTCAACCTGTAGAAGATGTGGGTTATTTTTAACTTCCCAGTGGGAAGTTATTGTAACAGGTCCGATTTTGCAAATTGAAAATTTTGACATATCTCTACGTTTCAAGGCCTTTAGAGTTGAATGGTATGGTTTTCGAGAGGATGTCCGTGTGTGCACGGTATGGTATGTATGTATGTATGTATGTAGTTATACATACATACATACATTATGTAAAGTTATAAACCATATTACATGAATAAAAGCGAACTCTTTCTGTTGATAACAATTAAATTTGTTATGAACAATTGAAAAGGGGATTTATGCAATGTATTCGAGTTCTTTCTTTGTGAATTCATTACTTTACTTTTAATACTATTGTACAGCTATAGATATCTCGAGTTGCCTTATTTAAACTACGAACTCATTATTTAATTCTTTTTCGATCAATTTATTATTATGTAACATAATTATACATATTACGTGGACGAAGTCGCAGGGATCAGCTAGTACGACTATATAAATTTTGAGTTTCTGTCTGTCCGGGGTAATATCAAAAACCACTGAACCGATTTTAATGTAACTTTGCAGACATGTAAAAAGGGTGGTCAGGAGTGACATGGGGTACTTTTTGTTTATGTAAATTTGTTTACAACAAATTCAATTGTTATAAACAATGAAAAATAGGATCTGTGCAATAAAATTGCATTCTCTACCAGAATTTTGATACTTAGCATATGATAATAATAATAATAATTCTATTTACAATAATTTATTTACCACTGCAGAGAACTGATATTCCTCTACAAGTGATAAAAATCGATGAACGATATGCAAAACTATTAAAGCTAATGTGTCATGGTTGTGGAAGATAATAAACAAGAGCTATAGTGATGAACAGGGTCTTTAGAATATATATAAGAAAATTATCAAAAAATACTCCAATCACAATTGCCAGGGGCGTCGCCCCTGGCAGGTGGTTTTCGGGGCAGAGCCCCCAAAAATAGACAAGAGAATAGTTTACAAAACTACATAAATAGCAATAAAAAAATATCTTTGTCACTAAATTTTACTCTAACAATCACAAAATGCATATGATTTTTTTTTATTATGTAATGAAAACTGGAATAATATTGAATTATCGATCTTCATAGAAATAAGCATTTCAAATTGTTATGTGATAGTTTACTCCAAGAGTGATGGAACTCGATAAACAATATTTGATAACTAATATTTTAGTATTTGAGGGCTAGTAATGCAACGGTATTTTAAAAAATATTTCTAGTAGTCATTGGATATTGTCAATAACATTGGAATATTTCTAACAACAATTAGATATTATCAATTGTAATTAAATATTGTTGATAAGAATAGAATATCGTAAAGGAGAATTGAATAGTGATAAATATTAATAACAGCAAATGCATATTATTAATAATAATTCGATATGATTTATAATAACTAACATCTTTTTCGTCTTTTGATTATATTAATAGTATTTGTCAAGAGAATGGAAGCATCAAGATTTGATCGTATCGATTCATCTTATATTGTTGTTTCATTTATTTTATGTTAAAATTTAGCATATGTTATGTTGATAATCGAATTTTGTTTTATTTTTTGTCCTTGAAAATGATGAAATCAGTGAAATGCTATAATCCATGGATTGGTGTACATGCTCATCAGATGTTCACTAAATGAAATCTATGGATGTGTATCTTTTTATGAGAAGCATTGTGGTCTGTTGCAAGTATTGTCATTTAGTAATGCGAAGATATCATTGCAGAAAGTGAAATGATTGATCATTTCCAATTTTCACATATTTCCGCAAAATAATGATATCCGCACAATAATGTAAAATATCCTGCAGTAAGCATTACAATAAATTATGATGATGACTCCAATGGATTCGACATGGCTTTTTCTGCATTCGTCAAGGTTTCCATTTCGAATAATCCAATTTCAGTATTCATCATTCATCTTCGTATATTGGTGTACTTCAAGTTATTTTTATTATTTATGAGTAATTGTTATACAGTTTAATACAATTGTTATTAACAAAAACAACAATATAAAATTATTTCAAAGAGGCAAAATAAACAAATCAATATATTGAATAAACGCGATGATTGTGTTACTGTATACTTACAACCGATCGTCTACTTTCATTTCTTGGCAGTGCTAGTGAATTCTCGATGATTGGCTGAACCTGTAAAAATATTTAAAGAAATGACCGCCACTTTTGTGAACATACAAGAAAGGATAATGTAGGATTACGGTCCGGTTTTTAATATGGTCCATTCGTTTATTATGTGAGCGATAATTTGACAGAATATAATGGAATTGAGTAAAAACAGAAAGTAACCCATTATTCTATATTTTCAATGAGTCACTTTTCGTTTTTACTCAATTACATTATACCCTGTTAACTTATCGCTCTCATAATGAACGAATGAACCATATTCAAAACCGGACCATAATCCTACTTTCTCCTCTATAAAATTTGAAATAATATTGGCGAACTAGCGAAAGTCATACTGTTTCCTGATGGAGTTAAGGCAACTAAATGTTAACTTCAAAACAATAGTCACAATGTGTGAACCTTTCTTTTTTTTACAAAAATATGAAGCAACAGTTGCAACAATATGAACATGACCCTGATGGACATGAATCTATCAGGGTTGCTAGTGACAAGAGACACTGATTGTAGTGAGAAATTGATGTAGTGCATCGATTGGTAACTGCTAGTATAACTCTAATAGATCTGCTGACCTGAAATATATCCTCCAAATAACATAATAGTCTTTGGTATTTTTAAAAAATTCTAAGTCCATTTATTGCTTTTTATATGAGCTCTTTATATGTGCACTCCTATTACTCCTATAATATTAATAAAATTGTCTAAATGCTATGTTTTCTTCAAGTAAATCAATATCATAGACAATATGACATCTAAAAAATAGTTTCATTTACTGTGTTGTTTGTAGTGTCATTAAATGTGGATAACTTGTGATATTTTAAACCATATTTCCTAATGACTGTCACTTTTAGCCATCATTGTAATTATTTTTCTATTAATCTGACCAGTATACATGGATGTTATGATGAAATTAATTTCTATATACGTACCTTGGAAAATGTATTAATATCTTATTTTGTAGCATCTGAACTATATGGTTTCTCATCAGTTGCACATCATATGATTTCTGATTTTCTGGTGGTTTATTGTAGCACAATAATGTTGCAAAATATATTGCAAATGCTCCACAATCTATACCATTACTTTGTTCTTGAACTTTATGAAATATATAATTCTTATCAATTCTGTGTAATGCATTTGGGTAATTGATTTGATCAGTCTCCAAGTAATTTTTATTTAAGCTATCATAAATGTGGACATTGCCATTGCCGTCGTATTTTGTACAAATCTAGTGACCTATATTATTTACACCAATTTTACCATTATATATTATTTGAATGTTATTCTTCGATCTGGGTATTTGTTGTAGATTACTAAGAAATGCTACTATGTAACCTACATCTTGGGCAAAGTTAAAAGTTCTCTGTGAATTTAATTGTCTGTTCATTATTTCATGGAATGAATTAATATGTTTATCGATTAAGTAACATTGATAATGAGATACTTTTTGACATTCCGCGATTGAAATATCAAAATTACATGGCTCATTGTGATCATCATAGTTATTGTCAACATCCATTAAACTTTTATCTTCGATATTATCATTATCAGGGTATACTAGATTATTATCGATATCCATTTCATCATTAGTGTCCATAACATTATCATCGTTGACAATATTTTCATTAAGATTGTAACTGTCAGAGTCATTCAGAGTAAGAATATTATTATATACAGCGTATATTGGTTTATGATAAGTAAAATATGTCTCATACACCCCACACTGTATGTTCTGAACATTTGTAAAAATAATATCAATTTGCGTATTTCGTGATGTTGTAATGGTTTCCGATGGTAAAGCCGGTGATAATTGATACCTCTTTGAATAATCAATTGGGTAAATATCCGATTTGTCACGATAATTGATCATATCGTAATTGAAATCCCCCATTAATATGACAGGACTATTGGTTGTCAATTTTTGGATAATATTATTCATAGTCATTTCAAACATTATTTTTGTTGCTTTAGGAGATTTATATCCACTAACTAAATACAGATCGCCAACTTTCATTGCAAATAACTGCACATGTCTCTAATCTGCATAAGAGTGTTCACATGATATTATTGTATATTGGACGTCATTCTTTACATAGCATATTAATCCACGAGTATTTATACTACGATCAATTCTTAGAGCAATTTTGAAATTTTTAATCTCAACATTATCACTATGGAATAATAAAGTTTCGCTAAAAATTATTATATCTGCTCTAAGATACCATATATCTGTGATTATATGGGTTAGATTTTTTCTTAATGTACCAACATTTTGATACACTATTTTTGTTCCTAAAGTGTAATCTAAATTATTATTATAAAGTTTTAATTGTTTGTCAGTCCTCAATCGTTCTAACTCAACAAGTGCTGAATTAGCAACCTTTGTATTGTTAGTTACATTTGGTATTTTGAATTCTCCAATTATGAATAGCCCACTTAATTTAGTGACACAACTTAGAGCAACATACAACATTGACAAAGTCCGCCTTTCTTGAACAGAAAAATCTAAGCAAATTTTGTCATAAGTTTGGCCTTGACTTCTATGAATAGTTATTGCTTCAGCGGCCATAACAGGTAATTGATTTTTTATAATTTCATACTTATTATCTGTAGCACCACTACTCTGAATTGACATTTTTTCTATCGGTGTCAAATCTTTATATATTTTATTTTGAATCATATGATCACGATAACGAGCTCGTATTTTTATGCCTACTCTTGAAGTATAGAAATTAAACCATTATATGAACGGTATATTATTATCTTTACATTCAATGTATTCTAAAACACCACAAGCACCATTTACTAAACCGTCCTCAATATCAATATTTCTTATTATCATGTGTTTAATGTTGACTTTCAATTCGATAATATCAGGTAATACAATGGCAATCTGGTTTGCTTTTTTTTTCATTGATTCTAACATCATTTTTTTCTCTCCTTCACTTATTCCTTTTGAGAATATAACTTCAGCTTTTGAAAAGAACAATTCACCCGGACATTGAGAAATTTTTTGCGCATTATAAGCAGCTACTTTAGCAGTAGTAGCATACAACCGCATAGCTGTTTCTGGAATATCTTGTAAATTTTTTTTTTCGCGGGATTTAAGTAATTCAATGTCATCACTGTTAATATTTCCGAAAGCTAAATGATTTAGAGCATTAATAAATGGTAAATCATCTTTCTGACGCATGATTTCTGTTAATTCAAAAATGTCAAATTGATCCCATAAAGGATTAGTATCGAGAAATGGTGCCATTTCAGTGTGATTTGAAACTTGATAAACAGGTCTATCTTTTACAGGAGGCAATTGATTTGAGTCCCCAACGACCAGTACTGATGCACCACCGAATGGTTTATTTACACCATTTATTCGTCTCAATCTCGTATTAATATAACCGAATATGATAGACCCAACCATTGAAATTTCATCTATAATTATAAGTTGTACATTACTCAATTGTTCTCGTATAGTATTTGCTATATCGCTAGAAAGTTCGGATATATTTACACCAGAATTTTTACATGGCAAAGAAAAAGCAGAATGCAGTGTTACACCATTAATCAAAAAAGGAGCTTTACCAGATGGAGCACATAATAGCACAACTATTTTATCATTATTTTCACCTGGCAATTCATCAAAATAGTTTGTTGTTATTAATTGGTACAATGTATTTATGACTGTGCTTTTACCGACACCAGCCGATCCACTAAGAAATATTTTAAATGGAGTTTTACCTGTCGTATAACAATTTAATATGTGCATTACGATTTCTCTCTGCTTTATATTTAGATTTTTCATCATACTATAAAGTTCCACTTTAGATATTCGAGGTGGCATTGTATATCGTATTTTTTGAATGACATGTTTCAGTCGGTTTTGCTTTACTTTTTCATCACCAGCTTGTCGAAATATGTCAATGCGTTGATCATCAGATACTCCGTAATCACCGCTATCTTCATCAGTATTATTTGTTATGTCACGATTGTCTTTTTCTACTTCTTCTAATATATCATCAATTGCCTCATCGGAAATTATGGGGAATTTAGCTCGATTAGTTGCTATAATTTGTATATTATTATTATATACTGTTTCGTCATTAACATCTTCAATTTGTACTTTCTCATTTCTCCACGGCATGAATAATAACATTTGTTCTCGATAATAATTTCCTGAGTCCCGTTTCAATTTATATCTTCTATATCGAATGATAGCCGTTTTTTGTCGTTTTTTAGTGACATCATCCGTGCTTTCATCAACATTTGATTCCTTTTTATGAGTATCATTGTAGTTAGCTGCAAAATCTGCTAAACTGATCTTTTGAAGTTTGCGACTTCTTTTACTATATTTTTCGAAAATATCACTCATATATATTTCACTCGAATCTTTATTTATAGATTTTAGAGTGGTTTCTGATTTTAATATTAAAACTCGTTCCATTATTGGGCTAGTATTAATAAATATTGATTTGCGACTTTTTTTTGATAATGGTAGCGATAAAACATAGGAAGCAGCTTCCTGTGCTGGCATCAGATTACTATCCAAAAATGCATTTGCAAGTATACGAAGATTTCCTTTTATACTCTTATTGTTAATATTACATTCTTGAGCAGCTTCTCTCAATAATTTAGATAAGCCCCCGTCAATTTTACTAATATAATTAGTAACATAACTTATTACAGCATATTCATCGAGAATGAATTGCAGATCAATATTGGATTCAAATAATTGTAAAATATCCTTATTATAATTATTAATATGTACTTCTCCACTCGTTCTTCTCAAAAAAACGCGCCTTTGTTTTAGAGTACTACGTATGGCAAGAATATACTCGTGCTCAGTCATTCCCTATTCCTTTAAAATATCCTCATATTGAACTAACCGTTTTTTATTAGCATAGAAATTACGCATTAATTTGTCGACAACTTTGTATGATTTGGGTGCAACTTCACCTTCCTTAAGAGGCTCTAATATCATTGTTTTTTCATTACCGGAGAGGGTATATGAAATCGGCATTGTTTATTCCGCTTACCTTTATAGCAAGTATGTAAATGTTTATGAACTTGGAATTTAACATAAGGATTACTCTCGTCATTTTCACATGTAATAAACTTATCAATAAAATTGATAAGTTCTATGTTACTACTATCGTTTTCCTCAAATTTCGGTGCTTCTTTTAACCATAATAGTATATGCTCATGTGGACTTCCGTGTTGATGAAATTCTACGCGCTGATAACTACCTTCAAGTATATAAGTACCAAATATACTATCATGTTGTTTTAACATCCATACAAACTTACTTGCTTTATAATCAAAATATCTAGCACAAGAAACAGGATCATTTCTTATAGATGTAGTTTTAGTATTGTTGTCTAATTCATAAGCTTCTTTTATATTTAATATTTGACCTCCAGTACTATATCTCATTAAAGTCTGAAGTAATTCGGGCCAATGTGATTCACCAGTCGACAACGTTAGAAAAAATGTTGGCTTACCGAGTTGACGAATCATAGCTAATAATTCTTTTTTTTTAGTTTCCCAGAAAGCAGGAGACGAACGAATATATTTAACCATTCGATATCCGTCATCAAATTTTACAATTTCATCTATTTTTTTAGGATTTAATACATCTTCTGCTTTTAAATCATAATTCATATTTCTAGTCGTTTTTCTTAAACGTATATTAATACTTGCTAAACATGTTTTTTCTAAATTCTTTTTAGCCATAAATAAAATCCGCAAAGGAATGCACGATCGACGATCATAATGTCTCACTTCTGCCTTGATTCGATCTGTATAAGATACATTTTTCAGCAATTTCATTTCGTAGCCTCCAAATTAGCCATTGATTTTATGCCATGGCATTGGTTGTTTATTTTGACCTGGTGCAATCACGTTGACAACTGGCCCGGGATCTTGTGTAATAACCATATTATTATCCACTAGTAATACTTCGTCATTATTTATTTGATTAATATCTATAACAGGAGTATGGCAGTTATCATTATTATTGTCTTTGTCGTCGTTATTCGTCACTACTTCAGATTCAATATCATCTACATCCTTTTCGTCGACTATGAAATCTACTTTATCATGAATGTCCATATCGTCGTAGTGATCGAAATATTTTTTGTCAACTTTTATGTTATATTTTTTATATAACGGAGTTTCAACAAGGTATTTTAGAGCCTTACACAAGATTCCAGGCCTAATTGTTTCAAACATATAATGACTTTTATGAATGATGTGACATTTCAATTTTATTGGTATTGTGTGCATATCGTTAAATTTTCGTGGTAATACTTGTAACATATCATTTACATCAATAAAAATATTAACTACACTTCCCTTTAATCTTAATTGTGGATTTAACACAAATGGCTTCAAAGCACGGATTTGCATAAAATTCAATACTGGTGCTACCATTCTTTCTTCAAGATCAGAAAGTTCTTGTATAGTTTTTGGTACTGTAACAAATTTCAGGCCATTACTTGTAGACAATTTATAAATTTTACCAGCATATGCTGAGTTTTTACATGTACTGCATATGTAGTCAGATGGAAATGGATGTAGATGATATTGAATCTGAAGTAGTGACGAATAACGACGACAAAGACAATAATAATGATAACTGCCATACTCCTGTTATAGATATTAATCAAATAAATAATGACGAAGTATTACTAGTGGATAATAATATGGTTATTACACAAGATCCCGGGCCAGTTGTCAACGTGATTGCACCAGGTCAAAATAAACAACCAATGCCATGGCATAAAATCAATGGCTAATTTGGAGGCTACGAAATGAAATTGCTGAAAAATGTATCTTATACAGATCGAATCAAGGCAGAAGTGAGACATTATGATCGTCGATCGTGCATTCCTTTGCGGATTTTATTTATGGCTAAAAAGAATTTAGAAAAAACATGTTTAGCAAGTATTAATATACGTTTAAGAAAAACGACTAGAAATATGAATTATGATTTAAAAGCAGAAGATGTATTAAATCCTAAAAAAATAGATGAAATTGTAAAATTTGATGACGGATATCGAATGGTTAAATATATTCGTTCGTCTCCTGCTTTCTGGGAAACTAAAAAAAAAGAATTATTAGCTATGATTCGTCAACTCGGTAAGCCAACATTTTTTCTAACGTTGTCGACTGGTGAATCACATTGGCCCGAATTACTTCAGACTTTAATGAGATATAGTACTGGAGGTCAAATATTAAATATAAAAGAAGCTTATGAATTAGACAACAATACTAAAACTACATCTATAAGAAATGATCCTGTTTCTTGTGCTAGATATTTTGATTATAAAGCAAGTAAGTTTGTATGGATGTTAAAACAACATGATAGTATATTTGGTACTTATATACTTGAAGGTAGTTATCAGCGCGTAGAATTTCATCAACACGGAAGTCCACATGAGCATATACTATTATGGTTAAAAGAAGCACCGAAATTTGAGGAAAACGATAGTAGTAACATAGAACTTATCAATTTTATTGATAAGTTTATTACATGTGAAAATGACGAGAGTAATCCTTATGTTAAATTCCAAGTTCATAAACATTTACATACTTGCTATAAAGGTAAGCGGAATAAACAATGCCGATTTCATATACCCTCTCCGGTAATGAAAAAACAATGATATTAGAGCCTCTTAAGGAAGGTGAAGTTGCACCCAAATCATACAAAGTTGTCGACAAATTAATGCGTAATTTCTATGCTAATAAAAAACGGTTAGTTCAATATGAGGATATTTTAAAGGAATAGGGAATGACTGAGCACGAGTATATTCTTGCCATACGTAGTACTCTAAAACAAAGGCGCGTTTTTTTGAGAAGAACGAGTGGAGAAGTACATATTAATAATTATAATAAGGATATTTTACAATTATTTGAATCCAATATTGATCTGCAATTCATTCTCGATGAATATGCTGTAATAAGTTATGTTACTAATTATATTAGTAAAATTGACGGGGGCTTATCTAAATTATTGAGAGAAGCTGCTCAAGAATGTAATATTAACAATAAGAGTATAAAAGGAAATCTTCGTATACTTGCAAATGCATTTTTGGATAGTAATCTGATGCCAGCACAGGAAGCTGCTTCCTATGTTTTATCGCTACCATTATCAAAAAAAAGTCGCAAATCAATATTTATTAATACTAGCCCAATAATGGAACGAGTTTTAATATTAAAATCAGAAACCACTCTAAAATCTATAAATAAAGATTCGAGTGAAATATATATGAGTGATATTTTCGAAAAATATAGTAAAAGAAGTCGCAAACTTCAAAAGATCAGTTTAGCAGATTTTGCAGCTAACTACAATGATACTCATAAAAAGGAATCAAATGTTGATGAAAGCACGGATGATGTCACTAAAAAACGACAAAAAACGGCTATCATTCGATATAGAAGATATAAATTGAAACGGGACTCAGGAAATTATTATCGAGAACAAATGTTATTATTCATGCCGTGGAGAAATGAGAAAGTACAAATTGAAGATGTTAATGACGAAACAGTATATAATAATAATATACAAATTATAGCAACTAATCGAGCTAAATTCCCCATAATTTCCGATGAGGCAATTGATGATATATTAGAAGAAGTAGAAAAAGACAATCGTGACATAACAAATAATACTGATGAAGATAGCGGTGATTACGGAGTATCTGATGATCAACGCATTGACATATTTCGACAAGCTGGTGATGAAAAAGTAAAGCAAAACCGACTGAAACATGTCATTCAAAAAATACGATATACAATGCCACCTCGAATATCTAAAGTGGAACTTTATAGTATGATGAAAAATCTAAATATAAAGCAGAGAGAAATCGTAATGCACATATTAAATTGTTATACGACAGGTAAAACTCCATTTAAAATATTTCTTAGTGGATCGGCTGGTGTCGGTAAAAGCACAGTCATAAATACATTGTACCAATTAATAACAACAAACTATTTTGATGAATTGCCAGGTGAAAATAATGATAAAATAGTTGTGCTATTATGTGCTCCATCTGGTAAAGCTCCTTTTTTGATTAATGGTGTAACACTGCATTCTGCTTTTTCTTTGCCATGTAAAAATTCTGGTGTAAATATATCCGAACTTTCTAGCGATATAGCAAATACTATACGAGAACAATTGAGTAATGTACAACTTATAATTATAGATGAAATTTCAATGGTTGGGTCTATCATATTCGGTTATATTAATACGAGATTGAGACGAATAAATGGTGTAAATAAACCATTCGGTGGTGCATCAGTACTGGTCGTTGGGGACTCAAATCAATTGCCTCCTGTAAAAGATAGACCTGTTTATCAAGTTTCAAATCACACTGAAATGGCACCATTTCTCGATACTAATCCTTTATGGGATCAATTTGACATTTTTGAATTAACAGAAATCATGCGTCAGAAAGATGATTTACCATTTATTAATGCTCTAAATCATTTAGCTTTCGGAAATATTAACAGTGATGACATTGAATTACTTAAATCCCGCGAAAAAAAAAATTTACAAGATATTCCAGAAACAGCTATGCGGTTGTATGCTACTACTGCTAAAGTAGCTGCTTATAATGCGCAAAAAATTTCTCAATGTCCGGGTGAATTGTTCTTTTCAAAAGCTGAAGTTATATTCTCAAAAGGAATAAGTGAAGGAGAGAAAAAAATGATGTTAGAATCAATGAAAAAAAAAGCAAACCAGATTGCCATTGTATTACCTGATATTATCGAATTGAAAGTCAACATTAAACACATGATAATAAGAAATATTGATATTGAGGACGGTTTAGTAAATGGTGCTTGTGGTGTTTTAGAATACATTGAATGTAAAGATAATAATATACCGTTCATATAATGGTTTAATTTCTATACTTCAAGAGTAGGCATAAAAATACGAGCTCGTTATCGTGATCATATGATTCAAAATAAAATATATAAAGATTTGACACCGATAGAAAAAATGTCAATTCAGAGTAGTGGTGCTACAGATAATAAATATAAAATTATAAAAAATCAATTTCCTGTTATGGCCGCTGAAGCAATAACTATTCATAAAAGTCAAGGCCAAACTTATGACAAAATTTGCTTAGATTTTACTGTACAAGAAAGGCGAACTTTGTCAATGTTGTATGTTGCTCTAAGTTGTGTCACTAAATTAAGTGGGCTATTCATAATTGGAGAATTCAAAATACCAAATGTAACTAACAATACAAAGGTTGCTAATTCAGCACTTGTTGAGTTAGAACGATTGAGGACTGACAAACAATTAAAACTTTATAATAATAATTTAGATTACACTTTAGGAACAAAAATAGTGTATCAAAATGTTGGTACATTAAGAAAAAATCTAACCCATATAATCACAGATATATGGTATCTTAGAGCAGATATAATAATTTTTAGCGAAACTTTATTATTCCATAGTGATAATGTTGAGATTAAAAATTTCAAAATTGCTCTAAGAATTGATCGTAGTATAAATACTCGTGGATTAATATGCTATGTAAAGAATGACGTCCAATATACAATAATATCATGTGAACACTCTTATGCAGATTAGAGACATGTGCAGTTATTTGCAATGAAAGTTGGCGATCTGTATTTAGTTAGTGGATATAAATCTCCTAAAGCAACAAAAATAATGTTTGAAATGACTATGAATAATATTATCCAAAAATTGACAACCAATAGTCCTGTCATATTAATGGGGGATTTCAATTACGATATGATCAATTATCGTGACAAATCGGATATTTACCCAATTGATTATTCAAAGAGGTATCAATTATCACCGGCTTTACCATCGGAAACCATTACAACATCACGAAATACGCAAATTGATATTATTTTTACAAATGTTCAGAACATACAGTGTGGGGTGTATGAGACATATTTTACTTATCATAAACCAATATACGCTGTATATAATAATATTCTTACTCTGAATGACTCTGACAGTTACAATCTTAATGAAAATATTGTCAACGATGATAATGTTATGGACACTAATGATGAAATGGATATCGATAATAATCTAGTATACCCTGATAATGATAATATCGAAGATAAAAGTTTAATGGATGTTGACAATAACTATGATGATCACAATGAGCCATGTAATTTTGATATTTCAATCGCGGAATGTCAAAAAGTATCTCATTATCAATGTTACTTAATCGATAAACATATTAATTCATTCCATGAAATAATGAACAGACAATTAAATTCACAGAGAACTTTTAACTTTGCCCAAGATGTAGGTTACATAGTAGCATTTCTTAGTAATCTACAACAAATACCCAGATCGAAGAATAACATTCAAATAATATATAATGGTAAAATTGGTGTAAATAATATAGGTCACTAGATTTGTACAAAATACGACGGCAATGGCAATGTCCACATTTATGATAGCTTAAATAAAAATTACTTGGAGACTGATCAAATCAATTACCCAAATGCATTACACAGAATTGATAAGAATTATATATTTCATAAAGTTCAAGAACAAAGTAATGGTATAGATTGTGGAGCATTTGCAATATATTTTGCAACATTATTGTGCTACAATAAACCACCAGAAAATCAGAAATCATATGATGTGCAACTGATGAGAAACCATATAGTTCAGATGCTACAAAATAAGATATTAATACATTTTCCAAGGTACGTATATAGAAATTAATTTCATCATAACATCCATGTATACTGGTCAGATTAATAGAAAAATAATTACAATGATGGCTAAAAGTGACAGTCATTAGGAAATATGGTTTAAAATATCACAAGTTATCCACATTTAATGACACTACAAACAACACAGTAAATGAAACTATTTTTTAGATGTCATATTGTCTATGATATTGATTTACTTGAAGAAAACATAGCATTTAGACAATTTTATTAATATTATAGGAGTAATAGGAGTGCACATATAAAGAGCTCATATAAAAAGCAATAAATGGACTTAGAATTTTTTAAAAATACCAAAGACTATTATGTTATTTGGAGGATATATTTCAGGTCAGCAGATCTATTAGAGTTATACTAGCAGTTACCAATCGATGCACTACATCAATTTCTCACTACAATCAGTGTCTCTTGTCACTAGCAACCCTGATAGATTCATGTCCATCAGGGTCATGTTCATATTGTTGCAACTGTTGCTTCATATTTTTGTAAAAAAAAGAAAGGTTCACACATTGTGACTATTGTTTTGAAGTTAACATTTAGTTGCCTTAACTCCATCAGGAAACAGTATGACTTTCGCTAGTTCGCCAATATTATTTCAAATTTTATAGAGGAGAAAGTAGGATTATGGTCCGGTTTTGAATATGGTTCATTCGTTCATTATGAGAGCGATAAGTTAACAGGGTATAATGTAATTGAGTAAAAACGAAAAGTGACTCATTGAAAATATAGAATAATGGGTTACTTTCTGTTTTTACTCAATTCCATTATATTCTGTCAAATTATCGCTCACATAATAAACGAATGGACCATATTAAAAACCGGACCGTAATCCTACATTATCCTTTCTTGTATGTTCACAAAAGTGGCGGTCATTTCTTTAAATATTTTTACAGGTTCAGCCAATCATCGAGAATTCACTAGCACTGCCAAGAAATGAAAGTAGACGATCGGTTGTAAGTATACAGTAACACAATCATCGCGTTTATTCAATATATTGATTTGTTTATTTTGCCTCTTTGAAATAATTTTATATTGTTGTTTTTGTTAATAACAATTGTATTAAACTGTATAACAATTACTCATAAATAATAAAAATAACTTGAAGTACACCAATATACGAAGATGAATGATGAATACTGAAATTGGATTATTCGAAATGGAAACCTTGACGAATGCAGAAAAAGCCATGTCGAATCCATTGGAGTCATCATCATAATTTATTGTAATGCTTACTGCAGGATATTTTACATTATTGTGCGGATATCATTATTTTGCGGAAATATGTGAAAATTGGAAATGATCAATCATTTCACTTTCTGCAATGATATCTTCGCATTACTAAATGACAATACTTGCAACAGACCACAATGCTTCTCATAAAAAGATACACATCCATAGATTTCATTTAGTGAACATCTGATGAGCATGTACACCAATCCATGGATTATAGCATTTCACTGATTTCATCATTTTCAAGGACAAAAAATAAAACAAAATTCGATTATCAACATAACATATGCTAAATTTTAACATAAAATAAATGAAACAACAATATAAGATGAATCGATACGATCAAATCTTGATGCTTCCATTCTCTTGACAAATACTATTAATATAATCAAAAGACGAAAAAGATGTTAGTTATTATAAATCATATCGAATTATTATTAATAATATGCATTTGCTGTTATTAATATTTATCACTATTCAATTCTCCTTTACGATATTCTATTCTTATCAACAATATTTAATTACAATTGATAATATCTAATTGTTGTTAGAAATATTCCAATGTTATTGACAATATCCAATGACTACTAGAAATATTTTTTAAAATACCGTTGCATTACTAGCCCTCAAATACTAAAATATTAGTTATCAAATATTGTTTATCGAGTTCCATCACTCTTGGAGTAAACTATCACATAACAATTTGAAATGCTTATTTCTATGAAGATCGATAATTCAATATTATTCCAGTTTTCATTACATAATAAAAAAAAATCATATGCATTTTGTGATTGTTAGAGTAAAATTTAGTGACAAAGATATTTTTTTATTGCTATTTATGTAGTTTTGTAAACTATTCTCTTGTCTATTTTTGGGGGCTCTGCCCCGAAAACCACCTGCCAGGGGCGACGCCCCTGGCAATTGTGATTGGAGTATTTTTTGATAATTTTCTTATATATATTCTAAAGACCCTGTTCATCACTATAGCTCTTGTTTATTATCTTCCACAACCATGACACATTAGCTTTAATAGTTTTGCATATCGTTCATCGATTTTTATCACTTGTAGAGGAATATCAGTTCTCTGCAGTGGTAAATAAATTATTGTAAATAGAATTATTATTATTATTATCATATGCTAAGTATCAAAATTCTGGTAGAGAATGCAATTTTATTGCACAGATCCTATTTTTCATTGTTTATAACAATTGAATTTGTTGTAAACAAATTTACATAAACAAAAAGTACCCCATGTCACTCCTGACCACCCTTTTTACATGTCTGCAAAGTTACATTAAAATCGGTTCAGTGGTTTTTGATATTACCCCGGACAGACAGAAACTCAAAATTTATATAGTCGTACTAGCTGATCCCTGCGACTTCGTCCACGTAATATGTATAATTATGTTACATAATAATAAATTGATCGAAAAAGAATTAAATAATGAGTTCGTAGTTTAAATAAGGCAACTCGAGATATCTATAGCTGTACAATAGTATTAAAAGTAAAGTAATGAATTCACAAAGAAAGAACTCGAATACATTGCATAAATCCCCTTTTCAATTGTTCATAACAAATTTAATTGTTATCAACAGAAAGAGTTCGCTTTTATTCATGTAATATGGTTTATAACTTTACATAATGTATGTATGTATGTATAACTACATACATACATACATACATACCATACCGTGCACACACGGACATCCTCTCGAAAACCATACCATTCAACTCTAAAGGCCTTGAAACGTAGAGATATGTCAAAATTTTCAATTTGCAAAATCGGACCTGTTACAATAACTTCCCACTGGGAAGTTAAAAATAACCCACATCTTCTACAGGTTGAAGTAATTATTCCAAAAATTTGTATTTTAACTTATGTATAAATTTCGAATATAAATATATATTTTCAAATTGTAATCCATTTAGGTGTACAATAAGAGCTAAGAGAGCATTTGTTTTACCGCAATTCGAGGGGCTACATATCACGCTGCGAACGCTACTCGGTAATAAATTACCATGGCGTTGAATTTTTATAGTCTGTGGTACGACGTTCTCGAAATTCGACACTGGTACCTGAATTCGTTGTCGCTCGAACTTCATCTCGATACCAACTGAAGAGCTAGAGTATAAATGCGTGACTTTCATGGAAATTATTATAGTACGGCTCAGGCGATGACACAGTACAGACGTGGGACCGGCTTAGTTAACACCATCATAAATAAATTGCCATTCGAGTTACATATTCCTGGATATCAGTATTGTGGACCCGGAACAAAATTACAAAAACGATTAGAACGTAAACATCTCCTTTTTCTGAGACAATCTTTACGTTTCGTATATTTCTGAAGTGACGAAAACATTCAGTTCTCATTCTTTAGTGCATTCAACTATAACTTAGTGGACATCTAACGCTTATTTCATCTGAAATAAATCTTATTCATTTTGCATTGCTAGTTAGGCTAACGCCACGTGCACAATCTCATTCCCGCTTGACTTGAGAAGCGTGTTGAGCTCATGTGGGAGGTCAATAATACTGGTTACACCAAGTCAAGCTGAATGAATAGACATTCACAACTATTTAGTGAAAAATCAGTGACAGACATTCACCAAGTATTCGTGAAATCAAACTCTGTATTTTTTTGGGTACCCGTTGATAGTGTTTATATGAACTTGTTATAATTTCGTTAAATTAAGATCTGTCTACCGTTTGCTCTGACCCAGCACACTCATCCCTATCCTTAGACGGTGAGGTTCAGTTGCAACTTTGAGAATTTAAAACACTATTATAATATGAATAAATAAAATAAAATTATCGAAATACTAACAGGAAACTATGGAATTCAAGATATTAAAAATTATTCAAAGAAAGCTGATCCTAAATTGTCAATTTCCCTTAAACCTAACAACAAATTGCACAGTGAGATTTACAGTGATAACGCTACGATAAATTTCGAGCCGAATGATTCTATCGGTCGTTTGTTGGGTTTTGGTCCAAGACTCATCGCGACAAAATCAACACAGACGTCTGATTTACCAGTTTCCATCTTAACAATAAATGCATTGAGAATCGAGTGCAATATTACTACAGAAGCATATATAAATAATAAATTAGTGCATACAATTCATGAATTTTTCCCATCAGTTCCACCAGGATATAAAATCATTGAAGTGCTATCTAACGTCATTTATCTTCCAATCGCCGTGCAAGCAATACATCATATGCAATTGAAAATTGTTGATGAAGACGGAGAATTGGTTAATTTTCGTGGAGAAATAATAACAATCCGTTTGCATGTGAAATCTGTTAAATAATGGGTATTGTTTATAAAACGATTGTTGGGAGAAGCTATAAAACTGAGTTATCATGCCAAAAAATTGCCAGTCAACGACGAAACTTTAAACGACTAAGTCGTCAGAATATTTCGTTTTTAAAGAGCTTGGGCCTTCGCATACAAAAAAAGTCAAAGTAAAAGTGAGCTGTTTTGCGTGTTTAATGCCATGGCTGTGGGGGAGGAGACATTAGCTATCAACCGAGGAGTTGTTTTTGGTGAGTCTGCATCACATTCTGAATTACATGCTTATCGACCTTATGCATCAGCTTCACTCAACAACGATGATGAAGTCCGGATTGCTGTCCAACATCAAGACTTGTGTTTATTGCCTAGCAAGAGTTCTCTACATATTACTGGGAAGTTTACCAAACTTAATGACACTGCTATAGCAGCTACAACGAAATTTGTAAACATGGCATTATGTTACTTATTCGAAGAAATAGGATATGCATTGAATGGCATCGAGATGGATCGTAATAAAAATGTCGGTCTTACAAGTCTCATTATAGGATATCTATCACTTCATCCAAGCCAATTAAATTACTAAGATAACACAGGTTGGATTGTCAATGATGAAAAACTTACGGATTACAAAGGATATTTTGACATTTTATTGCCATTGAATATGCTATTGGGATTTGCTGGAGATTATCATCGGATTATTGTCAATGCTAAGCATAAACTTGTTTTAACACGTTTAAACATCGATCTAAATGCTATAGTTCAAGCCACAGCTAGTACGGATGAAAAAATTACATTAACGAAAATTAAATTCATGATTCCTTACATCACAGAGTCGGAAACAAGATAAATACAATTATTAAATTATATTGCCAATGATCCGCCAATAACATTGAGTTTCCGATCATGGGAAACTTATGAATATCCATTGTTACCGAAAACAACGAAAAACGTCTAAATGGTTAAAACATCAACACAATTGGAGAAACCGAGATATGTTATACTGGCATTTCAGACAGCACGAAAAAATGATGCAACAAAAGATTCCAGTCAATTCGATCATTGTAATTTGAGAAACGTAAAACTTTTTCTCAATTCACAATGTTATCCATATGGCAACTTGAATCTTGACATATCTCACAATCAATATGCATTATTGTATGATATGTTCAAAAATTTCCAAGAATCATATTACGGTAAAGATTCAGAACCTCTCCTCACAAAAGAACAATTTATTGACAAAGGACCCCTAATTGTCATCGATTGTTCAAAACAAAATGAATCATTAAAATCTGGACCTGTGTTCATGATCGAATTGTTGTATACAAACCTTTGAGTGGACAATGAAGAAAATTATTATAATGGAATGAAAAATCTGTTCAATTTAATCTTCAACCGAAAACGCACGTAATGCATACATGGACTTATGCTTACAGAGCAGCTAGACAAGGATGTTAGGAAGAAGGAGCTCGAGATAGAGAAAGATTTAGATTACGAATAGAAAAATATAATATTATCATTAATCTTGTATTATTAAAAAAAATAAATTATATGAATAAAATGAATCATGTATGAATAATTGTTTTTTATTTTTTTGAAACACATTTTACAAATCATTTCATTTTTTAGTACACATTTCACAATCCTTAACAAATGGAACCAGGCCATCATTTTGGTCGCCTTTTGGTGGATGATGCTCATAACATTGTCGATACATTTTAAAATCTTCATCTAATTTCCATTCATCAGGCAGTTTATCTCATGCAGTATCGATAAGATTTGTAGCATTTTCCATGATGGAATCCGTTGTTGAAATTTTTAAATCTGTTGGATGCAACTTGAGTAATTTGTTGGTTATTTGATAAATTATCATTGGACTGTTATCATCATCAAGAATTGAAATATTCTCAAGAATCCATTGGTTTAGTTTTTTCTACATTTTTAAGTGCATGTTCATATCGTAGGTTGTATAGACGTGGAAATTTTAAATCTATTTCTTTCTTCATCATTCCTCCGCAGTGTTGGTCGTGATGTGGAGATATGATAAAAATCGAATTACTGTAAATTGTAAAATCCTCTCTACTTAATCTTGTGATTGGTATATCTATTTCTACGAATGATTCCAGATAATATTGCACTTCATAATGGCGAACAAAATATAGCGCACGTTGTTTAATGTCTCTTTTGAGTATTTGTCCAATGTTTCATATGGTGTATCACCAATTTCCCATGGAAGTCCATGGAAATATCTTGTATTGATATCCACTGCCCATGCTTGTTATATCCTAAATTTTAAATTTTTATTCAAATATTGATTAGGCTTATGAGAGAAAACGTAGAAGGCAGAAGACATAAGAGCAAAGGGAAACAAGGAAGAAGAGGGCCACGTGAGGTAAAAAAAAAAAAAATCAATAAGTAAAAGTTGCAACCCAAAGAGAAGGGCGTACGCAAGGTAAGCTCAGTTAGAGGCCATGTGGGGGACACCAAGCCAAAAAGTCATAGTGCGTAGACATAGAAGAACTCTGCGTCGGGGAATTTTTAAGCTAAGGGATGCGCCGTGGAACAGATGAAGAGAAGGAGAATAAATATGCGTAAATGATTGGAGAAAATTAGGCAGCACCTAGGCAGCCAAACTAATTCAAACTTTTGATTGGAGAAAACTAGCCTAGAAGCTCCTAGATAGCTGCGCTAAAAGCACAATAAACAGCTCAGTTTCAGAGACCATGGACTCTCTCTTCCTAAATTTCACTGGGCACGGTGCGTTCCGACTCAGCTAGATAAACTTATAATTTTTCCTTGGATAAAAATATTTAGACTCAAACATTGAAATTTTACATTAAAAATCTCGAGCTCACATTTGAATAATTTGGGAATAAATAATCCTTAAAGGATTTTTCTTTCAAATTGAGAACATCATAAATAAAAATTAACATATAAAATTTATTTATCAAAAACAATCTACTTTTCGATAAATAATGTTCCCGGGAAAAACTCGCGAGTGTTAAAAAGAGGAAGAGGGCCAGGAGAGAAAAGACAGCATTCAACATCCAACGAGCTATCTACGATCTCTTCACAAAGGCATCCATGAAACCATAAAAACAACCAGCCAACGCGGAGAGCCGAGAATCTTCAAGAGGCACGTCAACCAGCCCGAGCACTTGCACCCTTCTACCCTGACACAACTATCTGCTACCTAGCTACCTGATTCGTTGAACTGTAGAATAATTCGTGAGTAAAAGAAACAACATAATAAAAACCTGTCAAATCAGAAGAATCTACTTCGCTTTTTGAAAATAAAAATGCACCATTGTGGTTTGTAAAGCACTGAGTTCCTTTCCTGTTTCTTTGATTCTCCATCTGAAATACATTCTGCGAGGTCTCCGCACCCAAGTTGAGTAAAGGACATCTAGGGTCTTGACTTGAAAAAGAGACTGCCTCGTTACTGAGACGTAACAATGCTTCAGTATCAGTGAATTGTCCATAATCGTATGGCAGTGTAAATAAAAAGTGATATTCACAAATTTTTTCCAATCCTAGCTATTAACATGACGCCAACTCTTTCATAATAACTTTACCGTTAGATGAACGATATCCTTGTATATCGAGAATTAGATCCATTGTGATCACTGTTTCTCTGCAAGACTAATGTTAAATGCACAAGATCGGTCGTTTATATTAAGATATACGGCAAGTGGCAGGAGAATGAAATCTATTCTTTCGACTGTTAAATTTCTGATGTCATTATTTTTTAGAAAGGTTTATCTGATCTGGATAAACAAAGGAATTTTTTTTTTGTTTGTGACGTCATTTCTCCGAATAGCCAACAAAGAAGTTTAACCAAACAGAGATGACTTATTATTCTAGGAATTATGAGACAGTAACAAAGGAAAATTGCGTTGTTAAGGAATGTGTTTTGAAAATTGACAGCTAGAGTAAGGTTTATATGAAAACTGAAAAAGACTTTTGACAAGTTAATTTAGTCACATCATTGGATTCAAATCTAAGTGTACACCTTTGAGTAAAAATATATAAACTATTCAATAGTGCATTGTCGAGGAACGTAAAAATGGATTACATCAGCGATATCGCCAATAACACGCAAAAACCTAAGAAAAAAATGTCAGAATTGGAAACGACAAAGCCATATAAAGTGACAGGGCTAAAAAAAGTAAAAGCAAAGCATGGTGACGCAGTCATTGCAACATTAGATGATGAATTCATTGTTTTTTTACCAAAACGACTGGTTGAAGTGTTCAAAAATAATAATGTTGCATTTGACGTTTTCCTGGACTTCGTCAAACGCAATAAGTTGTCCCTTCTCTACATTGGTGAAAAATGGTATAATTTCAAGGTCATTAAATTGCAAGAAGACAAAAACTCAGAGGAATCTACAAAACAAGATGACTCATTAAACAAAATATATATATATATATATATATATATATATATATATATATATATATATATATATATAATTATATCAATGTAATACAATTAAAATCTATATCATTAATCATGAAATAAAATATTTTTCAATTCAAATGTTTTTGAAATTTATTTATATTATTTTCTAACGGATAACAATATTTGAATTTATTCTGAGAATTGAAATATGGAACACAAGAAATTACGTTGTTAGGAAATGTGTTTCAATAATTGGCTGCTAGAGCTATATGTATGAACAGAACAGATTGCCAACAAATCAGTTCAGCAACAGAGATCATCAGACACATATCTAGGTGTATACGCTTAAGTGTAGAACAGTGATTGGTAAATTGTTGTGTGTGAAGTAAATATGGATTTCAAACTGCCGGAATTACAACGCCATTGAGTGACAAATGTTAGTAATAATTATCCCCTGGTGATCGATAGTCGTTACAGGTCGATAATATTTAAAAAAATTTTAATTCTCCACCCGCCACAACAACAGCGCTACTCAGTGAAAAAGATTGGCAACAGTTTCCAACATTAGATTGGTAACAATTGCCGGTAAAAAAATTCAAATTTTTTTTACCCGATACAACAGCAGCGCCGTCTAACAATCACTGACTGCAGATCGATACAGCGCCGTCTAGCGGGAAAACTGGAAACTACATCTACCACCGGTAAGTTACCGGCCCTGCCAGTAAATAACCGACGCAGTTGGTAATTTATCGACACGGTTGGTAATAGTAGATTGAGCCAGAAGTCTTAGTCTTCAATGGAATAGGAAATTTCTCCATGGCTAGTGTTTTCTTCTCTGATGGTTGAACTGTTCTTTGCTCTATGATATAGCCCAGATATTCTACCTTTTTTTAACAAAAATCGTCATTTCTTCCAATTAATCAACAGACTATAATCACTAGCCACTTTTAATACTTGTTTTAGTTTAAGCAAGCAAACCCTAGTGTCCTTCTCTAAAATCATTTAGTCATCTAGATAAGCGAGGACAATTCCTCAAGCAATTAAGTCTCCAAATACTACTTTTATGAGTTTTTGGAAACAAGCTGGGGAGTTGCTCAGTCCAAAAGGGGTTTTTAAAAATTTATATTGACCATCTGGAACTACAAAAGCAGTATATTTTATACTATCTCCATCAATCAGAACATGGAATAAGCCATCCTTTCGATCCAATGTGCAGAACACATCGGTACCTTGTAGTCTGTCCAACGGGTCTTCAATCAACAGTAAAGGATATCTGTCTCTTATGACCTTTCCGTTCAGTTGTCTGTAATTTACGCTCAATCTGATGTCACCGTTTTTCTTCTGTACTAACACAATCGGACTGGCATACTCTGAACAGCTTGGTCTTATGAGTCCATCCTGTAGCCATTGATTCATTATCTTATTAACTAGTTCCCGTTGTTGCATATACAATCTTCTTGGGTTTTGAAAAACTGCCACGTCATGTTTTAAAATGATCTTAAGGTTCACCTCGCTGTCCTTAGTTTTATTGGGCCTGTGATTTACGATAAGCTGTAGTACCTCTTGCTTGACATCTGAATCGGTAATATGCAATAGGTTGATTGGTTCTTCTTTGTGTTCGTTGTCCACTTTTATACGAAGAACTTCCTGCCACGTTGTTTCATTGTAATCTTTTTTTTTACTAGCGTCATCATCAATTTTTTTTAACACCGCTTGTCGTCGTTTGAACGTGGCAACTGCGTAATCAGAGATCTTATTTTCAATGATAAGATCATGACTAATGTAGTTGTCTGGTATCACATCAAATGTGAAAGTAAAAGTGAGATTATCAATTTTTACTTCTGTAGTAAAGCATCCTAAAGATTGTTTGCAAGTAGACCCGACACCAGAAAAAAAGGTTTTATTTCCATCCAGCTTCGGCGCGCCTAGTTTCACATAAAGAGAAGCTCTCATGAGATGCAGATCACTTTCTGAGTCCAACATACTAGTTACTTTTGTTGTTACTCGTGGTGGTTGTGGTGTATGTGGTTCACGTTTTTTTTTATTTTCTGAAGTAGACTTAGAGTTTTTCGTGGATTTGCTATTTTCCTTCAATTGTTGGTAGAGTAAAAACCGCACTCTTAACTCTTTTATTGTCTTAGCACCATAAAGAATAGTCTTGTTCACCTCTTCGTCTTGAATACCGTCTATGAAATACTGTATTTTTGCATCTATGTCAATGTTCGCGTAGCTGGCAATCTCGAGCATCCGATACATAAAAGTTCGATTGGTCTCGCCAGGGTTTTTCTTTGTTGACGCCAATTGTTGATAAATGCGTTTACTGTTTAATTTCTTAGAGAATTCGTCACACAAAGCCTCTTTTAATTTTTTCCCATTCGTGGCATGACACCCGTAATTGATGAGGAGTTTGGCCGAACCACTTAACAGACGTCGCGAATACATCACATGTTGAACATCCGTCTAACCGCACATTTTTGCCAGCTCTTCAATGTTCTGGATCCATAACAAAACATTCTTGCTGTTGTCACTATTAAAAGATTCTTAGATGTCTTCTACGTCCTCAAACGTAATCACCGGATGCTGATAGTTTTGTCCCTGTGCAACTTGTCTATCTCTTCTGTTATTTTGCGCATCATCGACAACGCGTTCTTCTTTTAATTCTTTTTTGTCATTTTTTTCAGCCAACGCACCGATGATTGTGGAAACTTTATTCCGTCGTATATTATAATCACTTGGATGAACATTGTCATGTATAATATACTTATGACAGAAATTTGTTTTGGTAGCAGGCTGGAGTGTTGCAAAACGGACATTTCAAGTCATTTGTGATGTTAGACATTTCGATTTTATATGAACATTCTTCGCACATTTGTACGTGTCCACAGAGTATACACATAATATCAATATTATTTGAATCACATATTTAGCATACGTTTCCCGAGTTTTCTTTTTTATAATTTCTTACCATTTGTTTTGATCCAATTTTCATTCAATTATTGTAAATTTTTTGTGATTTTTTGTCTGAAACATCAAAACTTGTGTTACTTTAATCATTAATAATAGTTATTATTACAATTATTATTACCATACGAATGAGCTGCAATTCACTTAAAATTTCTAGATTTTTGTTATGATATCTATAATATTTATAAATTATCATTGAAAGTTCTTCTACTTCTAAGTTACCAGAAATTCCCTCATCACTTATTTTTGCCTATATGTTTTCAATTATTTTCCTCTCAGTTATGAAATGAGTTCTTTGTGGAAACTCAGTCATTGTAATAAATCGATTACTTGTCAATTTTTCCATATTTATTCCAGCGTTGTGGAATAATCTAACAAGTTTTCATGAGTAGAATTTTTCCTTGGGAAGTAGTTGGGCCGTATTTTTGACATTTATGATCTTAATTCTTGTAATTCTTGCTTCAATGCCAATAGCCTTACTTCAAAATATGATATTAATTCTTCGAAAATTCAGAATTTAAAGGCATTTTATTAATTTTTTACTTTTAGTTGATTTTATTTTAGTCCATTTTATTTATTTATACGGATACAAATTATTCATTTCTTCTTTATTACAATTTTTTTTCTTCTTACAAACTTACTAAGTAGTAACGTAATCAGACGTAATCAGGAGGGCGAGTAAATTTTTACTAGATCGTAAGACAGGTGATGATTGCTTATCTTATTACTAACAAAGAACATAATTACGTTTATAATGTCTTTCGAAGTCTGATTTACTACATGTTTTTCTAGATTAAACAACAATAAAATTAATCTGAAAATTCCGTTGAAATTAAACTACTCGGCTGACACTTAAATCTAAAAATAAAATTTCCAATTTATTTTTAATATATATTTAGATAGAATTGCAATCGAAAAAATTCAATAAAATTGTTAGTAAATTGGTATCATGGTTAAAAATTTTTTGAGAAAGCTTTTTTTCGATATGTTAATAATGAAAGTTTATTCTTCAACTGTTGTGAATTATTTTGTAGGCTTTCAAGGAGAGAGGAGAAGATATTAATGATTCCTAAAAATTTCAAAAACATCACCTTAATTTTAAGTAATTCCATAAATATCCTCTGAAAATTTTTCAAAATTCTGTATAATCTTGTATGATTATTTTCATTGAATGGCAATTTGCGATGTTTTTTAATTCATTTATAATCGAAGATATCTCATAAAAGTTCGATTGTTTAATCATAATCAATTTATCAAAATATTTAAGGAAAAAAATATTTTGCACTTTTACATAAACAAATAAAATGGCCTCTAAATATTTTTCGTGCCTTGGAAGTACAATTAATGAAAAAATAAAACGGTAATTTCAGCATTATGGTAAAAGGTTTAGGTAAAAGAGTCATCTATAGTAAAGAAAGAAGAATTTACTGCTAGGAGATTTCATTGACCCGCATCTTCTTCGTAATTTCTTGTAAATCACTACAAGGATTGTTTTTACAGAAGGTTTTTTTTATGTTCAAACTTGTGATCTTGAAGACTAGCCTTTTCAGCGATGTGGAGTGTGCTCAAAGGAGATAATGGGGGTAGTGGAAGAGGCTGTTGTGGCGATACAGACAAATGTGTTTCAGTACTTTCATTTTTGTTTGATAAAGAGACCAATGATAAATCTGAAATTAAAGCAAGCAGAAAATAAGTAGAATTCTTTTCTATAAAAGAATTAGTAATAATTTTACAACTAGTTATTTCAGATTTATTTACTGATTGATTTAAATATCGATAAAGGTTTATTTCAATGTTGTAACTCATGTAATTACACATGCTGATATCTTCATTATAATTACTATGAAACCCTCCACATATATTTAGAATTAACTTCGATTCTATAATACACTATGACTATCTAAACACATGATATATTGCAGTAATTTTTTTAATACAATTGAACATTTTACTTTAAACATCTTGCGAATCATTTATCATTATTTAAAGTACAATAAATATAAAATGACATAAGTCAATGTATTCTTAGAACAAGAACGAAATCAACACCGTCGCATCTCTATGGGTAAATATCATAAGCATGTAATTGAAAAGAATCCACTGTTTTTTAATTGTAATTTATTCTACAAATTTGATTTTTTTTTGTAAAATGTTTGGTAAATAAATTTTAATATGAGCTTAGTGAGTACACATACGTATATTATATTTGAGTTAGATCTTAAACTATTTTTATTTGTAAATGATGAAAAAAAATATTAATCAATTGAATTAGTTCAAATGTATGAGAAGTAAGTAAATATTTCGTGATTTATCTTTATAAAATATCAAAAAAAAATTACTACTCTGACGGAGTCATGTTGCAAATCGATCAGAAAGAGAAAAATAGACTTCTGTTAAAATTGAATTACAGTATAGATAAGTGAGTATGCATTCATTCAATGCAAGTAAAAGTGATTCATGTATTGTTATAAATCTAGAGATTACATTACTAATTTCTTCATTTTAATGAGTTTAAAACATAAAATTGTCTAAATTTTTCAATGGAAATAGAAAAGTAGTAAATTTTAATTACAAATTTACACTAAAAATCTTCCCCTTTATTCTATATTTGGTTTGTTTCAGTTATCTGATGTTAAAGGATGATTATGCATATAAGAATTGAATACCTACAGTGGTAATAACTATTATTTTGAATTATTTTTAACACTTCTGATCTCAATTCTTGTAATTCTTGCTCCAACGTCAATAGTCGCGCTTTAGAACCAAAATTGATAAGTTCAAATGAATCTGATTTACTTCCAGACAATTGACTACTACAATGGAACACATTTAGTTATAGAAAAAAATCACTCATTAATGGTAGCGCAGTACCAATTAATGAAAAAATAAAAAGGTAATTCCAGCATTATGGTAAAAAGTTTAGGTAAAAGAGTCGTCTATAGTAGAGTAAGATAAATTTACACTGCTAGGAGATTCCATTGATTCGAATCTTCTCCGTAAAATTTCTTGCAAATGACTACAAGGACTTCATGCATTGGACGAATTGGATGTCCTCCTGGTGTTCGAAAAAATTAGATTAACTGATAAGAAATATTTTTCGGAAACATCTATGAATATCATATGCAAGAATTTATTCATTATTGATTGCAATTAGTTCAAACACACCTTTATACATAAATATGAAATCACTTTTTTTAAATCACTCCATTATCACTCATTTAATCATCATCATTATCATCATTGACGGCTACTCGTTAACAACCCTTTTTTTAGCAAACAAATGACGAGGAATACATCACTTATTATACCATTGTCAAAAATTGGTGGGAAATACAAAGCATTTGAAGATTATAAATTATTATAGACGGAATAGAGGTATTTCGGAATAAAGATGTTTCAGAATAGAGTTTATATTAGAAATATACATGTGTAGCAAGAAAAATATTTAAGAATAGATTTATTCAAGAATAAAAAATATTGAAGAATAGTCCTAATCCAAGAATATCAGAATAAAGAATAGTGGTATGTGAGAGTGGGGATATTGAAGAATAGATAACTTGGTGTGCCATCTTTTTCACTGAGTAGCACTAATGTTGTGGCGGGTGGAGAATTCAATTTTTTTAAATATTATCAACCTGTAACGACTATCGATCACTAGGCAATAATTATTACCAACATTTTTTACTAAATGGCGTTGTAGTTCCGGCGGTTTAATATTCATATTGACTTCACTCAAAAATTTACTAATCACTGTTCTACACTTAAGCGTGTACACTTAGATATGTTTCCGATGATCTCTGTTGCTGAACTGACCTGTTGGCAATCTGTTCTGTTCATATATAGCCCTTACTCTAGCGAACGATAACACAAAGACATTTTCTAACAGCGCAATTTTCTATGTAACTTTTAGAAGATTTATTCGCAGAGAAGTACGTTAGATTTTAATTCCCAGAAAAATATTATTCATAAATATTATTTCATTGTTATTTTTTCCAAAACAAACGACGTCATCGAAGTAACGAGTATTTCTCTTTTGTTCATCATAATATGAACAGATCGCCGGTTTCGTAGAAAAAATGTGGTGTCATAAATTGAGATAAAGTACGTTTGTAAAGTTTCACCAATCAGTTTGAAACCTTTGAATTGGTAACATCAAACCTAAGTAATGGATATCTTTATTGATATTCGGGGTTTCAAAGCTCCTCCAAATCAATTTGTTTCGAACGAATTTGCAGTGATTTTTTTCTTTATTGACGGAGCAGTACAAAATCAGTTGTGATTATTTTTCAAACAACCATTTAATTGGGAATTATTACCGCAAAAATTTCAAGTAATAAATCGTTGGTATACTCGCAATTACCATGGACTTCAATGGGATTCTGGTGAAATGACATATAAAGATATGCCTGGCATAATTGTTGATGTAATAGGCAAAGCTAATTTCGTGTATGTGAAAGGACTTGAAAAGAAAGTGTGGATGCATCAGTTTGTGAATAATCGACAAACTGTGATCAACTTGGATAATTTGGATTTCCCATCATTACATATTATTCCCAATTTACTAAGATGGAAACATGCTTCGCATCATGGATCAAGTTTAGCTTCAAATTGTGCTTCAAAAAATGTACGGAAGATGAAAATGTGGTTTGATTCAAACTTAATCAACAAAATGCGACCAGTGCTGAAACAGCTCTACGCTAGAATGGATTTTAATTGCTTATCATTGGATGAAATTCATATATTACCAGAAAAGTTTCTTTTATAGTTTGAAAAAGAAATTGAAGATATGAAAAGCAAATCTATTAATTCATAATATAATTTGTATGCGCATAAAATTACTTTACTCAGAATTTCATATTTGAAATACTAAATGGATTTACTTTTACTTCAAATATTATCAGTATGCATTATGGCTGATTTTCAATAAACGTATGTAATCAAATCAACTTCATTCATGTATTTAATCTTTCTAGCGGTTATCTGATAAAATATTCAATAATATCAACATAGAATCTTGGAATTTACTTTAAGACCGTGCTCATAATCAAAAACGAAGCCGTAAGACGTACGCGTACGCACTAACATCATAATAAGTTAATCAATTCGTTTGCGCGCAATCTTACATCGTACGGCTTATGTTTTTTTTGATTGTGTGAACACCCTGAACCACCAAAATACACCCTAAGCCAAGGTAAATTCAAATTGTCAATAAACCATTTGATAGGGGAAAACATTTGCATGATTTCGAATTGATCAACCTGCCCTCTAGCGACTGAGAAATCGAAATATCGATCTATTGATGTATATTTTTGCCATCTAGCCGCTTATTTTAATCAATACATCTGCCCTCTGGTAACTAGAGTTCGAATGTCGATCTATTTTGAATGCTACTTTTAAAAATCAGCCTTTTATCCGTCTCATGAACGTATTATGTTAATTATTCAATAATAATTAAATTGTTATGTAATAATATTAACCAAAACCTAATCAGATAAGATTTATTATTAAATAATAATTATATTTAAGATAATTTTGACGGATGTACTTCCGATATGGTGTCACCTCCGATTTGGATGAAACTTTTGATTTTTGTTGACCTTGATGAGACATAAAAAACCCCCAAAGATTTTTCGGTGAAAATGCCCCACATCATTTTTATGGGCAGAATACAAATGGTCCTTACCAGTGTTATAGTATCCCTCACCGTGTTAAGTCTCTAAGAGCAGACGATAGATGGCAAATCCTAAAAATTTTCTCATATGATTAATTGATTCAGAGATCAATATAAGTGTGATCGATAAACTACTTTCTATGAAAAATACTATACCAAAAATAGAAGATTTTCACAATTTATCTAAAATAGCTACTATCTGTACTGATAGAGCTACTACCTTGCAGTGGGTAAGAGATCTTGGGTTAATACCATCAAGTCGGTACTGTCCTAAGCATAAGAAAGTGATGAAACGTAACGATAATGATCTGATCTGTGGGAGATTTATTTATCGTTCTAAAAACAAATATAAGCATACTGTTACAGTGGCTGATGATACATGGTTTGAAAGATGTTGAAATTCGGTGGAAGCTTGTATGCTTATAGCATATTGCTTTGCGATGAATTTCTCATTTGAGTAGACCATTAGAGAGTCTTCTATCATTAATAATTAGTAGGTATCTAATGAAACTGATGCTGATCGATTTTCATTCTGTCGGGAGGTTTGCGCTATTGCACTTGATGAAGAATATAAAGAGAAGGGTTTGTTAGGTGGCATTGGTATGATAGTAGAAATCGATGAATGTAATATCGGTCGTAGAAAATATCAACGTGGACGTGTAGTGGAGGGATCTTGGATTTTGAGAATGATCGAGCGTGGTCATTCTCACAAGCATCGTTTAGAAATCTGTCCTGAAAATAGACGTGATAAAAATGCTCTTATTGGGCTTATTAAAAAACACGTTTTACATAACACAGAAATTCACACGGACTGTTGGAAAGGCTAACTTAATTTAGAAGAGGTTGGGTATTAACATCTTACGGTGAATCATTCCGTGGAGTTTATAGATGGTACTACAGGAGCACAAACCCAAAATATTGAATCTTCATGGGGATGGATGTGTCGCCAATTGTCACGAGGTGGAGTTGTAAAAGAGTCTCTCAGTAATCATTTGTGTAAATTTCTATGGCACCGTCGATGTAGGAAATTAAAACAAGATCCTTTCACAGAATTATTAAAGGCAATTAAACTTTGCTATCCAGGGTGATCTGAAAAAAAACGCTAAACACATTTCTTGAATTTTACTGTTCATGGAAGTGATCCCAATGAATAAATGACTGAATGTAGTAAAATCTTCGAACCCCCATAAAAAATTTATGATGCATTTGCGCCAAAAATCCCTTGGGAAAAATTCATCACTAATTGAGGTAAACTCGCAAAAAAATTTTGGTCTAAATCGGCGCCGACACCTAATCGGAAGTTTATCCCCACTAAGAAAAAAAGATGGAATATAATATAGTCCATGGTAGTGAAACATAGATGCGACACTAGCGCTGTGATACGCCAATACACGTGCACTATGTTTTGATGCATGTGCACTAACAGATCCAAAAAAAAAAATAAAAATAGAGCGGAGTATAAAGTGCTTTGGTTAAACAAAGACGCAACTTCTACAACAATATTCTACAGTTTCCTAAAGTGTTCTGTTGATTATTTAACACCAAAAAATAATTTTGATGTAGGAGTATATTTTCTTTATATAGCACCAATTCGTTATTTTGCATGGGATAATAAACTTAAGAGAGATGTACACAGGACATTGAGTCTTCGATTCCGCTTGTATGACGCGGACCAATAATCTGTATTTGTTTATATTAATGGTATTTTTTCCCATGACAACGGACAAGGCCAGAGGAGCATAAAGAGATGGGACTAGGGCTTAGTCTCTTGAAAGCTAGCGTTGCTGCTTGAAAGTTTATACTCGGATAATTAATAAGATTTGGATAGCGTTAAAAGATATACACTGCATTTATTTTCACGATAATCTCTATTTTACTGCTGATTTTATTTTAATTGTGTTACCTAATAAAATTATGAATACTATTTATTTTATCCTATATTAATTATTATATTTTAACTTATTAAAAAAAATTATTCAGTATATATATAAAAATATTAATAACATTGTGTCAATGGGAATAAAAAAGTCTCGCAATTTTATTAATTATAAGTAAGTAAGTCCTTATTCTTTTATTTTTTCTTTTAAATATGATTTCAATAACCGAATAGTGTCGTGTAATAATAACGAATCATTGTCAGTAGTTAAACAAGGTGTGATTACCCGCTCGATAAAACAGATCGAAGCGTGTGTGTCTGCGCTAAGTGATTGCTACATTGCCGACTGTTGGTAGCTCTGTTTCACCAGCAAAGCATCTGCACACTGGCGGTCGGCATGTTTTTCACCAGCCGAGTTACTGGCAGTCGGTAATAGTACGATTTTTCGTGGATTGTCTATGTTTTTGAAGATTTTCCCGATTTTCGTAGTATTTATCAACCGAAAGTGCCGAGAATTTGTCGTTTTTTGCGATACTACGCATTTAAATGATGTCACTTTTCTTTTTACATAATGTAAAAGTATTGCGTCACAAACCGGTTTTTCTGCGCATCAAAAACAAATTAATGCGTCTTATTTAATGAGACTGCGTTGTTTCTGAATAATGTTTAGACTTGCAATACATGTTGCATTAACAATCATTATTGCAAGTTTAGACATGCAAAAACTTTATCAACAAGTAGGTTTGCAATTGATACATAACAATATATGCAGGTTTTATCTCGTTTCGACAAGTAGAAAAAATGTTGCATCATTTAACTTTTGCGTCTTAAATGTGAAATTAGAGTAGGGAATTTAGATATATAAATCAGCACTTAAGTGTTATTGTACCAGTCGAAAATTTCCGTGAGGAAGTGTTCAACAATTTCGTGAAGAAAAAGCAGGCCTTAAGAGGTGTTTAGAGAGCCATAATTTAAAGTGTAATAAAACTGTAAGTTTTAATTATTCTAAATAAACAGAAAATTTAAATCTTCTCTCATAAAGTTTTAAATAAATTTCCGAAAATTTATTTCTTATTACAAAAACAAAACATTCGAACGATGGATCTATCTCAAGTGAATCGATCTGCCCCGTTGGAGGATTTTATCTCAGCAACAAAGATGGAGAAACTTGCTCTCAATACACTCTACAGAGTGAATGATTTGAGACTGGTGAAAACAAAAAAGTATGGATATGCTGTTCTCGCATTATTGGAGAAAAATGAAGGAGATGCACTCCAGAATGTGAACGTTTTTTTGCCATCACGCATAAGCAAACTATTTGAAAAAGACAATTATGGGGACCATTTTACTGAATTAGCTACAACGGGTCAGCTATGTTTGAAATATTTCGGGGGCGAATATAATAAATTCGAATTTTCTACAGCTGATAATTAACATTATTCAATAAATGTAGAAAAACTAATTTCCATGAATGTTTGAGAAATAATTTCAATAAATAATGTGAAAGTATATTTTTTAGAATTTTATAATTCTTTCCACTGTACTGCATGATTTCCTAACGTGTTTAATCTTGTTTGCGCACGTGTAGAAGGTTAACGCATAATTGTCTAACCTCACAAACATGTTTAATCTCGTTCGCGCATGTGTAACAACTATTGCGACAGTAGATAGAATAGTAATGCCCCCCACTGATAGCCAGTGTCTCTGTTTCACCTACAGCCGATAATTTCGGGATTTTGTGTAAATTTTTTCTGTTTTACCAACGGTGTTACTGGCAGTTGATAGTTGTATTTTTTGCAAAATTTTCGTAGAATATCTTTATCTTACCGACTTAGCTTATCAACAGTGTTTCTTTACTGCGCAATGACGTCATAGGCAAGTTTAGACTGCGTAATGATGCTACAAACCTGTTTTATTGCATTATCTTTTGCGTAGTTTTATAACGTCATGAACAAGATTAGACTTGTAACTGCGTAGTTTTATGACGTCACGAACAAGTTTCAACTTGTTTAAGCATGCCCTTGGAGTGGGGATTTATGATATAGAAGTCGAGGCCTAAAATAATTTTCTTTAGTCCTGAAAGTTCTTTTGTCATTTTTATATGTGCTATTCTAAAGTGTACAAAAATGGAAATGTTTGTAAATGTTAAAGGATTCTATAGGCATGATAAGCAGTTTATAGCAAAAGAAATTGCAATACTATTATTGAATGATCCAACATTTGATTGTTCACTTACATTCAAACCCCCTCTCGACAGTTAGAATAAAGTAATTCTATTTCCGAGTAATGATTTTTGGGGGCAAAGCCATTCTATACCTTGGGATTCTGGCAACAATGAGTATGAATACCTGGAAATCGTACTAACTAGACTTTTACAAGATGCAAGTTACATCTATGTGTTAGGGCCAGATAAAGTAAAGTGGCTAAGTACTTTCGCCAATAAACCTATAATTGATGTGACTAAAATGCATTACATAAATTATCTAGAAAATAGTAAATTAAATGAAAAATTTGGATGCACACATAAAAATGTCCGACGCATGAAAGAGTGGTTCAAGTGTCATTGGAGTCCATCAGAATAGAAATCATTACAGCCGTTCCATCAACTGCAAAGTTTACGGAAAATGTCACCAGGTGATATCGCTAATCTCGATGCAAATTTTATAGTACAATTTGCAAATTCTGAAATTTGCGAAATTTGGTAAAAATTATAAAAAACAATGTATAAAGTGTCAAGAAGAAAATAAATAAAAATTCATTAAAAAAAACGTTCATTTTATTTTTCGATTACATTGATTAATTCAGGACTACGTTTCTTAAAAATCTCTCCAGCAGCTTCTTCCTCTAGATGTTACATCAATTTACGTACTTGTCCACTTAATAGCTTATATTCTATGATGCAACGATAAATAATCAGACAATAAGCTGATGTATCAGCAGGAAATTGTTTTGTTGATTTGAATTCTAGTCGAACATCAACAGGTCCGAATTTCAACGATTCGTTTTGCTTTGAGCAATCAATTACGATTAGAGGTGATGTATCCAAAAATTGTTTTTTCGAGAGTAATGGCTCAGCTTCTTCGCCGTAGTATGATACTTGAAAATCTTTGTACATGTCATATAACAGTGCATACTGTTTGTGAGTTATGTCGAGATTCATGTTGCCGTATGGGTAAGACTGTGAATTGAGAAATAATTTAACATCTCTCAAATTGCAGTGATCAAATTTACTCGCATCTTTTGTTGCATCATTTTTACGTGCCGTTTTGAATGCAAGTATAACATATCTAGGTTTTTCGAGTTGTGTTGATGTCTTTACAACCCACACATGTTTTGTTGTCCTTGGAAGCAATGGATATTCATACAATTCTCATGATCTGAAACTCAGTGTTATTGCAGAATCTTTTGAAATAAAATTCAATAAATTTACTTTTCTAATATCCGAGACCGTGATGTAAAGAATTGTCCATTCAATTTTCATATTCTTCTGTCCAGGCTGGAAAGATAAGTTACCTTTTATAAGACTCGTGAGGCCGACATTTTTGTTGCGATCAATTTCTACGCCATTACGTTCATATCGAATTTCTTCGAATAAATAGCATATAGCTATATTTCCAAGTTTTGATTATACTGCGACGGGCTAGCCATTAAGCTTGGCAAATTTTTCAGTGATGTGTAGAGAACTTTTACTCGGAAGTAAACACACATCTTGATGTTGGACTGAGATGCGTATTTCATCATTGTTGTTGAATGTTACAGGAGCGTATAGCTGATGAGCATGCACCTCATAATGCGAAATGGACTCATCAAATATCACGCCTCTATTGATAGCTAAGATTTCTTCTTCCACAGCCATAGTAGTAGACATGCAAAGCAGCATACTGTTACTTGATTTTATCGTGTTTGCGTGGTTTTAGGCCTAAACTTTTTAGAAATGAATAGTCCTTATGACTTAGTTGTTTGGGTGTTCGTCGTTGACTGACGATATTTTGGCATGGTTACTCAGTTTTATAGCTTTGTCCGATGATTAGCTCAAAATTAATTCTCATTATTTCACGGATTTCACATGTGATCGTATTGTTATTGTTTCTCCTCGAAAATCGACTGAATCTCGCATTTATACTCTAGCTCATCAGTTGTCGTCAAGATGAGGTTCGAGCAACAGAGAATGCAATTACCGGTGACCAATTTTGACACTGTTGTGCCACAAACTGTAAAAATTGAACGTCATGGTAATTTATTGCCAAGTAGTGTTCGCGGAGTAATATGTGGTTCTTTGAGTTTTGAAAAAACAAATGCACTCTTGGACCTTATCATTCATCAGAATGGTTTATGATTTGAAAATATATATTTATATTCCAAATCTATACATCAACCAAAGTCTAAATTTTCAGAAAAAGTACTTAAACCTGTTAAAGAAATGGGTTATTTTCCTTGCAATGAACACAAGGAGGTTGTGAAACCTGATCAAGCAAAACCCAATTCAATTATGATTTTTGATGATATGGCATGCGAAAAGCAAGATAATATGCGTGCATATTTTTGTATGGGACGACACAGGGTTGTGGATAGTTTTTATCTCTGTCAAACTTATGCACGTATTCCTAAGTATTTAGTGCGAGATAATACAAATTTTCTTGTGCTTTTTCGACAAGATGATATGAATCTAAAGCATATTTATGATGATTACGTACACACAGACATGTCGTTAACAGAATTTCGAGATCTTTGCTCGAATTGTTGAAATAATAAGTACGGATTTGTAGTTATCGACAAAGATAGTAAAATAAATAGTAGACGTCATAGGAAGGGATTTGATTGTTTCGTTAATACATGAATTAATCGACAAAAAGGAAAACAAGAACATTCGAGTAGAGATCATCAAAGTGACAATAGAAAGTTAGCAAAAGTGCAGAAAAAAGCGAATCTGTTGCATCAAATTGATAAAGCTAGTGATGCAATACGCAGAAAACATCAAACGATCAAACAGGGTCGAGAAAATACTAAACGGGCTATGGATGTAATGTTCAAACCCGTTGTGACTCCTCTGCAAAAATTAGTAGCAAAAGCACTAATTAGAGAAGAGTTTGATGCAAGAATTAGAAAAGAAAAGTCACTAAAAGGTAAGCCAATAAAAGAAGAACCCATGAGTTTCTAACCAGGAGACAATGCTGTTAATTATAGCATGTACGGTGATCTTATGACTGATGATGAGTCTTTTGCATCTTCTCAAAGTACGCCAATGAGCAAAGCCCATTAAAGCACGCAAATCAGAGTAATATCAGCAGTTTCGTATCTTAAAAAATTTGATTCTTAACGCCAAGTTAAAGAATTGGACACAAAACTTGATGTGAAAAAATTAAGAAACCGTCTAATGGTTGGTAATGCCGAAGCGAGATATGGTGATAAATTCATTGGTATTGGAAATCACAAATATCAAAGCACCCCTTGGCTACTGAAATTATTATTTATGAAATCGCCCGATCCAACAACCACAACAGAGAGTGATGTGAAAGTCTAAGGGCAAATTTTAGAAAGTACTCATGCATATTATAAGCATTATCACCCTGATAGAAGTCTCAGAGAAGATAGATATTCAAAAAAGTATCGTAATATTATGAACAAAAATTTACCGACAAGTGAGGGAAGTTTGCCCCGATATAAGACAAATCATAATCGACCACTCGGCTATGTTTATCGGGATAGTCCAAATGAACTTGTTGATTGATTGCGACGACTTGTTTCGTCACGTGCTGCTGGAAATTTCAGTCATAACAATAAAATAATATCTATAATTGAAGAATTACGCGAAGCCGGAATTATTTATTAATTCAATGCTGATCAAAGGAAACTCATTGATTAATTATCTTCCGAGGCGAAAGGATGAGTGTCGATATTTTTGGGCATCAGTTGACCAAAGATAGACAAAAAAGTGCAGTCCAAGGACCACCCGACATTGGATTCAAATTAACAATTGATAATCAATATGATATGAAGAATAAAAGATTTGTGCAATCTTGATGATCCAGTAGATCTAAATGATGCTGTATCATTGAAGGTTGTTGAGAAAAAAATTGAAGTTTCGAAGAAATTCCATGAAATAGAATTACGTCTTTTAAAAGAATCGGTTTCAAATTTGAAGATATCAATTGAAAGAAATACAGAGCAAATCAAAACTCTTGATGTTGAAGTTAAACAGCATACAGAATCATCTCGAGAATATCGAAAAATTTTAAGAGAAAAATTGAATAAAACAATTGAACTTCATGAACCAGATCGATTGCGTGCATTAAAAAGAGCAAATCGTAAACAAGCTGAAGTTATAAAAACGTTGGAAGAGAATATACAAAAGTTCCTTGCTCAGAACTTAGCAGCAGTAGCAACATGACCAAGGAAAGAAGACAAATTACAGAAGAACTATATAGACTGGTCAGAAGAAATTACCAATGATGCCGTTAAGATATACGCGGTCTAGATGAAACATGGCAAGCCGATCTCGTCGATATGTCAGCATATAAGTCTTACAATAATAGATATCAATATTTGCTGACAGCTAGCGATAATTTTTCAAAATATGCATAGGCTGTACCAATTGAGACAAAAAATGATAAAGATGTTACTGCTGCAATGATGACAATTTTGAAGGAAAGAAGAGCACCTGAAAATTTACACATCGGCCGGGGAAAGGAGTTTTATAATGAAGATTTTAAAGAACTCATAAAGCAATATAATATCAAGATGTATTCAACATTCAGCAATCTGAAAGAATCAATTTGTGAACGCTTTAATCGCACATTGAAAAATAAAATGTGGAAAGAATTTACTTTTCGTGGAAATTACAAATGGATTAACATTTTACTAAAGTTACTATTATCTCATCATAATACTAAATCGCACTAAATCGCATAAAACATCGCACCATTCAAATGAAACCTGTTGGTGTGACTCGAGCTAATGGAAAAAAAATTATTCGAAACAGTTTACAAAAAGTTCAAAGTTACGAAAAAGAGGAATAAATTCAAAATTGGTGACAAAGTTCGTATAAGTAAATGTAAACATATATTTGAAAAAGGTTATACTCCCAATTAGATAACTGAAATCTTTACTGTAAGCAAAGTAGAGAATACTCACCCTGTAACATATAAATTGACGGATTATCAAAATCAGCCAATAGAAGGTGGATTTTATAAGGAAGAATTAACTCGAGTGCAATATCCTGACATATATTTAGTAGAAAAAATATTACAAAAACGTGGCAATCAAGTCTATGTAAAGTGGTTAGGATTTGACAAGGAACACAATAATTGGATTAATAAATCGGATTTATGAAAGATCAACGCAAACGTTCAATGAAAAAAATGGCTGAATAATTTGAATATGTAGAACAAATGGCATAGAAAATGTACTTTGATGCTGAAAAATTGCCATGCTATACAGATAATGAAGCCGCGAATGTCAAATGGACACCATCTTCTGACAAAAAACGACAACAAATTGATAAAGGAAAGAAAGCAATTGAACGGCTCGATAAAATAAATAATCGTATGCTGAAAAGGATATGGGAAAAATGAAGATTTGTGACATAATTTATAAGAAAACATAAATATTTATTTATAAAAATACGAAATTGTTTTAACATTTATTCAGATAAATTCATAAATTGTTTTTTCATTTTGCATACCCCCAAGGAAAAGTATCTGTTGAATCATCGATCAATTGACGTTTGTCGTCATTCCAACTTAAGGCTAATTTTTGTTGTACAATGGTTTGAACATTATGCCTGTTGCTTCTTAATAAATATTGCTTTTTAATTATGAAGCTATTCAACATGATCATTCAAACATCGTTTAAAATCATCAAACGTGATGGTTCGCAATCTTGACTTTTTTATTCCTTCAGCTTTTTTCTTCACTTTCTCGTCTTTTTCTTCCTCATTATCTAAGAGCTCGAAAGAATATAGCTTGGCACGAAGCCCAACAAATTCTGTCATGATTTCTCCATTGTTCTCGTCTTTCATGAGACCGAGGACTTTTTTGTTCATTAATGGAATTAGGTAGATGTTGTTAGGTGGATAGTCGGATGTGTCGAATTTGCGAATATCACGTTTGATGATTTCATATACATCAGGTACTGTGAAATGATATATAAGACTATCCGCGTCGGTATACAGAAGCTTGGAAGCATCATTTGAAAAATTTTTTTTAACATAATTATAATGAAAATCATATAAAAAGATTTTAGATAAATGGCAACACTATGGAAATTCGGTTTCGAGATGAGAGCTCGAACACCGTATCGGCCATCCTATTGAGTGACTAGTTTGACATCTTTGTACTTCCTTACATTTTCCATAGTCTTACGGAATACAGCATTGTTCATGAGTTGAAAAAAATTTTGTTCGAAATCATTCCTTACATATTTACGACATTCTGTGTTTTTATCTATATACGGTTTAAGCCATTGAGACTGCTTAAATTATTATACTCTATGAATTTTCGTAGATTTTAAACCTAACTCTAAACACTGTTTGAGGTTTTGATAGTGAATCACATATCTAGTCTTAGAATAAAGCGTTGTTGCTAATTTGGATTGTTTGCGGTTCGGTGGAATAAAGTGCTCTGGGCACAAGGGCAAATCTTTGTGAAGATCATGAAGTTCTTTAGGATACTCCAGGTCAACTTGAACAATATATCCGATATCATTATCACCGCCGAAAAGATCTTTAACAGTGATTTGCTCTTGCACCCATGCAAAGGAACTCTCTGGTAATGGCATGCTCATTGCGGCGCCATATAAATTATTTACATCGAAGTACATTAGATATAATTCTACTTTGCTCTGATCATAAGCATCACCCATGTATCGATTATTAGCTGCAGCATAACGATTTGAGCATTGCGATACACCACCTCGGATACCTTTTTCAACGAATAAGACCATTTCCGGATCCATCAAAAGCTCGAGCTGAACATTCGTAAGTTTCAACATTGCGTCAAAAGCAAGTTCCGCAGCAGTGTAGTAATGGAGAGGATCCAAGTCATATGTTTTTTGACAGCTATGTCTGAAATTTTCAAAAATATCGGCAAGTAAGAGATCATCTGTTTTGAGACATAAATCGGAGTATTCACCGAGCGTTTTAATCGCAAATTTATCCCAAACTTTCAGAGCATGATTATAATCTTTATTAGACACATTTCCATCATAAAGTTTAGAATAAATTGCTCTTTTGCTGGTAAATGATCATCGTCTAACTTTTCCATTGAATCGATATATTCATATAGGAATACGCCTTTTCTAGTAACCAACTCGAATTGTTCAGGACATGGATAATAAGATTCTGTAATTTTTTTATCATCATTGTCGAGATATGAAACTAATTTTTCAATACTAGAGGCCATGAATCTAAATGAATCGATAAATCTAAGGGAAACTTTTGTATTAATCACTGATTTTGTGAATGAAATGTAACGTTCTTTGTTAATAGGTAATAGAGTCAGTGCTCCCGCGAATGATGTAGCTAAAGATTTAATGATAAAGTGAGAATCGTAACCGGATAAATTGTAAAAAATGACTGGAATTATGTGAGATTGTTGATAATTTAAGTTGCAATGGCTATGGGCTGGGCCACGATATTCGCCTGTGAAATGACAGTGATCATAGCATTTATCACTGAGTGAATGAATTTTTCTCCCGCATATGTGACAGATATTTGACCGATGACGCTTCCTTTCTTCATAATTTAGTGGCGTCATTGGAAGAGGATGTTTTAAATAGCAATCTACTTTAGCTGCAAATTTTTTCAACTCTTCCATAAACCATTGAATGCATGAGGGTGATCGATTTAACTTAAATCGTGATAACTTGTTATTATATGAACAATGGAGGTAAAAAGCTACACTGTGTGGGACGTGCTTTTGTGCCTTATCCACTTGCGGCTCTAGAGTACACTCAAGATCGGCATATACTGCAAATGCTACTGGGTCTTTACATTTTAAATTTCTGAGATTAATAATCTGATCTTCTTTGTCAGGAAACACCATTCGAACTTTATTCACTTTAAAACAATCAAGTTTGTGATTTTCAAATGACTTTTGCAATCTAAAGTGACATAAATATCGATCACACCGAAATGATTTATATTTAGCTTGTTTCATTTGACATCCTACCAGGTGCGAAAGATTTCTGACTAAAAAAAAGAGGAAAATAGGATAAAAATTTTCATCATCCATTTGAATTCCAGCATCAACAACAAAGAGATGAATCGTTGGAATGTCTGATTAATCATTATTGCTTAAATACACCTGAATTATCACACTTGTATCAAAATCTTGATTGGTAAAATCAGACTCAATACCGTATACGTTGATGGCTAAATTATTTATAGCTTCGAAACGTGGAATGTCTCTCAATGCAATAGGAAATTGTATACGTTCATACTTTAATTCCTTGTTGATATACTTGTATGAATTTATTCTTTCGGGATTAGCTACTTCATGAGGATGTAGAGCTGCAGTTATGCACCACAAAAAACAGTATTCATCAAAGTTTTCAATGTTGAGAACCGCACTTTTAATTTAAATGACCAGAGGTAATTTGCGATATGTTAACATACCTCCTTTTAGCGGAATATACCGAGAAATTTTGATCGTTAGATTTATAATTTCATTCAAACTCCACCCACTGTCTTTAAGATTAAAGTCTTCAAGTTTTCTAAACAATGGTTCAATAACATTATCAACGAACCAATCGTTGAATTCTGTAGACAGTAAAATCTCGACACTTTTTGTTTGGAAAGATTTCACTTTCACAATTGTCTGGTTTTTTTTTATAGCTTTGAATTTGCACAACAAGGTGGTGCTCATTTTCAAGTTACCTTCTAGATGAAGAGTTTCTTTGATTTTCTCAATCACTAAAACTTTTGCATCACTAAAAAATGTTCGGATGTCCGTATGTCTTAGATTTAATACACAAGCTGTTTGATGTGATTATTGAAAGCACTTTCCAAATCTTGCCATCGGATGGAGTGATTAACACCCAAATCACCTCATACCACTTGTCCACTCAATTCACACAATTTGTCATGAAGTGCATGCAATAAAATAATGTTTGTTCGAAGCGATTGTTTTTCATGAACACTTGTTTAACGATTCACTAAACTGAATTTAAATACGCGATATTGTCTGTGAATATATTGCACCACCGCTGAATCACATCATCACTTACAGCATCGAGTTTCAAAAGTTCCTCGTACGCTTCTTCAATTGTAGCAATTAGATCATAATATTCACATATATCCATTTTGAGCAGTATTTCACTTAGCAAATTTACTTTTCAAATGATAAGCTATTGCCAAAGCGCACCACTTTTAAATAGATCAAGTGCGTAATTACTCAACTGCATAGTTGATTTTTACTGCGCAGTAGTAAACCTAACCTCAAAACTTTCTCTGATTAGTCGAACATCGTATCTTAGACCAATCAGATAATTTTAAAACAACGTCATCAAGAAAAGTACTACGTAGTTATGGAAAAGAGAGAATAAACTGCGTAGGTTATTTTGCTACGTCATTTATTTACAGCGTAATTTATTTATTGCGCAGTAACAAGTTTAAACCTGAAAAAATGATGTAATATAAAAAAATATTCCAGTATAATTGAATAACTACTCAGAGAATTGCCAGAAGACGCAATTAAGTAAAAAGGGGGAAATTTATATGAAATGCATGCAAAAAGAAGATCATTCCAAGTTTCTCTTCAGCCGTGGCTGTTCGAAGTTCGAAAGAATGGAAGTTGTGATACATAAACAGTGCTTCGGGGGTCCAAACAGTGCGTTTATTCTGAAAGAAATTGCATCAGTTCCAATTCAAGATGATATTGAAGTTATTTGTTTATATTTGAATGGTGTGTTTGACCCACCATACAAATGAATCATTACCACCTCATTGTCAATGGATCAATTTGTATATTATAATGTATATTCATGGAATTTCTTGGAATGCTGGAGAAGTTGCATACAATAAATTTGAACAAGTTCTTCGTTGCATGATAAAAGATAGACAAATTATTTATGTGAAAGGATTAGAAAAAAAGTTATGGCTGACCAAGTTTATTCGATCATCAAAAACTATAATTGATTTGACGAATTTTCAATGCCCATCATTATAAATAAAGAGTTAATCCATTATTACGATTGTCGATATCATCGTGATTGTGCTCAACGTGATAAATACTTTTGTGCCATGGAGAATGCTGTATCATTAAAAAGGTGGTTTAAAGCAAATTGTTGCGTCAAGTCATCACTGAAAATTTAGTGTCAGTTAAAACAAAAGATTGAAGATATGAAGGCTGAAAATATTGCATTATTCCCCAAAGAATTTCTAATTGAGTGTGCGAAGAAGAAAATTGACAGAATTTGTAAGAAATTACCGGAAAATTCACAGAAAGATGAAGAAATTGCAAAATATCGCCTGCAAATGTCGACTACATCATAAACCAGCAGCAATCGATTATGAGGAACTCTTCGATGATATTTCACTTGTGATGAATTGTGAAGAGTGTAAAAAGAAAAAAAATTAATTTATAGTGTCAACTGAAAAATTGTTCCGATTTTATCCGGATTTAAATCTCTGTAATAATTCCTTTTCATGTTATAAAATAATAAAAAAATTCATTACTTCTAGATCATTCCTCTTATAATTTAAATTTCCTACTTCTCACAAAAACATGTAAATCGTCTTTATACATTAAAAGATAAATTGATATTTTTTATTTAGAAAGAAAAAAATTCTTCCAAATCCGCCACCTCGTATACATTTACTTCAAACAGCAATGGAGGCAGCCATTTTGAATCCAAACAAAGCCATTACCGATCTAAGTATTTTTTTAAAATTTCAGTCACAATCATTATTATGCAGATCATCTTTGACGTATACTAAATGATGCATTTAAAATATTAAGTTAATATTATTTATTCAGAAAAATATTTTTATTCTTTTAAATTTCAAAATGTACCATCTTGTGTGCTTTCACTTTTAAGGGTAATGGGGGCAGCCATCTTGAATCCAAACACACCTATTATCGATTTAATTATATGTCATGTTAAGTAGAAGCTGTTTTATATTCGATCGGTGATATTTTATATAAAATGTGATATATTTCATATCGAATATGAGATATTCCATATTAAATCTAAGATATTTACTTTGAAATACTATTTTAGATGTGCTGTTTCAAAAGATCATCACATGCGCCAGTTGATGTCTCTTTGATAAAGTAGGCGCCATCTTGGAATTTTGAATATCGATTATATCGATTAATTGTTATGTACATATATAAGAATATGCTCTATTCATTGCTTAACCTATACGAAGAGTCAATTTCATACAGTATTATAGTTTAAAATATACGGAGTCATTATATTTTTTATGGAAATAAAAAATGATCGATGGAATCTATAAATTTCCAGATGGCTGCTGTAATTCTTGAGGTTTATCAAGCATAGGAACATGACTGCCATCATGCGGCTTGAAAGATAGGCCGACAAGATGGCCAATGAAATTCCCATACTTTTAGATGGCAAAGAATTTGAATATATGAAAATTTCAAAGCTCAAAACATCCATGAATGATATTTCTCATTGTTTCCTAAAGTTTTCAATCCATTTTTCTACAGTTTTTTCATGAAAAGTTTCATGAGAAATGAATAGTTAAGCAGTGTGCACGTGGCTGTGTTGCCAAAGTAACAGGCAGCTCGACTAATCAGTGTCCTCCATTCTGCGTCGAACATTGTGCATGCAACAAGTGTTAAATTCGGGTAAGTGAAAGAATTTTTCTATTTTTTTATTAATTTAATTGATTAACTTTATAATTATCGTATTGAACAGCATTACATAAGATCAATTATAAAGTTAGATTGTAATATTCGATATAACAATATCTAACCATAAAATACATTGATTGCAATGTTGATCAATATGATTTATCTTTGTTTACTATTGCTAATAGAATGAATCTAGAAAAATTTTTTGTATATAATATTTTTCGATATTAATATCAGCGATTAATACTGATATTATTAACAAAATAAATGAAACTTATAATAATTATCTAAAAAATATTAGATGAATACTTTCAATTATTTTTAATTTTTTCAACCATTATCATATGACATGCTTAATGTGAATAATTATCATATATGTTTCTTTCAATTATAGAATTCAAATATAGATGCATATTTGTATATGGCAGTTGTTGATCAATATTAGTTACATTATCCACATCATCAATTTTTAAAGAGGTAAATTTTATTTTTTTGTTATTAACTAGAATAGTTGCAATAAATTCCATAGTGAGTTTTAAAATAAAAAAATCTTAAGTTATCGTACATGTCTTTTTTCAACATATGACATTCAACTCAATATTATGAGACAGCATACTTGATATTAAGACTTGATGTTATTAATTTTTGTTCTAATTATAGAGTTTCCAAAATTATATCATCATCGTCATCATCATCATTTATTAGAAAGATTTCCACATCTATTGGTGAGGAATCTCCGGGATGATGATATACTCCCGGAGATCGATGATGATATCATCAACGCCATCCTCCAACCACCACCACCACTTGTCCCACCATTACCACTTGCACCACCAACATCTCCACAACGACTCCAAGACCGAGTAGAACATCTCCAACTAGAAGTAAATCAGCTACACCAACAACAAATAGAGCAACAGGAACAATTACAACATATCATACAACATCAGAATTTCCTACACATGCAGATTAATATCCATCAGGAGCAAATAGAATCAAACCAAAGAGAAATAGAGGAACAACAGAGTGAAGTCATTGAGCAACGAGAGCAAATTCGCGACCAACAACTTTTACAATTTTATCAACCTCCACCACAGCTACTACCGTCATCATCATCATCATCATTATCGTTACCACCATCATCATCACCATCTTTATCAGAGAATAATTTATAATTTAAAATTTTTTTTTAGATAATTTAGTTTTTTTTTTTTTCTTAAAAAATAAATAGTTGTGCATTTCCCTAGATCTAGAATTATAAGTTTTGATATTATTAATATACACTTTTTTAAATAAATGGAATCATAAATCTAATATTATAGTTTTAAAATGGAATAGGTTTCTAATTTGATATCGTTTTCTGTATACATGTAAATAGATCTAGAATTATAAGTTTTCTTTATTATTTAAATGTATTTTTTTGAATAATAAATTTAATATTATAGTTTTATGTTTTTTTATTTATAAAATATGATAATAAATTAAAAATTACGATTATAAGTGTTTTTAGATATGTTTTTCTTTCTTGTTTTATTATAAAAAATATTTAAATTAAAAAAATTACACAAATATAAAAAAAAAGTAACTTTTAAAATAAATATTTTTTAAAGTAATACTGTACATAAATATGGATATATACTAAATAAAAATTGTACAGTTTTTCACGAAATCAAGTTGATTCGCTGTCATTCCTCAGCTGATGAGAGTGAAAATTCATGATGTCAACCTCCATAATATGTCAGAAAAAGCCGTTTGTTGATTGCTAAGTCAATTAAAAATAATCTGTAATTATTCTTCTGGAATATTTGCGTCATAGTTGATGGTAAGAACACATTAAAATTCTCTGGAGTATCATCAATAGCATCTTTCACTGATGCTATGACACCATATGTTTGTACCTCCACCAGCCACAAATTATTTACAATGTATGAATTTTTTATTGTCAATTCACTTATATAGATAGCTGACAGGAAATCTTCAATTGTTAAAGCCCGATTAAATGCTGCTAAGTCCATTTTAACCTTGGATAGAAATATGTAATTAGATTAGTCAATAATTTACACATGAAAAAATTAATATCTCAATCAACTCAGAATTACAATTTTCAAATTGACACAAACTTTCACTTTCAAAGTTATTGATTAATACTCAAATTATCTGAAATTTAAAATAGACTTTGGAAAGTTTGAAAAATATTAATAAAAACTTTTTTTTGTGAACAATGCAATCACTTGCTATAAAAACTTCTCAATTTAAATCATAATTTTTCACGTGAACTTTATCTGCAATATTTTTTGACAAATAAAAATCATTTTCAGGGCTTAGATTTATATAATCTTACCCCTACTCACAGTCTAATATTACGTCGCAAGTAGATATACTAGTAGTGTTTCCCCCTTCGATAAAACAGATCGATGTTTGTGTCCGCGCTAAATTGGTTCAAGCACGTGCTAAGTTACCACCTGAGATGTAGCTCTGTTTTACCGACCGAGTTACCGACCATAAAATTACTGGTAGTCGGAATCTCTGGATTACTGACTTAGTGACTGACCGTCAAATTATTGACAGCCGGTATTTCTGTTTTACCTACAGTCAATAATTTTAGGATTTTCTGCGGTTTTCTCCCTTTTTTAGCAACCTCGTTACTGGCAGTCGATAATTGTAGGATTTTTGTAGAATTTCTTTTTTCGTCAAAAAATGCTTATCGATACTCAATTTTTTTGATACTGCGCAGTTTAATGACGTCATATTCAAGTTTACACATATTATTGCGTTTAAATATTTCTACGAAATTTCGTCACGCAACTGCTTAGAAGATAGTGACGTCATAAACAAGTTTGGACTCGTTTGCGCATGCTCTGAGAGTAGAGATTTACGATATGAAATTCGGGACCTAAAATAATTCCCATCAGTCCTGAAAATACATCTGTGCTTAGTTAGCTAGTGAAGACGCTGTTACAACAAGAGGTTATTCTAAAGTGGATAATTCTGTGTGTTACATAACTGACATTTCTTTTTGATGTAGAAAAATGGATCGATCACAAGTAAACCGATCTGCTACATTGGAAGATTTCATACCAGCTATCAAGATGAGAGATTCTGCGCTTGATACAGCGTACAACGTCAATGAATTGAAACTCGTTAGAACCAAAAAATATGGATATGCTGTTCTAGGACTATCGAAAAAAAAGGATGGAGAAAATCTGAACGTTTTGTTGCCATCACGCATAACAAGAGTGTATCAACGAGACAATTATGAAGATCACTCAATATAAAAGTTGAGTCTCTCCGTAACTAACAAATGAGCATTCTATACATAATCTGATGAGGGGGTGCCACCTTCAATGATAAATTATCTTTTGATGCATGTTATGTGATGCTACCTAAGTTTCAGTATAGAGGAATTGCGTGTAGAACCTAAAAAATTAAATAGCACTTATGTTGTATGGTGCAATTTTGGTAATAGTAAATTTTCTACCTGTACATTGAAAAGAATTAAATAGCAATGCATATAGATTTTGGATCATAGAGATTGTATTTTGGAGAGAACGTGATAAATAATGCGATTTCTAATTGCTGTGTTTAAAGCGGACACTAGATGGCGTTTCATAAAAGAGGTATTTGGCATATAAGAAATAAATTCATTATCTCGCTTCTCACATTACTTATTTAACATTATAATAAATCTTTATGTAAAAACTACAACTTGGGTAATCATAAAATAAAATTTTTATTCTTTATTACACTGTTTGCAATTCATCACGAGTGTCGTCAAAAAGTTTATCATAGTCAATGGCTGCTGGTTGATAATGTAGTCGACATTGACGACATTTCTTTATTTCTTTATCTTCCTATAGATTTTTCGGTAATTTTTTCCAAATTTTGTCAATTTTCTATTTTGCACCAATGACGGTTCATCACAACAATTTGTCTTGTACCACCTTTTTAATAATCCGACATTCTCGATTGCGCACATATATTTATCACGTTGAGCACAATCACGATGTTATCGGCAATCGTAATGACAGATGAATTGTTTTTTTCTGAATGGTGGACAATGAGAATTTGTTGAATCAATTATCGTTTTTGACGAACCAATAAATTTATGTAGCCATAACTTTTTTTCTAGTCCTTTCACATAAATAATTTGTCTATCTTTTATCATGAAATGAACAACTTGTTCAAACTTGTCGTAAGCAACTTCGCCAACATCACAAGAAACTCCATAAATATTCTTCATAATATATGCATTGATTCGTCGATTATGAGGCGATAATGATTCCCACTTGTATGGTAGCTTGATCACAACATTCAAATATAAACAAATACCTTCAATATCATCTTGAATTGGAGCTGATGCAATTTCTTTTAGAATAAACTCACTGTTGGAGCCTCTGAAGCCCTGTATATCTATCACAATTTCCATTATTCGACCCTTAGACTACCACCGCTGAAGAGGAACTCAGGATTATCACATACTTTCCGCAATTGATATGAATTACCCCTCTTTTTACTTAATTGCGTCATTTAGAAATTCTCTGATTGGCTCACAGTATTTTTTTATAGGTTTCCCCCTCTCTATTCCTGGAAGATTGAATCATTTTCGATCCTGTTAGAACCTGTAGCTGCGCAACTACTTCCTCTCTTTAGAAAATTGCATCATCCCCTCTTTTTTTTTCAGATGACGTACCATTTTTTTAAGTTGCATCATCCGAAAAGTTTCTGATTAGGTCTTTTTCATTACTGCGTAGTTGATCCCTATTTTTCTTTTTGGATGATGCAACATTCTTTGAAGTTGCGTGATCCAAAGAGTTTCTAATTGGCTCTTACATATTACTACGTAGTATTTTCCATGATGGCGTCATTTTGTAAGGTTTGGATTGCGTTGTAGTTTATCTTTGATGATTACGTCATCCTCCGTCTTTTCTTGTTCAAACTTGTCGCTGCAAAACATTCTGAATTCTGATTGCGTCTAACTATGCGGAATCTTTGATCTTTGACTGGTTCGGACTTGCTAGAACTTGTAGCTTTTTGATTACGCAGTTTCTGGATGATGCAATTTTCAGAGAATATTTCCTGAAATGGAGGGAATAAACTACGCAGTTGATGAATTTAAAACCGAGAAACTTCAGGATCAGGGCATCATTCAAAAATTGAACTCTCCAAGAAACATAGTAGTGAATAGAGTGCAAAAGTGGTGAATACGAGATTAACATGGATAATCATGAATATTATAATCTGCCTGCTACAATTGAAGAAGCGTACGAGGAACTTTTGAAACTCGATGCTGTAAGTGATGATGTGATTCAGCGGTGGTGTAATATATTCACAGACAATATCGCGTATTTAAATTCAGTTTAGTGAATCGTTAAACAAGTGTTCATGAAAAACAATCGCTTCGAACAAACATTATTTTATTGCATGCACTTCATGACAAATTGTGTGAATTGAGTGGACAAGTGGTATGAGGTGATTTGGGTGTTAATCACTCCATCCGATGGCAAGATTTGGAAAGTGCTTTCAATAATCACATCAAACAGCTTGTGTATTAAATCTAAGACATACGGACATCCGAACATTTTTTAGTGATGCAAAAGTTTTAGTGATTGAGAAAATCAAAGAAACTCTTCATCTAGAAGGTAACTTGAAAATGAGCACCACCTTGTTGTGCAAATTCAAAGCTATAAAAAAAAACCAGACAATTGTGAAAGTGAAATCTTTCCAAACAAAAAGTGTCGAGATTTTACTGTCTACAGAATTCAACGATTGGTTCGTTGATAATGTTATTGAACCATTGTTTAGAAAACTTGAAGACTTTAATCTTAAAGACAGTGGGTGGAGTTTGAATGAAATTATAAATCTAACGATCAAAATTTCTCGGTATATTCCGCTAAAAGGAGGTATGTTAACATATCGCAAATTACCTCTGGTCATTTAAATTAAAAGTGCGGTTCTCAACATTGAAAACTTTGATGAATACTGTTTTTTGTGGTGCATAACTGCAGCTCTACATCCTCATGAAGTAGCTAATCCCGAAAGAATAAATTCATACAAGTATATCAACAAGGAATTAAAGTATGAACGTATACAATTTCCTATTGCATTGAGAGACATTCCACGTTTCGAAGCTATAAATAATTTAGCCATCAACGTATACGGTATTGAGTCTGATTTTACCAATCAAGATTTTGATACAAGTGTGATAATTCAGGTGTATTTAAGCAATAATGATTAATCAGACATTCCAACGATTCATCTCTTTGTTGTTGATGCTGGAATTCAAATGGATGATGAAAATTTTTATCCTATTTTCCTCTTTTTTTTAGTCAGAAATCTTTCGCACCTGGTAGGATGTCAAATGAAACAAGCTAAATATAAATCATTTCGGTGTGATCGATATTTATGTCACTTTAGATTGCAAAAGTCATTTGAAAATCACAAACTTGATTGTTTTAAAGTGAATAAAGTTCGAATGGTGTTTCCTGACAAAGAAGATCAGATTATTAATCTCAGAAATTTAAAATGTAAAGACCCAGTAGCATTTGCAGTATATGCCGATCTTGAGTGTACTCTAGAGCCGCAAGTGGATAAGGCACAAAAGCACGTCCCACACAGTGTAGCTTTTTACCTCCATTGTTCATATAATAACAAGTTATCACGATTTAAGTTAAATCGATCACCCTCATGCATTCAATGGTTTATGGAAGAGTTGAAAAAATTTGCAGCTAAAGTAGATTGCTATTTAAAACATCCTCTTCCAATGACGCCACTAAATTATGAAGAAAGGAAGCGTCATCGGTCAAATATCTGTCACATATGCGGGAGAAAAATTCATTCACTCAGTGATAAATGCTATGATCACTGTCATTTCACAGGCGAATATCGTGGCCCAGCCCATAGCCATTGCAACTTAAATTATCAACAATCTCACATAATTCCAGTCATTTTTTACAATTTATCCGGTTACGATTCTCACTTTATCATTAAATCTTTAGCTACATCATTCGCGGGAGCACTGACTCTATTACCTATTAACAAAGAACGTTACATTTCATTCACAAAATCAGTGATTAATACAAAAGTTTCCCTTAGATTTATCGATTCATTTAGATTCATGGCCTCTAGTATTGAAAAATTAGTTTCATATCTCGACAATGATGATAAAAAAATTACAGAATCTTATTATCCATGTCCTGAACAATTCGAGTTGGTTACTAGAAAAGGCGTATTCCTATATGAATATATCGATTCAATGGAAAAGTTAGACGATGATCATTTACCAGCAAAAGAGCAATTTATTCTAAACTTTATGATGGAAATGTGTCTAATAAAGATTATAATCATGCTCTGAAAGTTTGGGATAAATTTGCGATTAAAACGCTCGGTGAATACTCCGATTTATGTCTCAAAACAGATGATCTCTTACTTGCCGATATTTTTGAAAATTTCAGACATAGCTGTCAAAAAACATATGACTTGGATCCTCTCCATTACTACACTGCTGCGGAACTTGCTTTTGACGCAATGTTGAAACTTACGAATGTTCAGCTCGAGCTTTTGATGGATCCGGAAATGGTCTTATTCGTTGAAAAAGGTATCCGAGGTGGTGTATCGCAATGCTCAAATCGTTATGCTGCAGCTAATAATCGATACATGGGTGATGCTTATGATCAGAGCAAAGTAGAATTATATCTAATGTACTTCGATGTAAATAATTTATATGGCGCCGCAATGAGCATGCCATTACCAGAGAGTTCCTTTGCATGGGTGCAAGAGCAAATCACTGTTAAAGATCTTTTCGGCGGTGATAATGATATCGGATATATTGTTCAAGTTGACCTGGAGTATCCTAAAGAACTTCATGATCTTCACAAAGATTTGCCCTTGTGCCCAGAGCACTTTATTCCACCGAACCGCAAACAATCCAAATTAGCAACAACGCTTTATTCTAAGACTAGATATGTGATTCACTATCAAAACCTCAAACAGTGTTTAGAGTTAGGTTTAAAATCTACGAAAATTCATAGAGTATAATAATTTAAGCAGTCTCAATGGCTTAAACCGTATATAGATAAAAACACAGAATGTCGTAAATATGTAAGGAATGATTTCGAACAAAATTTTTTTCAACTCATGAACAATGCTGTATTCCGTAAGACTATGGAAAATGTAAGGAAGTACAAAGATGTCAAACTAGTCACTCAATAGGATGGCCGATACGGTGTTCGAGCTCTCATCTCGAAACCGAATTTCCATAGTGTTGCCATTTATCTAAAATCTTTTTATATGATTTTCATTATAATTATGTTAAAAAAAATTTTTCAAATGATGCTTCCAAGCTTCTGTATACCGACGCGGATAGTCTTATATATCATTTCACAGTACCTGATGTATATGAAATCATCAAACGTGATATTCGCAAATTCGACACATCCGACTATCCACCTAACAACATCTACCTAATTCCATTAATGAACAAAAAAGTCCTCGGTCTCATGAAAGACGAGAACAATGGAGAAATCATGACAGAATTTGTTGGGCTTCGTGCCAAGCTATATTCTTTCGAGCTCTTAGATAATGAGGAAGAAAAAGACGAGAAAGTGAAGAAAAAAGCTGAAGGAATAAAAAAGTCAAGATTGCGAACCATCACGTTTGATGATTTTAAACGATGTTTGAATGATCATGTTGAATAGCTTCATAATTAAAAAGCAATATTTATTAAGAAGCAACAGGCATAATGTTCAAACCATTGTACAACAAAAATTAGCCTTAAGTTGGAATGACGACAAACGTCAATTGATCGATGATTCAACAGATACTTTTCCTTGGGGGTATGCAAAATGAAAAAACAATTTATGAATTTATCTGAATAAATGTTAAAACAATTTCGTATTTTTATAAATAAATATTTATGTTTTCTTATAAATTATGTCACAAATCTTCATTTTTCCCATATCCTTTTCAGCATACGATTATTTATTTTATCGAGCCGTTCAATTGCTTTCTTTCCTTTATCAATTTGTTGTCGTTTTTTGTCAGAAGATGGTGTCCATTTGACATTCGCGGCTTCATTATCTGTATAGCATGGCAATTTTTCAGCATCAAAGTACATTTTCTATGCCATTTGTTCTACATATTCAAATTATTCAGCCATTTTTTTCATTGAACGTTTGCGTTGATCTTTCATAAATCCGATTTATTAATCCAATTATTGTGTTCCTTGTCAAATCCTAACCACTTTACATAGACTTGATTGCCACGTTTTTGTAATATTTTTTCTACTAAATATATGTCAGGATATTGCACTCGAGTTAATTCTTCCTTATAAAATCCACCTTCTATTGGCTGATTTTGATAATCCGTCAATTTATATGTTACAGGGTGAGTATTCTCTACTTTGCTTACAGTAAAGATTTCAGTTATCTAATTGGGAGTATAACCTTTTTCAAATATATGTTTACATTTACTTATACGAACTTTGTCACCAATTTTGAATTTATTCCTCTTTTTCGTAACTTTGAACTTTTTGTAAACTGTTTCGAATAATTTTTTTTCCATTAGCTCGAGTCACACCAACAGGTTTCATTTGAATGGTGCGATGTTTTATGCGATTTAGTGCGATTTAGTATTATGATGAGATAATAGTAACTTTAGTAAAATGTTAATCCATTTGTAATTTCCACGAAAAGTAAATTCTTTCCACATTTTATTTTTCAATGTGCGATTAAAGCGTTCACAAATTGATTCTTTCAGATTGCTGAATGTTGAATACATCTTGATATTATATTGCTTTATGAGTTCTTTAAAATCTTCATTATAAAACTCCTTTCCCCGGCCGATGTGTAAATTTTCAGGTGCTCTTCTTTCCTTCAAAATTGTCATCATTGCAGCAGTAACATCTTTATCATTTTTTGTCTCAATTGGTACAGCCTATGCATATTTTGAAAAATTATCGCTAGCTGTCAGCAAATATTGATATCTATTATTGTAAGACTTATATGCTGACATATCGACGAGATCGGCTTGCCATGTTTCATCTAGACCGCGTATATCTTAACGGCATCATTGGTAATTTCTTCTGACCAGTCTATATAGTTCTTCTGTAATTTGTCTTCTTTCCTTGGTCATGTTGCTACTGCTGCTAAGTTCTGAGCAAGGAACTTTTGTATATTCTCTTCCAACGTTTTTATAACTTCAGCTTGTTTACGATTTGCTCTTTTTAATGCACGCAATCGATCTGGTTCATGAAGTTCAATTGTTTTATTCAATTTTTCTCTTAAAATTTTTCGATATTCTCGAGATGATTCTGTATGCTGTTTAACTTCAACATCAAGAGTTTTGATTTGCTCTGTATTTCTTTCAATTGATATCTTCAAATTTGAAACCGATTCTTTTAAAAGACGTAATTCTATTTCATGGAATTTCTTCGAAACTTCAATTTTTTTCTCAACAACCTTCAATGATACAGCATCATTTAGATCTACTGGATCATCAAGATTGCACAAATCTTTTATTCTTCATATCATATTGATTATCAATTGTTAATTTGAATCCAATGTCGGGTGGTCCTTGGACTGCACTTTTTTGTCTATCTTTGGTCAACTGATGCCCAAAAATATCGACACTCATCCTTTCGCCTCGGAAGATAATTAATCAATGAGTTTCCTTTGATCAGCATTGAATTAATAAATAATTCCGGCTTCGCGTAATTCTTCAATTATAGATATTATTTTATTGTTATGACTGAAATTTCCAGCAGCACGTGACGAAACAAGTCGTCGCAATCGATCATCAAGTTCATTTGGATCTTCTCAATAAACATAATCCAATGGTCGATTGTGATTTTTCATGTATCGAGGCAAACCTTTACCACAATCCGGTAAATGTTTGCTGATAATATCACGATACTTTTTTGAATATCTATTTTCTCTGAGACTTCGATCAGGGTCATAACGTTTATGATATGCACAAGTGTTTTTTAAAATTTGTCCATAAGTTTTTTTACCATTCTTTGTTGTGATTGTTAAATCTATGAATAATAATTCCAAAAGCCCAAGGGTACCTTCATATTTTTTATTGCCAATATAAATAAATTGATCAACAAATCTTGCTTCAGAATTACCAACGATTAATCGGTTGTTTCTCAATTTGCTTACTCCAAAGTTTGTGTCTAATTCTTTGACTTCGCGTTTGGAATCAAATTTTTTTAAGTATGATACAGCAGGTAATTCTTTTATCGGTGTACTTTGAGCCAATGAGAAAAATTCATCATCAGTTATTTCATCATTATGTTCAGTCAAATTATAATGATCATGATAACTTATACTTTCTTCTTTCAGTCTTTTTTCTAACGGTTCTTCTTTCGACCTCTCCTCTAATGGTTCTTTCTTCTCAATTTTCACATTAAATTTTCGTTCTTAATCTGTGCTTTAATGACTAATTATTACAGTATTACTAATTATTACAATTCAATTATCAATAAACTGCCATTCGAGTTGCATATTTCTGGTTATCGGTACTGCGGACCTAGTACGAAATTACAAAAAAGATTGGCACGTGGAGATCCTGGTGTTAATCCATTGGACGCAGCTTGTGAAGAGAACGATATTGCATACTCGAAAAATCGAGAAAGCGTAGAAGCGAGAAACGCTGCTGATAGAGTACTTGCAGAAAGAGCTTGGCAAAGAGTGTTTGCTAAAGACGCAAATCTCGGTGAGAGAGCTGCTGCGTTAGGAGTTACAAATATTATGAACTTATTATTACTGTCTAATTATTCCTGATCGCATCATAGAATATAAGCCATTAAGTGGACAAGTGCGAGAATTGATGTAACGAAGGTCATTAAGAGCTGCCAGACCTTTAGAAGAAGCTGCTTGAGTAAATGATTTATATTAGAAAGCTTAATCCTAAATTAATCAATGTAGTTAATGAAAAAAAATAAACATTTTTTATATGAAAATTTTATTTATTTGCTTGACACTTTACACAATTTTTCTTATAAGGAAATGGATTTCTCACAACATCATCTGACGAAGATGTATAATGAACAATGATGTACAATGTTCTTTACATTGTAAATAATTGATAAATCTTTGATTTTCTTGTAATCGAGTAGGTAATCTTGGCCAAATTTCGCAAATTTCAGAATTTGCAAATTGTAGTATAAAATTATCATCGAGAGGGGCAATGTCACTTGGTGACATTTTCTGTGAACTCTGCAGTTGATGACACAGCTGTAATGATTTCTCTTCCGATGGATTCCAATGACACTTGAACCACTCTTTTATGCGTCGTACATTTTTATGTGTACATCCAAATTTTTTTTCATTCAATTCATTATTTTCTAGGTAATTTATATATCGCATTTTAGTCACATCAATAATAGGTATAATGACAAAAGTATTTAACTACTCTTCTTTTTCGGCCCCTAACACATAAATGTAAGTTGCATCTTGTAAAAGTCCAGTTAGCATGATTTCAAGGTATCTATACTCGGTATTACCAGAATCTCAAGGTATCGAATAGCTCCGCCCCCGAAAATCTTGACTCGGAAACAGAATAATTTCATCATGATTGTTGAGAGGGGGTTTAAATGTGAGTGAAAAATCAAATGTTGAATTACTCAGCGAAAGTAGAGCTATTTCTTTTGCTATATAGCGTTTATAGTGCGTACCGAATCCTTTAAAATCCACGAAAACTTTCATTTTGCACACCGTAAAAACTGATCTTCTAATGATGTGGTACATAAGTTTATAGAGGATATTCCCTCCACTTGCGCGAACAAGTTCGAACTTGCATGAGAAAATTTATATTTTCGTGATGTTACGAAACTACATGTTAACTTCCTACGCATGCGCGAACGAGATCAAGCATGTTAGGAAATTACGCAGTACAGGAAAAAAAATAATCAAATTCTGAAAAATATAGTTTTACATAATTTATTTGAAATTATTTTTTATACATTTATTGAATGATGTGAACTATCAGCTGTAGTAAATTTGAATTTGCTTTTACCATTTCTATTTCAATAACTTTGTAGACTGTATTGGGAGAGAGTTCCTTCATCTTAGTTTCTGGTATGATATCCTCCAAAGTGGACGATTGGTTCACTTGAGATAGATCCATTGTTCGAATGATTGGTTTCTGTAATAAGAAATAAATTTTTGGAAATTTATGTAAAATTTCATGAGAGAAGATTGAAATTTTCTTTTTATTTAGAAAAATTAAAACATACAATTTTATTACACTTTAAATTATGCCTCTTCAATAAACACGACTTAAAGCCTGCTTTTGCTTTACGTAATTGTTGAGCACTTTCTCACAGAAATTTTCAACTGATAAAATGAAATTTAAGTGCTGATTTATATATCTAAATTCCCCACTCTAATTTCACATTTGAGACGCAAAAGTTAAATAATGCGACATTTTTTGTACATGTCGAAACGGGAAAAAACCTGAATATATTGTTATGTATTAAATGCAAACCTACTTGTTGATAGAGTTTTTGCACGTCTAAACTTGCAAAAATGATTGTTAATGCATTATGCATTGCGAGTTTAAACATGCATTGCAAGTCGAAACATTATTCAGAATCTACGCAGTCTCATTAAATAAGACGCATTAACTTGTTCTTGATGCGCAGAAAAACTGATATGTGACGCAATACTTTTACATTATGTAAGAAGAAAGGTGACATCATTAAAATACTACAAAAATCGAAAAATCTACAAAAAAAGAATCAATCTACAAAAAATCGTACAATTACCGACTGCCAGTAACTCAGTCGGTAAAAAACATACTGACCGCCAGTGTGCAAATGCTCTGCTGGTGAAACCGAGCTACCAAAAGTCGGAAATGTAGCAATCACTTAGCGCAGACTCAAACTTCAATATGTTTTATCGAGCGGATAAAGACTACTTGTTTAACTACTAATGTTGAATAATTTAGATCGATTCGTTTGAAATGGAGATGAAAGTAATTGTACCTCAGGAGTAGGCACATTATGTAGACGATAATCATCTCACTAGTCAAACATCTGCAGAAATGAAAGTATGGGTGCAGTTGACGAGTAGTATTCACAATTTTCTTTTTCCATACCAAGGAATTTTGACAACTATACTTATGAATCCAAACGATAGAACATGGATATTTGCGAGGGTGCTGCAAATTCAGTATGGAGATATCATTATTGGAGATATTGATTCCATGAAAATTATAAATCATAAGGTTCAAGTCGACCGCATTGAAAGGTACAGTTTAAATAATGAAAAATATGTATATATGTAATATATCCTTATAAATGTATGACGTGAAATCTTTATTACTGCAACACACATATCCAGCCATGGTCGTTTTTTTACGACGTTGTCATTCCATTTCAAAAGCAGCACGTAAATCAGATCGCAGAAAGGATCAATAACGTCATGAAACATTATGGTTCCAAATCGAGACGGCAGGAACGTTTGTTGTGTATGAATGACAACACCTGCTGCTTAGTGTATGGTAATGTGGAACAAACGTATGTGTTTTTACCAGTAACTGCTGAGGAACGTCATGGTGACGATGTTTCCTTTTTTTTTCATAATGAGGAAAAAGAAGAAGAAGAAGAAAGTGATTACGACAGTGGAGTAGGAAGTATTGGAGATGAAAACGATGATAATGATGATGATAATAACGACAGTGATTCAGAAAGTGTCAGCGTTGGAGAGGAACTTCACTATTCTGATGTTGATGAAGATGAGAGTAATAATTTTGACATCGATAATGATAGTGATGGAAATGAGAATAGTTCGAGTGATTGTGATTCTGACGATGATGATGATGATAATTCTGATAAAAAAAGTTCACAGACAGAGTGTTAATCATGATAAACTTTCTGTGATGTAAATTTCAAGTGTTTATCTATTTTGCAAAAATATTATCTATCTTTTTATTCAGATTAATGTTAATGTAATTATAAAGTACTTTACTCATATTCTTTAAGATAAAAAAGTAACCTCAATGTTCGCAACCATACTATAATATTTTATATTTTATAATTGAATAAGAAATTATTCTCGTTTCCTATTATAAATATCATTTATTGTTATAAAAAACATGATAGTTTCATTATTGTAATTGTGTTATTTTTTATTCATTATAGAAACCTACAGCTGAATGTTGAACTTGGTTTAAAAATTGAAAAAATTCATCGAGTTTTACAATTTAAGCAATCAGCTTGGTTAAAAAAATATATAGATTTCAATACAAATATGAGAAAGCATTCTGAAAATGAATTTGAAAAAAACTTTTACAAACTGATGGATAATGCTGTTTATGTAAAGACAATGAAAAATGTCCGTAATTTCAAAGATATAAAATTAATCACAAGATGGGAGGGAAGATGGAGAGCACAAACTCTAATATCACAACCCAACTTTCATAGCAGCATTATATTTGATAAAAATATAGTCATTATAGAAATAAAATAACTGGAAATACTGTTTAATAAGCCAATTTATGTAGGGTATGCAATACTTGATTTATATAAAATTTTTACTTATGATTTCCATTATAATTATATCATGAAGACTTTTGAAAATAATGTGAAATTATTATATACAGACACAGATAGCTTAATCTATCATTTTACTAATGTAAACATATATGATTATATCAAACGTGACATTTAGAAATATGACACGTCTGATTATCCTAAAAATAATGTTTATGGTATTCCTTTAGTCAATAAGAAAGTTCTAGTCTTGATGAAAGATGAAAATGAAGGAAAAATTATGACTGAATTTATTGGGCTTGGAGCAAAAATGTATAGTTTCAAAGTTCAAAATGAAGAGGATCAAAAGAAAGCCAGAGGTGTGAAAAAAGCAACAATTAAAACGATTACGATTGATGATTATAAAAATTGTTTGTATCATCATACTGTTTTAAAAAAAGATGAATATCATATTGTGAGTAAAAAACATGAAGTATGCACCATTTGAAGAATGAAAAAAGCCTTATGTTGGGAAGATAATAAAAGACAATTATTAGAGGGAACTACTGATACTTTACCATGGGGTTACAAAAAATGTAATACGAATTCGTAATTTTTTTATATTTATTTTTTGTATCAAAATAATTACAAGTTACAAATATCATAAATATTAGTTACAATTGTCATTACTTAATTGTCATAGTTATAAATTACAATTATCATAGCTTAAGGTTTTAATTGTTATTTTATAAGTTATATTTCATTCTGATAAATGTTTTTTTTTGTCATAATTATAAATTGTTTATTTTTTGTCACAATTACAAGTTTTTTGAATAAATTGTATATATTTTAAATTTATCAAACAATTGTGTTCATTGCTGAATGCTCACCACTTCACATATGCTTGATATCCACGTTTTTTAAAAACTTTTTCAACCAAATAAACATCAGGATATTGAACTCCAGTTAATTCATCTTCATACACACCGCTCTCTATTGGTTGGTTTTCATAATCTGTTAATTTATAAGTCACCGGATGAATATTTTCGACTTTGCTGACAGGGAAATTTCAGTGGTCCAATTGGGAGTGTACCCTTTCTTAAATACATGTTTATATTTGCTAATAAGAACTTTATCACCAACTTTGAACCTATTCTTTTTCTTCAGCTCCATGACTTTGGGCTCTCTGTAAACAGTATCGAGTAATTGCTTTCCATTAGCTGAAGTCACATCTGCAGGTTTGATCCCAATTGTTTGATGTTTAATATTAATATATGGTGATAATACTTTCGGTAAAATGTCTATCCATTTGTAATTTCCATATAAAGTAAAATTTTTCCACATTTTATTTTTCAAAAATCGGTTAAATCGCTCGCAAATTGATGTTTTTAAGTTGCTAAATGTCGAATACATATTAATTTTGCTTTCTTCTATGAGTCCTTCAAAATCTTTATTATAAAACTCTTTTCTTCTATCCACATGTAGATTCTTGAGTATTCGTTTTCCTTTTAAAATAGACATCATTGCAGCAGTGACATCTTTACCATTCTTAATCTTTATTGGTATAGCTCTTGCATATTTAGGGAAAATATCTATAACTGTCCATAAATATTGATATCCTTCATTGTAGGAGTTATATGCACTTATTTTAACAAAATCTGCTTGCCAAGACTCATCAAGACCACGTATATCCACATGTCGTCGTTGATAATTTCTTCTCACCGGTCTATTTTTTTTCTTTATTCATGGCAATTGGACTTTAAGTCTTCCTTTCAATTTTTTCTGAACGTTTTCCTCTAGCTGTTTTATAATGTTGGTATGCCTATTATTGGCCTCTTTGAACGTATTTAATTGATCAAATTTATAAAATTCATTTATTTTATTTAATTCAGCCTTTAAACTTTGTTGTGCTGCATGTGATGATTTCAAATGATGTTTAACTTGCTCACTGATATTTTCAATGTTCACTTGGAGATTTTGTATCTCTTGTGTTATAGATGCTATCGTATTATTGATGATTAATTCAACAACTTCTAATGATACAGCATCAGCATCTACTAGATCAGCAAGGTTGCACAATCTTCTATTATTCATATCATATTGTTTATCAATTGTTAATTTGAATCCATTACCAGGTGGACCACGGGCAGCACTTTTTCGTGAATCATTGTCTAACTGACGTCCAAAAATGTCTACACTCATCCTCTCCCTTTAAGAGATAATTGATCAATAAATAATGACATTAAGCGTCTGATTAATATATGATTCCGGCTTCACGTAGTTTTTCAATAAATGACACAATTTTATTGTTATGGCTAGTATTACCAGCAGCACGTGATGAAACAAGTAGACGAAATCGATCAACAAGTTCATTGGGATCATCCCAATAAACATAGTCCAGTGGTCGATTATGATTTGACATATATTGCGGCAAACGTTTAACGCTTTTCGATAAATATTTGCTGATAATATTTTTATATTTCTTTGAATATTTATTCTTTTGGAAATTTCTGTCAGGGTGGTACTGTTTATGGTAGGCGTAAGTGCTTTTTAAAATTTGTCCATAAGTATTTTCGTCAATGTCTGTTGTTATATTTGGATCAGGTGATTCCATGAAAAGTAATTCTAAGAGACCCAGAGTACTTCAATATTTTTTATGATCGATGTAAACAAATTTATCATCAAATCTTACTTTAGCATTTCCAATTATCAGTTCATTTTTCAATTTCCTTACAGCAAACTTTGTATCCAATTCTTTCACTTGATGTTTTAAATCGAATTTTTTCAAATATGATACTGCAGGTGAATCTTTTATCGGTGTACTATGATAAGGAGCAGTGGTAAAAGATTCATCATCAGTTACTATACTATTATCCGCATCATAATCAACAGTATTATTATCATGTGTTGTTTGAAAGCTTCTCGCTCTTCCTGTAGGATCTCTTTTAATTAGTGTTAGTAATGCAAATAAATTGCTACTGATTATTTTTAATGTTTAAATGAGCTAGATAAGAAATAGCGATTGAGCTCCGCCGAAGGATTTGGTCAGGAAGGAACTTTTACGCACGAACTAGACACTTGTTGAGCTTGTCTGGTTTTTATTATAAAAAATAAAACTATTTAGAACGTTAACAATGACGTATTAACAATAGTCGAGCTTATCAGAACAGTTTTAAACAAACTAGAGCTTAAACAGAGCTCAGAACAATTTATACAGAGCAGATTTAACAGAGCGTTGAACGAGCACGTGCAGAAGCGCGGTACATGAGCGTTAATGGATGCAAACACGTTGTAGCCAGCGTCGGTAGACCTAGCGTGATAGTAGGCCCACTATCATCGGCCAGGTTGGAGAAGAAGAGCGATGATTCGTTGAGCGCTGTAAAAGGAGCTAGGATAGGGCGAGCGGGTCGGGTGAACTCGACGGAGCACGAGCTGGGATAAGAGCTGACAGGTTGCGGTTCAGTTTACGCAACAATTAGCTTTTCTTTTTTCACATCAAATTTCTCTGTTTTCATCGGAGTCTTGTCCACTATTTGTTGTGAAGGAGTTACGACTGGTTTAAACATTTCGTTCATAGCTCGTTGAGTTATTCTTCGCCTATGTTCAATTATTTCATGCTTCTGTCGTATTGCGTCACTGGCTTTCGCAATTTGATGCAAAATATCAGCTCTTTTTCGCATTTTTCTTGTCTTCATACTACCACTTTGATGACTGCGTTACAAATGTTCTTTTTCTCTTGTTGTTGTTCAATTTATGGATGAATAAAGTAATCAAATCCTTTTCTATAACGTCCATAACTGATTTTTCTATCTTTGTCGACAACAACGAACCCGTCCTTATCATTCCAACATTCGGTACAAAGTTCTAGAAAATCAGAAAATGACATATCAGTATTTACATGATCATCATAAATATGCATCAAATTCATATTATCTTGTGGGAAGAGCACAAGAAAATTTGTGTGATCTCGCACTAGATGTTTGGAAATACGCGCATGAGTTTGGCAGAGATAAAAGCTATCGCTATCTCCGTGTCGTCCCATACAAAAATGAGTACGCATATCATCTTGTTTTTCTCACCCTACGTCATCAAAAGTCATTATTGAATTTGTTTTGCTTGCTCCCGTTAAACAACTTCTTCATGTTCATTAAAAGGAAAATGACCCATATCTTCTACAGGTTGAAGTAATTATTCCAAAAATTTGTATTTTAACTTATGTATAGATTTCGAATACAAATATACATTTTCAAATCGTAATCTATTCAGGTGTATGATAAGAGCTAAGAGAGCATTTGTTTTACCGCAATTCGAGGGGCCGCATATCACGCCACGAACGCTACTTAGTAATAAATTACCATAGCAGTGAATTTTAAACAGTATTGTGGACCCGGAACAAAATTACAAAAACGATTAGAACGTAGTGATCCTGGAGTAAATCTGTTGGACACAGCGTGCAAAGAGCACGATATTGCGTATTCGAGAAATCGAGAAAACGTAGAAGCGAGGAACGCAGCTGATAGAGTGCGTGCTGAAAAAGCTTGGCAAAGAGTTTTTGCAAAAAACGCAAATCTCGGTGAGAGAGCTGCTGCATTAGGAGTTACAAATATCATGAATGTTGAATCAAAACTCGGAATAGGTTTGGAGAGAAGTGTAGGGAAGAAAAAAGTTAGAAAAGGTTGGAAGAAAAAACCTTTAAGACAGATTGTGGATTCGGCGAAGTTGATGATAAATTGGGGTGCCGATCCTATAAAATCGGCATTGATAGCTGCACGGAAAGCAGTAAAAACGATTAGTGAAATAAACAATGTTCGAGTTTTACGTGTATTACCTGTACCGACTGAGGTCTACGTTTCAAACGTCGAAAACGAAGATATGGTCTACTATGGTCAGGAACTCACTAGCTGGCATATAAAAAACAAGAAAATAAAGCAATATACTTTGTTAGTTTTGGTCATTTAAAACCTCTACCTGAACTTTAAAAATCTCTCGATGTTGGTAGCATAGTATATTATCATACAAAGCTACAAGATTATTCAACAACAAATTGTGGACATCTATGTTTAAAGTTTCTCAGAGAAAAAGTTGAAGATCTCTGGGTACTTGGTATGGAATACAATCTTAAAGATATATAAGCGATAAACATGGATAGATGTACTTCAGTCATGGACGATTCATTGGCCATAATGCTGTCTGGACAGTCCTCTATATTAGAAGCATATTATTTTCCACCTATCGAATTAACAAGGACAGAAAATTTAGTACTGGGCGTTGTTGAATTATTAACGTTTAACTCTATCCCAAATATTAACAACGGTAATAATAAGTATTATTATACAATAAATAAACGGAATGGAAATTATTAAAATATCAACGGGAAGCTATAAAATTAAAGATATTGAAAATTATTTGCTGATCCTAAACTGTCAATTTCCATTAAACCTAACAACAATGAATTACACAGTTAGATTGACAGAGATCACGCTACAATAAATTTCGAGCCCAATGATTCTATTAGTCATCTGTTGGGTTTTGGTCCAAGACTTATCGCGCCAAAATCAACACGGACGTCAGATTTACCAGTTTCCATCTTAAAAACTAATGCATTGGAAATCGAGTGCAATATTACTACAGGAGTATACATGAATTATAAATTCGTGCCTACAATTCATGAATTTTTCCCATCAGTTCCACCAGGATATAAAATCATTGAAGTGCCATCTAACGTCATTTATCTTCCAATCGCCGTACAAGCAATACATCATACGCAATTAAAAATTATCGATCAAGACGGAGAATTGGTCAATTTTCGTGGAGAAATAATAACAATTCGTTTGCATGTGAAATATGTAAAATAATGGGTATTAGTTATAAAACGATTGTAGGAAGAAGTTATAGAACTGAGTTACCATGGCAAAAAATTGCCAGTCAATGACGAAACTTCAAACGACTAAGTCGTCAGAATATTTTGTTTTTAAAGAGCTTGAGCCTTCGCATACAAAAAAAGTCAAAGTAAGAGTGTGCTGTTTTGCGTTTTTATTGCCATAGCTGCGGGGGAGGAGACATAAGCTATCAACAGAGGAGTTGTTTTTTATGAGTCTATATCACATTATGAATTACATGCTCATCAACCTTATGCATCAGCTTCACTCAACAACAACGATGAAATCCGGATTGCTGTCCAACATCAAGACTTGTACTTATGGCTTTGTAAGCATTCTCTACATATTACTGGAAAATTCAGGAAAACTAATAATACTGCTGTAGCAGCTACAACAAAATTAGTATACATGGCATTATGTTACTTATTTGAAGAAATACGATATGAATTGAATGGCATTGAGACTGATTGTGATAAAAATGTCAGTCTTACGAGTGTCATTAAGGAATATCTATCACTTCATCCAAGTCAATTAAATTGTTTAGATAACACAAGTTGGATCGTCTATGATGAAAAGCTTACGGATAACAAAGTATATTTTGACATTTTATTGCCATTGAATATGCTATTGGGATTTGCTGAAGATTATTATCGGATTATTGTCAATGCTAAGCATGAACTTGTTTTAACACGTTCACACACCGATCTAAATGCTATTGTTCAACTCACAGCTAGTACAGATAAAAAAATTACATTGACGAAAATTGAATGGATGATTCCGTACATCACAGTGTCGGATACAAGAAAAAAACAATTGTTAAATTATATTGCCAAAGATCCGCCAATAACAGTGAGTTTCCGATCATGGAAACTTATGAATATCCATTGTTACCGGAAACAACGAAAACCGTCTGGATGGCGAAAGCATCAACACAATTGGAGAAACCGAGAAATGTTATACTGGCATTCCAGACAGCATGAAAAAATGATCCCACAAAAGATTCCAGTCAATTCGATCATTGTAATTTGAGAAACGTAAAACTTTTTCTCAATTCACAATGTTATCCATATGGCAACTTGAATCTTGACATATCTCATAATCAATATGCATTATTATATAATATGTACGAAAATTTCCAAGACTCATATTGTGATAAAGATTCAGAACCTCTCCTCACAAAAGAACAATTTATTGGTAAAGCACCCCTAATTGTCATCGATTGTTCACAACAAAATGAATCATTAATATCTGGACCTGTGTTCATGATCGAATTGTTGGATACAAACCTTTGAGTGGACAATTAAGAAAATTGTTATAATCAAACGAAAATTTGTTCAATATAATCTTCAACCAAAAACGCACGTAATGCATACATGGACTCATGCTTACAGAGCAGCTAGACAAGGATGTTAGGAAGAAGGAGCTCGAGATAGAGAAAGATTTAGATTACGGATAGAAAAATATAATATTATCATCAATCCTGTATTATTAAAAAAAATTAATTATGTGAATACCGTAAATCATGTATGAATAATTGATTTTTATTTTTTCAAAACATATTTTACAAATCATTTCATTTTTCATTACAAATTCTACAATCCTTAACAAATAAAACAGGGCCATCATTTTGGTCGTCTTTTGGTGGATGATGCTCATAACATTGTCGATACATTTTAAAATCTTCATCTAATTTCCATTCATCAGGCAGTTCATCCCATGCAGTACCGATAAGATTTGTAGCATTTTCCATGATGGAATCCGTTGTTAAAATTTTTAAATCTGTTGGATGCATTTTGAGTAATTTGTTGGTTATTTGATAAATTATCATTGGACTGTTATCATCATCAAGAATTGAAATATTCTCGAGAATCCATTGGTTTAGTTTTTTCTACATTTTTAAGTGCATGTTCATATCGTAGGTTGTATAGACGTAGAAATTTTAAATCTATTTCTTTCTTCATCATTCCTCCGCAGTGTTGGTCGTGATGTGGAGATTTGATAAAAATCGAATTACTGTGAATTGTAAAATCCTCTCTACTTAATCTTGTGATTAGTATATTTATTTTTACGAATGATTCCAGATGATATTGCACTTCATAATGGCGAGCAAAAATATAGTGCACGTTGTTCAATGTCTCTTTCAAGTATTGAACCAATGTTTCATATGGTTTATCACCAATTTCCCATGAAAGTCCATGGAAATATCTTGTATTGACATCCACTGTCCATGCTTCATCATCAGTTAATTGTCCATAATCGTATGGCGGTTTAAATAAAAAGTGATATTCACGAATTTTTCACAATCCTAGCCATTTATATGACGCCAACTCCTTCACAATAACTTTACCGTTAGATAAACGATATCCTTGTATATCGAGCAGTAGATCCATTGTGATCACTTGTTTTTTTCTGCAAGACTAATTTTAAATGCACAAGATCGGTCGTTCATATTAAGATATAAGACAAGTGGCGGGAGAATGAAATGTATACTCTCGACCGTTAAGTTTCTGATGTCATTATTTTTTAAAAGGTTTATCTGATACGGATGTATAAAAGAATTTTTTATTTTTTACTTCTGTGACGTCATTTCTCCGAAAAGCCAACAAAAAGGTTGAACCAAACGGAGATGACGTATTATTCTAGGAATCACGAGACAGTAACAAAGGAAAATTGCGTCGTTAGGGAATGTGTTTTGAAAATTGACCGCTAGAGTATGGTTTATGTTAAAACAGAAAGAGACTTTTGACAAGTTGATTCAGTCACAGACATCATCGAATTTAAATCTAAGTGTACACCTTTGAGTAAAAATATATAAACTATTCAATAGTGCATTGTCGAGGAACGTGAAAATGGATAACATTAACAGCATCGCCAATAACACGCAAAAACTTAAGAAAAAAATGTCAGAATTGGAAACAACAAAGCCATATGAAGTGACAGGGCTGAAAAAAGTAAAAGCAAAGCAGTCATTGCAACATTGGATAATAAATTCATTGTTTTTCTTAACTTAATATCCAAGGTTATTCTATTGAGGCCTTCCCCTTTATCATCAATTGATTCTATTCGCTCTTTCAACTCATCAAGAGTATCATATAAAGTTATTAATGGTACAGCATCACCAATATTACACAAATTTATACTATTAATATCATCATTATTATCACTGGTTTATTTAAAACCAATCCCTGGAGGACCTTTGAGTTGATTATAACTAGGAGCCCAAAGTTGGCCGAAAAGATTAATACTTATTTCATAGATTGATGTGAACTGATTGATGGCCCCAAAACAACTGATGAATCCATAATTATTCTCTGGATTAAAAAGCTTAAAAAATTTTTGGGTAATATTTCTGTTTAAAAATTTTTACTCTATTATATTTGCGTCTTCCAGTTCTTTGATGATTATAATTATTTCATTTCAATGAGCATCATTTTCCACATTGTAGAATGCCATAAGCAAGCAGTCGCAATCGATCAACAGGCTCATTAGGATGATCCCAATAAGTGAAATTTGTTGCTTGATTTTGTATAGACACTTTGAATTGTGGTAAAAATTTCCTCCTTGTAGTTGATAATCCACGACCAATATACTTTGCCACATACATATTGTATTTTTTGCTATGATCAGTTCTCAATTCTTGCTTTGGATCATAATTTTTTCAAGCTAAGTTTGTATATTGAGCAATTTAACCATAAATTCTTTTATCTTCCTCATCAACAGCAAATTTGTTGGGTAGTTTTTTAAATAATAATTCAAGTAGTCCTGGTGTTGTCCTATAAACTCGATCAGCAATGAGAATTTTATTACCTTGAAATATAATCGTAGATAGACTTGGGGACTTCACTGGATAATGACGTGTATGATTTGAGAGGGGAGGGTTATCTGTAAAAATCCCATGGGTTTGAATAGGAGGGAGGGGATGTAATTGAGTGATTGTTCTCACATAGGTACTGACCGGGTGCTGGAATTTTTACCTAATGTCGGTCAATGCTCTATGTTGAGTCCTAGGATAGGGCCCTAGGTGGAGCCCTATGTTGATTATGATGAGTTAAAAAATTATATAAAAATATTATATGAAAAATTGATAAATAGTATAAAATTGTTTGAATTCTCACATTAAAATAGTGCACTTGCAAAATTTCAATATTGTTATAAGAAATAATAAATAGAGAGTTGTAGAGAATGTAAATGTTGAAATTTATTTTATCATTTTTTATAAAATCAATAATTTAATCTATCATCAACATAAATATATGTTACATTGTATGTTGTAACTTTCTAAAATTTTACTTTTAAAATCAAATTTCAAAATTTATCTCAAAGTCATTTTCAATGAATATGAAAAATTTATTAGTTAGTTAGTTCTGAACATTGATCTAAGTTAGATCATTCTCTCTACATTAAAGAAAAAATGAATCCTATTATTATAAATGTACAAGGTTTTACTTTTTTAGATAGTGAGTTTGTTGTTGAAGAATCTCCTGTTATAACGTTAAATAATTTCCAAAATATATCATATGAACGTACTGTGTTGTTTCAACCACCTAAAAGTTTTTCATCATTAACAATCGATATTCAAAATCAAATTGAATGGGATACTTATGCTATTCATGGAATGATTTGGGATTGTGGTGAAGTTCCATATGATCAAATGGAAAAAGTTATATCAAACGCAATACAAAATGTTACATATGTTTATGTTAGTGATGGTTTACAAAAAGATTTTTTTCCAAAATTTATATCATCAAATCAAGTGATCATTGATATTTCAATTTTTGGATATGGAACATCAGGAATAACATCAGCACATAAACTTGAATATTTTCCATATCATGAAAAGCATTGTAAAGGTATTTCTTATGAAAAAGATCTTGATCAGATGTTTCAAGTCAGCTATAAAAATTGTGGAAAACATCTACACTTTGAAGAATATAAATTCTCATACAATTGTTCGAGACTTGCAGTACAACTTCAATGGTTCTACATTAATAAATTTATTAATTTAACATCAAAACAAAATTTTTCATCTCTAATATATTTAAATTTGAGTAGTATTACACAAATGGAAACTGATGATATTTTAGAGTTAGGTTTTCAAACAGTATTAAACAATGCCTACAATGAAATTGATTAAATGTGGAATGATCTACCATTCTCATGGAAACATCATCCATCAATAATAGGATACAAACGTTGTTTTAAACATTTTCATAAAGATTCAATGGATGTTTTTGAGTTTAAAAAATATTGTTTTACGTGTAATACTAATAATAATAACCTAATATCAAATATAATTAAATAAAAAAATAATAATAGAAAAGATTTGTTTTTTTTTATCATAATTCCTTATATATTATTGATAAGAATAAATAGGTTTCTTTCAAATAACGAATCATAAATATAGATATTCAAGTTTTATTAAATGAATATAACAATTATAAATCATTAATCAATTACATTATTTATAAATCATAGAAATAAATTGATGATAATAATAGTCTTCTATAGTGATCTGAAAGAAAAAAAAAATGAAACTATAAGTAACTTAACTAAGTAAAAAAATAAAAGAAGGAAAAAACTCACTTGACATTTATATAACAGGGACATATTTATAGAAAAATTCAAATGAATTACATTCATCTCCATAACATTCCATAAATAAATGCTCGCCCTCACAAGCTTTTTGAAATTCCATTAATTGTTTACTGTTATTTGCACTCAACAAATTTACAATTCTCTTCGGAAGAAAAACTTTAAATTCATGATCTAAAGTAGCAACAGCAGCGTTTCCAAATTTAGTTTAAATTATATTTAATGATGAAACTTTATACCTTTTTGATTATTTCACGTTCTCTCATCTTTTTTGTAGTCAAAGTCTGTTTAGCGATATTGTTGAATGTAGATAGATCTATTGATGTTTACATGTTTATGATGAATATAAAAATTATCGAACGACTGTTTATTTGAGAGTGATTTTTCTTGTGGAAAATATAGCCTTTTATACAATTTCACTATATGACATTTCCCCACTAATTTGAAAATTTTTTTATTCCTTTCTTAAATCAAACAATATCATACTGATAAAGTTAATTAAAAAATTTTCTCTTCATATATACATATGTTTAGAGCAATATTTTGAAATTATCTTGACATCATTTAAGAATTTACTGTTTGTAACATTTCATACTTTAACATACTTTTTCTTTTTAATTTCTATTAACTGTTGAAGTTAATTAAAAATTTTTTCTTCACATACACAAATGTTTTTTCAGAACAATATTTCAAAACCATCTTGATAACATTTAAAATGTACCGTTTGTAACATTCCATACTTTAACATACTTTTTTTCTTCATGTATACATATGTTTTAAATCAATATTTCAAAATCGTATTGATAATATTACAAATTTACAGTTTGTAACATTCAATATTTTCTAACACTTTTAATTATTTGTTCCGGTTGATTAAAAATTTTTTCTCAATATATAAATATATATTCACTCCATTGGTTTATTTAGAAAAAAGGGAGTTGAAGAAAAAATATGTGAACAATGGATGAAAAATTTATTTCTAGTTAAACAGAAAATTGTGAGCGATGAATTTTGTACGTGTTCGGGATGGTCAATAATAAATATTGAAAGTCTATAGGTAAACATTAATTACTATACACCATTGAAAAGTTTGGGACATGTAAATAATAATAATCAATCAATGGGAACATCTACATTTTGTGAACTCGATGATTTCATAAAGAATAAAAGAGCCGTTATTAATATTAAAAATCGAGATTAATATTGCTCTATTTAGTCAGTCATAGCAGCATTACATCCAGTGTCATCAACATCAGAAGTTAATGATGTAAAGAATTATATAAACCATTGGGGAAAAACAGATACAACTGGGATTTCAGCAGTGTGTTACATCTGACCCAATTCTCTTCTTTTTAAATATTCCATAAAATTCGCTAACTTCGAAAACATTCAAGATGAAGAAATCATAAACTGGAACACCTGAAGTCATCCACGCTTATTTAGCATTTCACAATCTATTGCAACTTCTGTCCTAAATTTCCCCAATTTATGACCCAACTAACTACTATAAAAACCGTTGTAAATCATCACTCATTGGTTAATCAGCAAACTAGACGGTGAAACGCAGGCTCGATTGCCCCGCGCTCGCTGACCACGACGCGTTAGTAAGTTCGAGAATTCTATTAAGATCTTCAACAGTTATCCTAACGAAGTATAGGATACTCCGGCCTTTAGGACCTGTTTAAAGTCTAACATAGAATCCTCTCGGTTTATGTGCGTACTGAGACGCCTTCCAAAAAGACTCAAAACGAAATACAGTAATAAATCTCTTCTTGAGTTTTATTTCTGTTTACTAATTATAATTTGTATCGACTTGTAATTTGTGTTTAAATAAAGTAAAGTGAACAAAAGAGTATTTAGCGCGTCAAAGTCTTCTTGAGGAAGCACCTCTATCTACCTTTGTCTAAGCTCGCTTCCTGTCAAACCAATATCATAAGTCAACTCTCCAATCATCAGCTAAGGTAGCTGATCAAATCGTTTTTGTATCTTATGCCGACACTGTAGTGCGGTAAGTATTATAATCATTCATTTCATCACATTCATTTCATTAACTGAGGTGTGGGTTCTCGTAAGGTAGAACTTCATTGCGACAATTCCTTTTTAAATAACAAACTCTTCTAGTATTATATATGTTAGAAGAGAAAAAGCCCTGTTAGTCCAAGATCCCTCATTTAGCCTTTTGGCCGCTACCAATCCAATTAATTAATTCTTCTAATTAATTAATAATAAATATCTTCGGACATAACAAGTGACATCATTAAATGATATTTATAAATTTGAAAAATTAAATAATGTAGTTATTCATGTTTATAGAATGGATGAGTATAATTCCATTATACCATATTATCTAAGAAGAAATTTTGAAAATTTTTTTGAAGAAAAAAAAAATAAAAATTCATCCTTTACTATCTGAGAATGGAGTAGATAATGGAAGTGGAAAATCAGTTTATCATTATTCACTTATCACAGATCTCTTACGTTTAGTTTTGAATCAATTAACTAAACATCATGGAAAATCAAATCTTTAATAAAGAAAAAGTACCTTTTGTAATTTATGCGGATTTAGAATGCATTATTGAATCACCGATTAAAAAAAAATCTGCACATATACCATGTAGTATAGCATTAGTATAGCACATATACAATGTTCTTATGATGATTCTAAATCAACATTTGCTATAAATCGTAGAGAAAATTGTATAAAATGGTTTATGCAACAATTATTTAATTTTTCAAAAGAATATAAAGAAATAATTGATAATTCAATATCAATGAAACCATTAGATAATCAACAAAACTCTTATTTTTATGATGCAGCACGATGTCATATATGTGAAAAGCCTTTCAAAAATAATGAAACTAGAGTTCGTGATCATTGTCATTTAACTGGAAATTTCCGTGGTCCAGCTCATTATACATGTGATTTGAATTATCAGACACAATCAACAATTCCAGTTGTATTTCATAATTTTTCAGGTTATGATTCTCATTTTATTATTGAAGAATTGTCAATATCTTTTGACGGTAATATATCTATTATACCCCTTAATAAGAAACAATATATATATCTTTTACTAAAACGGTTGAATGTAAGAAAAATAAAAATTCGAAAAAATTATTTAATGATTCAAAGAAAAATTTACAAATAAAATTCCGTTTTATAGATTCATATCGTTTTATGAATAGTAGTATTTAACAATTATCAGAATTTTCATCTGATGATGCTAAAAGAATTACATTGAGACATTTTTCTGATGAAGAATCATTTAAATTAATGACACGTAAGGGCGTATTTCTTTATAAATATTGTAATAGTTGGGAGAAACTCAAAGAAAATCAATTACCAGATAAACGATCATTTTATTCTAGTTTAAATAACTCAACTGTTTCTGATGAAGATTATGAATATGCTCAGAATGTATGGTCTCACTTTAACATCAAAACATTAGGTGAATATTATGACTGATATTTAGCTACAGATGTTTGTCTATTAACTGATATATTTGAAAACTTTAGAGTGAATTGTTTAGAAACTTACAATCTAGACCCTTTACACTATTACACAGCACCTGGATTAGCATTTGATGCTATGCTTAAATATACTGGTATTGAATTAGATACGTTTCAAGATGTTGATATTTTAAATTTTATAGAAAAGGGAATTAGAGGTGGGATATCACGATGTTGCAATAGATATGCTAAGGCAAATAATAGATTCATGAAAGATTATCAACCACATAAAGAAGAATCATATTTAATGTATTATGATGTGAAAAATCTTTACGGTGCTGCTATGAGTTCTTATTTACCATATGGATCATTAGAATGGACAAGTACAGAAATAGATGTTTTAGAAATTCCTGATGATTCATCTTATGGTTATTTTCTTGAAGTTGACCTGGAATATCCCGAGAGGTTATACCATAACCATAAAAATTTACCGCTTCGTCCTGAAAATTTTAAAGCACCTGGCTCAAAGCAATATAAACTAACGACAACATTATATGATAAAGAAAAATATATTATTTACTATAGAAATCTTAAACAATGTATCAAATTAGGATTAATTGTAAAAAAAATTTATAGAGTGTTAAAATTTAAACAGTCCCAATGGTTGAAACCATACATTGATTTAAATACAAATAAACGAAAAGAGGCAAGGAATGACTATGAAAAAATTTTTTTGAATTGATGAACAATGCAGTACATGGAAAAACCTTCTAAAATGTACGAAAATACAAAGATGTTAAGCTTGTTCGTAAATGGGATAATTTTCATGGTGCCCGTTATTTCATTGCACTACCAAATTATAATTCAAGTATTATTTTCAATGAAGAATTAATTGCAGTTGAATTAAATAAAACTGAAATAGTTTTTAATAAACCTTTATATATTGGATTTTGTATTCTAAATATTTCAAAAATATTCATTTATGATTTTCATTATGATTATATTCAAAACGCATTTGCTTCTGAACAGGTAAAACTCATGTCTACAAATACAGATAGTTTAGTTTATCATTTCAAAGTTCCTAATATTTATGAATATATAAAAAGAGATAGCGATAAATTTGATACTTCTGATTATAAAAAAAATAATAAATATGATATATCATAAAAAAATAAAAAAGTTATTGGATTAATGAAATATAAAATGTAGAAGAAAAAGGAAAGAAAAAAAAGGAAAAATTAGATACAATGAAAGCTAAGGGTGTAAAATCATCAGCGATGAAAACAATTACATATAATGATTATGAAAAATGTTTATATGATGATATTGATGTTACTAGAGTTGAATATCATATTGTCAGTGAGAAACGTAAAGTAAGTACTATGTCACGTTTGAAAGTTGCTCTGAATGCAGATGATGATAAAAGAATGATACAGGAAGAACAAACAGATACCTTTCCATGGGGATACACAGATGAATCATAAACAACCCAGGTAGAATTAATATCTTGCAGAAATAGTTAAAAGCTAGCCACAAGCTAGATGTTGTCTTGGCATTCAAGACTAGCAGTTGAAACATTGGCGCTAGCCTAATATTACTTATAATAGTTTCAATAATTGTTTTACGTCGAAAATTATCTAGCGGCAAGCTACTTTTTTAGAGTCAACTTTAAGGTTCGTTTTTCTCTAGCCAATTAAGCTAAACACAAGATAAAATTAAAAGCTTCCAACAATTAATGTTATGCAAGATTGGAGCAAGCTTATTTACTGTATACTATGTGAAGTTTAGCAGAACTGTTGATGGTGTAGCTAAATGCTAGGTTGGTAAAATAGGTATTTAAGAGGTTGATCGACATAGCTAATCGCAAGTAAAAATGTTTACTCATCTATGAGGTTATGGACATAACCTCGTAATCATTCATTTCAAAATAAAATATTTATTTGTGAACTTTATTGTGTTTTATTATGAATTCTACTAGGAAACGTAAATTAGCTCGCTTATGAGTACGTAAGTTTCGAGCATTAAAAGCTCTCAGAATTCGTATGAACAACCAAGTGCTAAATAATTTTCAAAATCAAACGAATAATGAAAGTGACTGTTCAACGTTGACAAGAAGTGAGGTGCGTGAAGATAGCGCGTCTAGATTCGAAGACATTTCCTACAACAATCAAGAAGTAACCATACACAGTGATGAAAATATTATTTCAACTCAATTGGATGAAAAGTTCTAGAATCGGAAATAATTGTGGAATTAAATGAAAGGCAATATGACCCTGTAACTAATATAGATCAATCTAATGATGATCGTTTAGTTCATGAACTTCCTGTAAACTCAGATATTAGCCAACCTATGGAAATACGACAGCTTCGACATTGGGCCATACAACACCGAGTTGCTCACGCTCATCTGGATCCTCTTCTAAAAGTTCTTCGATCTAGATTACTTCCGAGTTTACTTAAGTGTGCCAAAACATTTTCAGATACCAATAGTGCTAAATTTACAATAGAAGAAATGAGAGACGGAAATGGAACGATTGGAACATTTGCATATATTGACATAGAAACTAATCTGTTGCGAAATATAAATGTTACTGCCCATAAGGATTATATCATTGACTTGCAGTTTAATTGTGATGGGCTTTCGCTATCAAAATCTCGTTCTTGTCATATTTGGCCTTTACTTTGTAAGATACATTCAAGTTTAGTCAATTATGAACCTTTCGTGGTATTATTGTATTGTGAAGCATCGAAGCCAATGAATGTAGAAGAATATTTGATGAAATTTGTCAAAGAAATAAATTTTTTGTTAAATCGAGGTATTCAGATCGCCAATAAAAAGTACAATATTCTAATAAAATGTTTTATATGTGATACACCTGCTAGAGCTTTTTTAAAGTGCACTAAAGCACACTTGAGTGCTCATGCCTGTGAAAGATGTGATATAACTGGAAAAAGTATAGGAAAAACTTTGACATTTACGTCTATTACTGATAGTTCGAGAACAAGTCATACTTTTCGTTATTTTTTACACCCTGACCATCATCATCGAGCTTCACTATTAATACTGATTAAACCGAGAATTAATGTGGTATCATCATTTGTATTAGATTCTATGCATCTTGGATTTCTTGGAGCAAATGCGAAATTGGTTGACTATTGGTGTTCAAATACGAAAAAGCAGGCACAGATTGCACATTCTATGTCAATAACATTAAGTGCAGCAAATAAATTAGAAATATCTCGTTGTCTAAATTCTATAAAACGTCAAACACCTTGCGAGTTTCAAAGACAGTTGAGAACCTTATCTGACGTTTCTAAATGGAAAGCTACTGAGCACAAATTTTTTCTCATGTATGCAGGTCCAATAGTATTGAAAAAAATTTTTCACTCTAAAATATACGTTAACTTTTTACTGTTGCACATCGCTTCCCGAATATTATGGTCCAAAGAAACAGCAACAGAATATAGTCAATATGCAAAGCGCTGTTTAATAATATTTTTTCTTCAAGCACAAGGAATTTATGGTTATGAGTTTGCTACAGTTAATATGCATCATTTGATCCATGTCTCTGATGATGTGGATAATATGAATTGTAGCTTATCAGAAATAAATGCATTTCCATATGAGAATCTTTTAGGAAAAGTTAAAAGAATTTTAAGATCCCCGAATCCATCTTTTGCACAGCTGTGTCGCAGATTTCATGAAAAATTAATTATTAAAGAACCACCATTATTGAAGGAAAAAATAATAATTATAAAAGAAAATAATAGTCGGATTTTGGCGTTGCAATATAACGTATGTTATCTATCAAAGACTCCTCCAAATAATATTGTTATTCTAAGGAATAAAAAAGAAAAAAATAAGGAAAAATACTATTTTTGAGATTAAAAAAATATTTCGACGGGAGAGATCTATACGTCTGAAAGATGTATTCTGGACAATAAAAAATTCTGCTTATACTCATCCTATCGAATCGAGTTTATTGAATGTATGGGAATTACACACGACACTGTCTTCTCGAATGAGTAATATTTGTATAAATAGGATTAAAACAAAAATAATAAAACTTCAATTGAATTCCATCAGAATCAGAGAAAAAAAACTTTTGCAATACCATTATTACACGAATGAATTATTATTACAACTTCGTGATTTTTATGGGGTAAAGAGCTATATAGAAAGAGTCATCATTATATAAGAAATGTTGTAAATGTATTAATTGTTTATCAATTGGCAAACTTAAAACACCTCAGTATTTCTTTTTTTGCGGTTATTGGCACTCTAGCGGCGAATATTCCAACTACAGAGCTTTGAAACATAAGACGCCGAATGTTAGACGCTGGCACTTGACGTCAACACAGACTTCCCGCGTTCTTCATTACGTTCTTCTTTAACCTTCGTCCATATAAATCTGATAATAATTGAAACATTATTGACGTTACCATGGCAGAACCGCAAATTAATGATTCAGGTAAAAATTTAATGACTAATTGTATATTGGAAATTGTCCTTAATAATTATAGAAAATAAGATATATATTGAGGTTATATTGATAAAACAAGCAGTAGTTGTACATGCGTCGTACATAATATTATATTGGAAATTTTTTCTTTTTATGTTTAAAACTTTATGCAGACACGAATGACAGTAAATCAGATGACGACGTTGTTGATTTTGCTATAATTGAATTCATAAAAAGAGGTAGAAAGACGAAAAAGAAGTGTGTTCATGTTGTATCATCATCATGGCTTAACTATGATAATAAATCAAAACATTATACGTGTCTATTTCCTCCGGAGCCTTATGACAACCTGGATAATATTATTAAGAAAAAATTACCTCCTCATCAATCCTGGAAGATTTATAATGTCAAGATTAAGGGTCACGATGGTAAGCAAATTCTAACAATATGAATATATATGAATTCCAACAATATATAATTATAAACAATTACACCAGTCATTACCTATCTATTGTAGATGACTATAAACAAGCAAAGAAAAAAATGGAATAGTTAGAAACTAAAGATAACGCATTTTCAACTGATACTGATTTCAATCCAACCGAAAAAGCTAAACAGTTAGAAGAAGCTGTCAAAAAGAAAGTATTGAAAGAAAGTTTATCAGCAATGAAGCAGAACATGGATTTAGACGATAATACAGAGCGTCCATCTCATTTGAACAATGATTTATCATCAGAACAATCATCTTCAGATGATGAAATAATATTTATATTTTGTTTGAATGAAATTAAATAATTAACTAATTTATTCATAATTGCAACACAGGTGTATCTGATATTTCTGAAACCGAATCTTTACTGAGTCATGAATCGTCAATAAATACAAAATTGAATAAGAAACCCAAAATCGTGAAAACATCCAGTCATCAAAAACTACTAAATAAGATTTCTAAGAATACAATTGAAAATAATGAATCTATACCAACTTCTTCTTCGAATAAGAGAATCAAATCCACCCAACAACTAATTGGCTTAACAGATCCAATCGATACATTTATTACTGATGATGGCGCAATCGTAATATCAGGTTTGACATATGATTTGCAAATATTCCTAAATTAACGCTGTATTAATACTTTACTTATAATTATAAGTGAAGATTACAATGATCAATAAAAACGTTTACTACATGATTTTAGATATAAACAAACGAAGTGGATGTAATAACAAAAATTAAGATAATAAACTTAACAATGCAACTGGGATTAGTCAAGACCGTATGTCATTTTCTTTAATGCAAATAGGTATACATTCATTTTTTATACTTAGTTGTGAAATTTGAAATTTATAATATAGAACGATTTTTTTTCAAAATTGGTGGAACTAATGGAAAAGTTAACTTGCTTAGATTTTGAATTAAAAACTCTAACTGCTTCTATGCATCGGATTGAAAATATTTTTGAACAGCAACTTGAATATACACCAAGAAGAGAAGTTACTAATCAATTTGAAAATGATTCTCCAATTTGAGAACTAAACAAGTTACGGAATATTGACAAACAACTGAAAAATCATAATGACTTAAGAATAAAATTGGTACGGTATCATTTAAATTTAAAATGATGACAAGTCTTTCAATATTATTTTCATACAAAAATTCGGATTTATTATTTTTTTATTCGTTATGCAGAATACTGCAATAAGTTTAGTAATTGATTCCGATGTGACATTGTCTATCAATGCTACCGAAGTTCTGAAGAAAATCTTCAAACGAGAATTAGCAATGCAGTCTACTGGGACGCGACAAATGGAATAGAAATTTGTATTTTCCTCCGAAGCCCCCAAATTGTGCAATTGCATCAAAGGTTAGTAATAATGTTTATTTTTTCCTACTAAAGTATTCACTTCTTTAGATAAATGAATAATTTTTATCAATTTTCAGAATGCTTAACTTTCCGTCTACAAAAAAATCATGAAAAAGTGATGTCTGCGTGAGGGACTGGTTTCAACAATTCAAAGGATTGGGACGGTCACCGTATAAATCGGAATAAAAAACGTAAAAATTCCACTGCTGCACCTGATGCTATTGATGCATAATTATTCAGAATTCTTTGTTATTATTATAACTATTTTATTATTTTTTTTAATATAAAACGATCTCAAATAAATGAAAAGTTTGTATTTTATAAATTTATATCATTAATAAACAGAAATGTCTTCTCAATCACATTTTATTTATCGCTGATAGCTTAATTTTTCATCTTGCCGCTAGATTAATTCTTAAGGCTGCTGCTAGACACATTTTGCGTTACAAAGCGACCTCGCATTCTTTTAATTGGTCTAATTTGCGCCACGATATAACCTAGAAAGACTAGCTTGACGCTAGCGTTTTGTTATTCTTATATTCTACCTGCGAATAATATTAAAAAAGAAACAAGAAAAGATTAATAATAGTGAAATATTTATTATTAATAATATTACATTTTAATTGTACATAGTGAGTAGTGAATAGAAGGGGGGTTTCCAAGCCAACCACCTTCTGTTTTACCGACTGAGTCGGTAATTTACCACTGACATTGATAACTTACCGACCGCGGGTATAACGGCCGATATTCCCGCCAGGTGGAACTGTGCGGATCTGCAGTCGGTAACTTTTACCGATCTAGGCGGCGCTGCTGTGGCAGGTGAAAAGATTTGAATTTGAATTTTTTCGTCGGGAATTGTTATCGATCTTAAGCGGTAACTATTACCGATCTTTTCCACGTGATGGCACTGCTGTGGCGGGTGAAAAATTTAAATTTTTTATAAAGTTTTGTCGGTAACTGTTACCAATTGCCAGGCGATAACTGTTACCAACCTTCCTCACTTAATAGCGTTGTTATTCCGGTGGTTCAAGTCAATATAAAAATTCATGTTCAATTTTATCACTTCTTGCTATAATGTGGCGCTACTGTTGTAGCGGGTGTGAGATTTTGAATTTCTAGAGAAACATAGCAATTACTTCTGTCATCTGTTAGAGGGTGCTATAAATAAATGTCATACAACATTTAAATTTGAAAAAATTTATTTTATAATCATCAACATGAATTCAATGGTATAACATTGACATAATCAAGTGGACTTTGTGTTGAGTTAATTAACTTGCTTTGTGGAATCCTCTGAGATGTAGTCTTCACGTTTTTCGATGAAGAATTTGAAATCATCGTAGTCACCACCGAAGTATTGCAGTACTAATCTATCTTCCTTTATATACATCAGTATAAGGTCAAATAAAAAAAGATCTTCAAATCGCCGTGGTGGAACAGAAACATCGAATTCATCATCAAAAGTTAGAATAATTTCACAAAAGTACCCTACTAACGTTTACTTTGTCACTTTGTATTTTTATGATATGTTTAGATCTGAAATTTTCTTCATGGCTTTTTGAGTATTATTACTGGTGATGGTATCTATATTTACTTCACTAAACAATTCACTAATCAATGTTCTTCAGTTCTACTCAATTGTGTACACTTAGATTTGTGTTCAATGATTTCTCTAGCTGAACTGACTTGTAGGCAATCGGTTCTGTTTATAAATAGCCCTAACTCTAGCGGAAAATTATTGAAACACATTCCCTAACAATGCAATTTCCTGTGTTGCATGAAAAGTACGTCGTGAATTTTAATGAGTTCGAAAGTTCTATGATGCTAATGTTTAATTTAAACAATCTAGGAGTGTATCTTACAAAACATATAATTGAATGAATTTTTTACATTATTTCCTTAGAATATCCGCTTTGGAGGAAGATAATATTACTTTTAACAAATTACTTGATGATGTCAAAGAAGATAATTTGGAACTAATATTTTTCGGTGACAAATGGAATAGCTGCAAATTCGAACCTCGAAGAAAAGAAGTTGCTCAAGAGACAGAAGAAAAAGAAGGTAAAATCCATTCATTACTTAATAATCAAGTGCAAAATAAAAGATACAAAAATCTATTGAATTTTCGAGACAAGTATTTTCATAGAAATGACATCATCAATTTTTTTCCTACTTTTTTTGTGGTAGATGGGGTGAAAAACGGTAGTGGGGGATTTAAAAGCATCAGAGCAACTAAGCCAGAGCAACTAAGCAAACTCACAAAAAACTTATCGAAGATGGATCCCGAAGATATCACACTGCCTGATGAATGAAAATTAGATGAAGATTTTAAAATGTATCGACGATGTTACGAGCATTATCCACAGAAGGAAGACCAAAATGATGGCCCGGTATCATTTGTCAAAGATTGTAGAATGTGTAATAAAGAATGAAGGATATGTTTTGTAAAATGTGTTATGAAACAATAAATATAATTTTTTACATGATTCATTTTATTTGATTCATACAATCAATTTTTCTTAATAATACAGGATGAATGATGATATTACATTTTTTTATTTGTAATCTAAATCTTTCTCTATCTCAAGCTGCTTTTTTCCCAACATCCTTGTCTGGCCGCTCTGTAGGCATAAGTCCGTGCATGCATTACGTGTATTTTTAGGTTGAAGATTAAATTGAACCGATTTTTCATTCCATTATAATAATTTTCTTCATTGTCCACTCAAAGGTTTGTATTCAACAATTCAATCATGAACGATTAAACAGTATGCTGATGTATTATCGGGTATCGGTTTTGTAGATTCAAATTCGATTCGCACATCCACAGGTCCAGATTTTAATGATTCATTCTATTTTGAACAATCGATGACAAGTAGGGGTGTTTCGCGAATAAATTGTTCCTTTGTCAGGAGAGGTTCTGAATCTTTACCATAATATGATTCTTGGAAATTTTTGTACATATCATATAATAATGCATATTGATTGTGAGTTATGTCAAGATTCGAGTTGCCATATGGATAACATTGTAAATTGAGAAAAAGTTTTACGTCTCTCAAATTACAATGATCGAATTGACTGGAATCTTTTGTGGGATCATTTTTTCATGCTTTCTGGAATGCCAGTATAACATATCTCGGTTTCTCCAATTGTGTTGATGTTTTCTCCATCCAGACGTTTTTTGTTGTTCTCGGTAACAATGGATATTCATAAGTTTCCCATGATCGGAAACTCACTGTTGTGTCCAATGTCTCCTCTCTGGCAGCCATGGCAATAAACACGCAAAACAGCACACTTTTACTTCGACTTTTTTTGTATGCGAAGGCTCGAGCTCTTTAAATATTCTGACGACTTAGTCGTTTGAAGTTTCGTCATTGACTGGCAATTTTTTGGCATGGTTACTCAGTTCTATAACTTCTTCCTACAATCGTTTTATAACTAATACCCATTATTTTACAGATTTTACATGCAAACGAATTGTTATTATTTCTCCACGAAAATTGACCAATTCTCCGTCTTAATCGATAATTTTCAATTGCGTATGATGTATTGTTTGTACGGCAATTGGAAGATAAATGGCGTCAGATGGCACTTCAATGATTTTATATCCCGGTGGAACTGATGGGAAAAATTCATGAATTGTATGCACGAATTTATAATTTATGTATACTCCTGTATTAATATTGCACTCGATTCTCAATGCATTAGTTTTTAAGATGGAAACTGGTGAATCAGACGTCTGTGTTGATTTTGGCGAGATAAGTCTTGGACCGAAACCCAACAGGCGACCAATAGAATCATCTGGCTCGAAATTTATTGTAGCGTTATCACTGTGAATCTCACTGTGCAATTCATTGTTGTTAGGTTTAATAGAAATTGACAATTTAGGATCAGCTTTCTTCAAATAATTTTCAATATCTTCAATTTCATAGCTTCCTGTTGGTATTTCAATAATTTTATCTCGTTTATTTCCATTATCAATATTTGGGATAGAGTTGAAAGTTAATGATTCAACAAGACCCAGCACATAATTTTTTGTCCTTGCTAATTCGACAGGTGAAAAATAATATGCCCCTAATATGGAGGACTGTCTAGACAGCGTTATGGTGAATGAATCGTCCATGACTGAAGTACTTTTTTATGTTTATCGCTCATATATCCTCGAGATTGTATTCCATACCAAGTCCTCAGAGATCTTTAACTTTTTCTCTGAGAAACTCTCAACATAGATGTCCACAATTCGTTGTTGAATAATCTTGTTGCTTTTCATAATTATATAGTATGCTACCAACATCAAGATATTTTGTAAGTTCGAGTGGTGGTTTCAAATTACCGAAACTATCAAAGTATATTACTTTATTTCCTTGTTTTTTTTATGCCACCCAGTGAGTTCCAGATCCATCTTTATCATCAAGGTCAATGACAGCTGACTTATTTTTCCATGGTTTAGATTTCAGTAAATCCTTTCCCATGAAAACTCCACGAATGTATGAAATTTTCATAATTTTTGCATACTTCAAAATATCGATGTTAGTTAATGCTCTATGTGGTAGCTTTACAGGTTTTTTTTTCGCCGGTTTCAAGTATAGACCATATCCTCGTTTTCGACGTCTGAAACGTAAACCTCTACCCAAGGCTATGGATTCCATTTTTTGATTGTGACGTTTTGATTCATCCAATTGATGACGAGCAGCTTGAGCATTATTAACTGCTTTCGCAATACCTGAAGCTCCACCAGCTAAAGCACCAATTGCACTTAGACCGGCAAATATCGGTATAAGTGGTAAAACACCTCCAACCTTAGTCGGTACAGGTAATACTCGAGGAACTCGAACATTCTTTTTTCCACCAATCGTTTTTACAGCTTCTCGTGATGCTATCAATGCTGATTGTATAGGATCGGCACCTGAATTCATTATCAGTTTTGCCGAATCCACAATTTGTCCCAAAGGTTGTTTCTTCAAACCTTTCCAAACTTTTTTCTTTCCCACTCTTAAATATGCGTCTTTTTCAAAAACTCTTTGCCAAGCTTTTTCAGCAAGCACTCTATCAGCTGCGTTTCTCTCTTCTACGTTTTCTCGATTTCTCGAATACGCAATATCGTGATCTTTACACGCTGAGTCCAACGGAATTACACCAGGATCACCACGTTCTAATCGTTGTTGTAATTTTGTTCCGAGTCCACAATACTGATATCCAGGAATATGTAATTCGAATGGCAATTTATTTATGATGGTGTTAACTAAGCCGGTGCCACGTCTGTACTGTGTCATAACCTGAGCCGTACTGAAATAATTTCTATAAAAGTCGCGCATTTATACTCTAGCTCTTCAGTTAATATCGAGGTGAAGTTCGAGCAACAAAGAACTCAATTACCGGTGTTGAATTTCGACAACGTCGTGCCACAAACTGTAAAAATTCAATGCCATGGTAATTTATTACCGAGTAGCGTTCGTGGCGTGAGATGTGGCCCCTCGAATTGCGGTAAAAAAAATGCTCTCTTAGCTCTTATTATGTACCCGAATGGATTACGATTTGAAAATGTATAGTTATATTCAAAATCTATACATAAGTCAAAATACAAATTTTTGGAATAATTACTTAAACCTGTAGAAGGTATGGGTTATTTTCCTTTTAATGAACATGAAGAAGTTGTTAAACCAGAGTAAGCAAAACCAAATTTAATAATGATATTTGACGACGTAGCGTGTGGAAAACAAGATAATATGCGTGCTTATTTTTGTATGGGACGACACAGAGATCTCTGCCAAACTTATACACTTATTCCCAAACATCTATTGCGAGATAATACAAATTTTCTCGTGCTTTTCCGACAAGATGATATGAATTTAAAGCACATTTATGATAATCATGTAAACACCGACATGCCATTCACAGAATTTCGAGAACTCTATTCTAAATGTTGGAGTGATAGGAATAGATTTCTAGTTATCGACAAAGATAAGGAAATCGATTGTGGACGTTATAGAAAAGAATTTGATTGTTCTATTAATATATAAATAAAACAACAATAAGAGCAAAAGAATATTCTTGTTGCAGTCATCAAAGTGTAAGCATCAAGTTGAGAAAAATGCAGAAACGGGTTGATATTCTGCATCAAATTGCAAACGCGAGTGATGCAATTCGACATAAGCATGAATTTATTAAACGTGGACGGGAAACAACGCAACGAGCTATGAACGAAATGTTTAAACTCGTCGTAGCTCCTCTACAAAAATTGGTGGATAGGAAACCGATAAAAACAGAAAATTTTGATGTGAAAACAGAAAAATTTGATGGAAAAATAAAAGAAGAAGAGCTAATCGAAGGAGTCACAAGCTTCCAAGCAACACAAGATGATACTCTCAATTATGATAGGGATAATAGTGAAATGACTGCTGTGGATAATGGTGAAATAACTAATGATAAATCTTTTACCACTGCTCCTCATCAAAGTACACCGATAAAAGAGTTACCCGCAGTATCATATTTAAATAAATTCGATTCAAAACATCAAGTGAAGGAACTAGATACATAGTTTGGAGTAAGAAAATTAAAAAAAAAATTAATGATTGGTAACTCTGAAGCAAGATTTGATGATAAATTTGTTTACATTGGTAATAAACAATATGAAAGTACTCCTGGTCTCTTGGACTTGCTTTTTATGGAATTACCTGATCAAAATATAACAACAGACATTGACGTTAATACTTATGCACAAATTTTGAAAAGCACTCACGCCTATCATAAACATTACCACCCTGGCAGAAGTCTCAGAGAGAATAAATATTCAAAGAAATATCAAAATATTATCAGCAAATATTTACCGAAAAGTAGTAAACGTTTGCCGCAATATATGATAAATCATAATTGACCCTTAGACTATGTTTATTGGGATGATCCCAATGAACTTGTTGATCGATTACGACTACTTGTATTATCACGTGCTGCTGGTAATTTTAGCCATAACAATGAAATAATGTCAATTATTGAAGAACTACGTAAAGCTGGAATCATATATCAGATGCTTAATATCATTACTCATTGATCAACTGTCTCTTGAAGAGAGAGGATGAGTGTAGACATTTTTAAACGTCAGTTGACTAAAGATGCACGAAAAAGTGCTCTCCAAGGACCTCCAGGCATCGGATTTAAATTAACAATTGATAAACAGTATGATCTAAATAATAAAAGATTGTGCAACCTGGCTGATCCTGTAGATCTAAATGATGCTGTATCATTGAAAGTTGTTAAATCAGGTATACTTAATTCGATAGCATCTTTAACACAAGAGATACAAAATCTCCAAGCACAAATTGGAAATATCAGTGAGCAAGTAAAACAGCAATTGGAATCATCACAAACAGTACAACAAAATTTGAGAGCAGATTTGAATAAAATAAATTAATTTTATCAAATTGATCAATTGAATACGTTTTTGAAAAAGCAGATAGTAGACATACCGACATCATAAAACAGCTGGAGGAGAACGTTGAAAAATAATTGAAAAGAAGACCTAAATCCCAAATTGCTATGAACAAGGAAAAAAACTAACTTGCTGAAGAGCTTCATAGACCGGTGAGAAGAAGTTATCAACGACGACATGTTGATATACGTCGTCTCGATGAGACTCGGCAAGCTGATCTTGTTGATATGTCCGGATATAAATCCTACAATAAAGGATATCAATATTTATTAACAGTCATTGATATTTTCTCCAAATATACTTGGACTGTACCAATGAGGACTAAAAATAGTAAAGATGTCACTGCTGCAATGATGACAATTTTGAAAGAAAAAAGAGTTCCCAAGCATTTACACGTTGATAGAGGCAAAGAGTTTTATAATCAGGATTTTGAAGGACTTATGAAACAGTATAACATTAAAATGTACTCAACATTCAGCAATCTCAAAGCATCAATTTGCGAGCGATTCAACCGAACTTTGAAAAATAAAATGTGGAAAAATTTTACTTTACATGGAAATTACAAATGGATAGACATTCTACCAAAATTATTATCATCATATAACAATACTAAACATCGTACAATTAAGATAAAACCTGTGGATGTGATTTCAGCCAATGAGGAGCAATTATTTGATGCTATTTACAGAAAGCTAAAAGATGTAAAAATTAAAAAGAAGAATAAGTTCAAAGTTGGCGATAAAGTTCGCATCAGCAAATATAAACATGTATTTGAGAAGGGATACACTCCCAATTGGACCACTGAAATTTTCACTGTTAGCAAAGTCGAAAATACTCATCCAGTAACTTACAAAATAAATGATTTTCAAAATTAACCAATAGAGGGCGGTTTTTATAGGGAAGAATTAACTGGAGTCCAATATCCTGATGTTCATCTGGTTGAAAAAGTGCTGAAAAACAAGGAAAAAAAGCATACGTTAAGTGGTTAGGATTTAACAATGAACACAATAGTTGGATAAGTTTAAATGATATATAGTTTATTTGAAAAACTTGTAATTATGACAATAAAAAATTAGTGAATAAAAAACTCTTGAAGGACAATTGTAACTATGACGTTATAACTTGTGGTTCTTTTCAATAAAATATAACAAATTATAAATTTGTATTACATTTTTGATAACCCCATGGCAAAGTATCAGTTGTTCCCTCTAATAGTTGTCTTTTATTATCTTGCCAACTCAATGCTTTTTTAACATTCCATTAGGAAGTTATTGAAATTGGGTCGATTGGTGAAATGTCAATTTTCATCATATCTTTACGTTTTAAGATGTATGCAAGCATACTGACCAATTTTTAGAGTGATGTGTGTATGTACGGACGTCAGCATTTTCTTCGTTTTCGATATCTCAAGAACGGATCGAGATATCAATTTCAACCAAGATTTTGTTATAAAGAAGATCTGGAAGAAGTTTTAACGAATTTGGTAAAGCCGTTTTTTTTTATAACAAAAAAACTAATAATAAATAAATGACAAGATTGACTATTTAAAATACTTTTAAGCAAAATAATGACAAATTTATTTGGAAATAACTCGATATTAACTGAACATTATTGTTCACAACTAAATATAACTTTCAACGATTACGCATTGTTTATAACAATGTGAATATGTTATAAACAATTGGAAATTGTAATTATCAATTAACTAATGCGAATTTCATACCGATTTAAATTCTTTCGACAAGATAATATTTATCAATGATGGAATATGACTTTTAACAATTACGTATTGTTTATAATAATATGAATTTGTTATAAATAATTAATAATGGGAAGTTCGTCATGTAAGCACAAAGTCTGCTCAGACCTTTTTTTTGTTCTTAAAATAGTACATACTTCATGTTCCTTACTGACAATATGATATTCATTTTTTTTCAAAATAGTATGATGAAACAAACATTCTTTATAATCATCAATCGTAATCGTTTTAATTGTTGCTTTTTTCACACCTTTTTCATTTTGAACCTTAAAACTATACATTTTTGCCCTAAGGCTAATAAATTCCGTCATAATTTTACCATTATTTCCGTCTTTTCTTAAACCTAGAACTTTCTTATCAGCTAACAGAATTCCATAAACATTATTTTCAGGATAATCAGAAGTATCATACTTGTAAATGTCGCGTTTTATGCAAACCTATATATTAACATTCATAAAATGATAAATTAAGCAGTCTGTGTCAGTATATAATAATTTAACATTACGTTTGAAATTTTTCATAATATAATTATAATGCAAATCATACATAAAAATTTTCGATAGATCAAGTATTGTGAACCCTACATAAATTGGCTTATTGAACAGTATTTCAAGTTTATTCATTTCAATCATGACCATATCATTATCAAAAATAATACTGCTATGAAAATTAGGTTGAGATATTAAAGTGCTTGCTCCATATCTTCCCTCCCACTTCGTAATTAATTTTATATTTTTATAATTACGCACATTTTCCATAGTTTTTCCATAAACAGCGTTATACATAAGTTTAAAAACTTTTTTCTCAAAGTCAATTTTGGACGTTTTTCTCATATTTATATTCAAATCTATGTATTCCTTTAACCAAGCTGACTGTTCAAACTGTAAAACTCTATGAATGTTAGTGATTTTCGAGCTAAGTTCAAAACATTGTTGTAAATTTCTATAGTGTATTACATATTCATCCTTTGACAATAACATAGTCATCAGCTTTTTACATTCGCTATCTGGTACTTGCCAATGTTCAGGGAATAATGGTAAATCTTTATGGTGCTCATGCAATAATTGTGGATAATCTAAATCTACTTCAGAAATATAACCAGTAGAAGAATCTTTGGAAATATTGAAAATCAAATCATTGATATGATCCAAATTAAATTTTCCAGTTATCCATCTAAAAGAACTAGTGGGAAAGTATTCACTCATTGATGCACCATAAAGATTGTCTATATCGAAATACATCAAGTAAGATTCATCTTTGTTTGGATCGAAATCATCTTTCATAAACTGATTATGGGCTTTTGCATACCTATTGCAACATTGCGAAACCCTGCCTCTTATCCCTTTTTCTATGAAATTAAGCATTTCAACATCTTGCAAAGGATCAAGTTCGATTTATGTATATTTCAGCATCAAAAGCGAGGCCAGGTGCAATCAGATAATGTAAAGGATCTAAATTGTATGCATCTAAACAATTTTTACAAAAATTTTCAAAGATGTCTGCTGCGAGCAAAACATCTGTTTTCAAATACAAATCTGAATGATCGCCTAGAGTTTTAAGCTGAAACTGATTCTACACAGTAAGTGCATGCTGATAATCTTCATCTGAGATATTTGTATTATTTAATTTAGAATAAAAAGTTAATTGGGCAGGAAGCTGGATTTCATCAAGTTAATCCCAATTATCAATGTATTCATAGGGAAAGACTCCCTTTCGCACTACTAATTTAAACTGTTCAGGATCATTATAAAATTTTTTAATAATATTCTTCTTATTATTATCTAGGAACGATGCTAATTTATCAAGACTACTTGCCATGAATCTATCAGAATCTATGAATTGTAATTAAATTGCGATTTCACATCGTCTTTTCTTATTATTTCCACAGAATTCTTCTTTACCTACTGTTTTAGTGAAAGCTACTCTGGCGGAAAAAAATTGATGAAAAACGATAAAAAAAAATAAGAAAAACTATGAATAATTGAGAATTTGTAAATCTTTAAAAATTATAGTTATTCATAGAAAAACATAGAAATAATCATGAATTTCTATGAAATACAATAACTTTTAATGAAAAATTATGAATTATCCAGAAAATTTATTATCATAAATTATGATTATATATGAAAAAGTATGAATATCTATGGCGCCTTGACATCTTGAATTCAACTGAATACTAATATTTTTTATGAAAATTCGTGAATTACTGCGAATTTTACTGAAATATTATGGTATTTATTCGTTATTTATTATGAAAATCTATGAAAATTAACAAATCTCTTAGTATTCTACGTATTTTGAAAAAACTTGATATTCTGTGAAATATTATGGATCATTCGGAAAAATTATAGATTAGGTTAATCATACATTATGATTATTTATGAAAAAATATGAATGTTTATGATGTCTCAGAAACTTGAATCAAAACGAATCCTCATGTTTTCTATGAACATTTGTGAATTTGTCAGAATTTTACTGAAATATTATGACTTTTACTTTTTATTTTTTGTGATAAATTATGAAACTTCACCACTTTTTATGATTTTATGTTTTTCTAGTGAAAAATTATGAATTTCTATGCATATTTGAGATATAGTCTAATTCACTTTTTTATTAAAGTTTCATCAAAAATCACTCATTGTCAGCTACATGTTCGTACAATTCTATTTTTATAGAATAAAACAAGTTATCATTATAAAATATAAATTTTTATTGATTAATTACCATGACAACCATGAGGTATGTCTACAATGTAAGTGTGATTAGGATGTGATATCAAAATACATTGTCCACTCAACTCACTCGGCTTGGAAATGTTTAATTCATTGTTACTTATATAACATTCTTTTATATGGGTGATGTTTACAAAAGTATTTGAAAATACAGGATAAGGATTTATTCTTATTTTATGAAAAAATATAACTATTTCGAATGCTTCAGAGGACATATTAATTGTAATTTTACAAATGTTGGTAATTATACCTCTTTTTTTTTGAGTCGTGATAATTACAGAGTCATCTGTTTTTATTGGGCGCTTGTATAATTCTGATGCGTAACGAATTCCATTACAAATTAATTTTTCATATATGAAACATGGCTTCGAGTATTTTACGAGTTCTTTTTCAGCTGTAGTCAAAGAATACTTTTTTCCAGAGCCGATAAGAACACAATCATTGGTCCTTATAAATTTTTTTACATGATCATCTAAAGTTTCTTCTCTAAATTCTTCAAATCTACTACTTTTCGCATAATTGCAAATAAAATTAGGCAATGACTTAAAGCGCGTATATCTACCAGCAATTTGTGTCGCTGTTTGAAAGGGACTTTTTTTTAATTCTAAAATTAATCGATTCTGATTTTCGAAACAGAAAGTATTATGACTTGACAATGGACCCCAATTCTTCACATCCTGTACTAAATGGAGTAACAAATGAACATTATAAGTCATAGCTTCTTTTCTGAAATATGCCTGCCAATACACTACAAATCTGATAAGAAGTCGTTCAGCAGTATTCAACATTACTCGTGTAATGGAATTTTTTAATAAAATTTCTACTGCTACTACTAATGTGGCAAGATGACACAAATATTTTTGCGGTAGGTGTTCATATAAACAAGGTATCGAGTAAAATAATAACCACGAACGATACTCTGACGCCTTCCATAGTTTTCTGTCATATAAACTTCGAGGAGTTCTAGTAATTATATTGGGCACTCTTATTGATTCCAACCAACGATTGATAGCAATGAAATGATTTGGATCACCTACATAATACTCTTGACCAGCTGAAGTAAGAATGATTTCGGTATATTGTTTTGCAACACCCAATAAGACTGAATGCATATAGTCAACTATCATTCCTTTCCTCAAATCAAATTTATGTAAGTTCATTAGAACAGATGGTCCCTTAACACCACAACCACTTTGATTCAAATCTTGTAATACATAAGCATCATACATATTTTGCCGAATGGATGCATCAGTTCGCTCTGGTGGAACAACTAATGACATGGTAAATTTCCTAAATCCATGAATATCTTCTGTAGGATGCTCACAAAAAGTACACCCATACTTTCCATTAAATTTTTTCATGTTAAGAAGAGTGCAACGTGCACAGGAATCTACACAGAAACCTAACGCAAAGACCTTACTAGTAATTTCTTTACCTCGATAAACCCAAGTAATCCCATTAATTGCTACATCATTTGCTTCATCTACGAACGGTTTCAGGAATGTATTCATGGGAGGCTGTTTTACATTAACCTACAAGCCGACAAGAATCATATATTTTTTGCACAATTCTGGAGGTAGTTCATTCAACATCATATAAATAGGCCAAACAGACACTTTACTCGAATCAGCTGATTGGCAGTCGCCTGTATTAAATATATATGATATATCCATCACATTAATATCATGACTCTTTTTCTTCAATTGATAAAAAATATTGTTTTGCACTTCGTCATTTTTTAGCAATGTCATTAACTGCTTTCTCATATTTATTGTCAAAAAGGAATATTTACTTTTTTGAACATTTATTGAAGTACAACAATTAATGCAAGATAAAATAGTGTTATTTTCGAAAGACGTACGTTTGCCTATATAAATATCACATAATGGGCAGTAAAGATGATATATGTAAGAATCATCATCGATTGGAAAATATTTTTTAAACAAGCTATACTTCTGTGCATTTATGACGTCGGTGCAAAAAAGCTTATTTACCATTATTAGCATATTTATGGTACATCTCCATGTAAGAGAATGTTGCATCGCCAGACACATTGCCATTGATAATAAGTCACCACAAGTACTCTGTGTACAATTACAGAGTTTCTTGGAAAGCAAACGATCCTCTTTACTCCTTAATTCAATGCTCCAATTATTATTGTTATTATGATAATCATCATCAGTATTGTATAACTCATTTGTTGAATCGTAGTCATTAATATTTTGAGGATTATATTCACGAAATTCCTATATCGCATTAAAAAGTATATTTATTGGTGTAAGAATCAAAAAAAAAAAAAAAATTTTCACTATTTACTCTATGCCAAAATTACATCTACTTACATCATAGTCATCTTCACTACTGTAAAAGTGACGTATCGGATAGTCGTCATTATCATTGTTGCTTATGTGATCTTCAATATAATTATCAATGTCGATATTAACATCTTCATCATCTAAGTTCCTCTAGGAAGAGAAAAATGTAGAAGTAATTCTAAAACTCAAACTATCACTTTACAAGAGCATTATTGCAATGAAAATTATATTTACATACATGATTACTATTTTGCTTGCTATTACTATCATTGTAGACTTCAATTCTACAAGCGTCCTCATTTTCTGAATTCGTTGAACTACAATACTGATTCCAAGACATCGTTGTGTCATTATCATAAGTAATATTTTCATCATCATCAAAAACTCTGGAACTGCACGAAGAATCATATTTGGATTGGAACTCTTCAATCTCTTCACTAGTCATATTTTCATCATGAATAATATTGTGTACATGTTCAGTTGATTGATCTATTTCGACCTCTTCATGTTCATCTATCATTTCAATATCATCATATTCAGAATTGTTTTTATAAGCCCTTCGTTGTAATTCTTGCTCTTCAATTTCAACACTAATGCCTTCGTTATTATCTTCATAAGCAATCTCGTTATCAACTCTGCATGGATGCTGCATCATGAATTCTTTAATCTCTTTCATTTTATGAATATTAGAAATAGTGACCTATTAAAATAACTGTTGTGAATAAATATATCAATAATGAAATTGTGAAAAAAGTTATAATCATCTGAAATTTTATTTTATAAAGAATGTAATTAGTTATCTTATTAAATTAAAACAAGTATAAATTTATTAATAAACTCAGCTTAAGATGAGATAATAATATATGTGATTATAACCTATAAAATATGATTTATTATATCTTACATGATTTGATTTGTTATTATTTTTTTTTTTTCCAATAATATAATGTTGATCGTGGTATTGAAGTACTATGATTATTAATTCCATAATAATTTTTATATGTTTTTTGCAGCATAGTGAAATAGAAAATATTTATTTGGTGAACTTATTCTGCTTCTTACCACGTGTGGTATATACGCTATGAGGGTAGGGGGCTTATGTAGCGAATCGAGATATTCAGTCGCTAGTCGTTACATATATATAAGACCGTTCACACAATCAAAAACATAAACCGTAAGACGTACAATTTCAGACGTACGTGTGCGCACTAACGTCATAATAAGTTAAAAATTGGTTTGTGCGCATGCGCGCGTCTGAAATTGTACGTCTTACGGCTTACGTTTTTGATTGTGTCAATACCTTAATCATTATTGCTTAAAAAATGTAGAATATCATATGTATATCGTGATCTTTAAGTTAAGGATTTCTTCAGTATTATATCTTTATATTACACCATAACAATACGAAAGCCTAAAAAATAATTTCCGCGAACAATTAATAATGGTTTATACAGTAGCGTATGTGTATTTGTGTAAGAAGCGTAAGTTTAAAGAAGTTAACCTCACTGCTATAATGGGCTATTCGGATAGTAAATATAACCCATCAAAACCTACCGATAAAAAAAAAGTATTACATGTCATTAATGATTCAGGAATTGCAGAACCTTGTCAAATTATATTAGTTGCAAGTAAGATTTCTTGATTCAACTTTCTATAAATTTTTGAACAGCATGTTTCCTTGGAATAATAAGATATTAAAAGAATAATTGTTTGTAGGTACTATAGAGTCTTTAAAACAAAAAATAAATGCAGATAGACCAAAGATTCCCAAACTAAATCAATCAGATTACATGAATGATTCTAGAAAAGAAAAAAATAACCCTACAGAAACTGGTGAGATAAAAAAATCAAGACAAGATCGAAAGGTAAAACTTTATTTTAATTATCAAAATATAGTTTGAAACGTTCCTCGTCAGCTCAGTATCAACAAAATTATGTTATTGTCCACTTGGACGTTTTCTCCATTTAATTTGTCAAAAAACGCCAATGCTCTAACTTTCATTGAAACCAACTCGTCTCGATAGATGAAACTAATTATTTTTTCAGGACATTGAAGCTGCGAAAAGTAAAGCTAAAAACATAACAGCTTCTTCAATAATAGAAGCTCATGTCAAAGCATCAAAATGTAATTCTGCTGAAAATATTCAGACAGATTCTTCCAGAAAAAATACTGCGGAAAATAAAATTTCTAAAAAAAATTCTTCCATGACTGCAAAAAATGCGAAAGGTACAGAGTAACAGTAAAATAAAGACTAACAAAGATATTAATTTTAACATGAATTGTATTGCCTTAGAACATGCTGGTATTGACTGTAACAAAGCTAAAGCAACAATGGAAAAAGGAAAAAGTCTCATTAACTTGGAAAAGCGGAAAGCTGGGTTGGTTACTAAATTATATCCTAAAAGAATGAGAATGGATTCTTTTTCGATAAGACAAAAAATACTTTAATAAATTTGTGAAGCTTTTACGATTATCTCAGTAAGCAAAATAAATATATTGTATTACAAATTATTTTATTTACAACAAATAACGATTTTCCGTTCTTCATGTAGCTAACAGATGAAGATTCTCGTACTCCTTCTCTTCCTGGTACACCACTTTCGTCACTTGGTTCGTTTATACAATCACCGAATGGTTCACCGATTCTGGCATCTTCTCATTTATCGAGTCTGGCATCTCCTCATTCACCGGTCTTAACACCTACTGGTTCACCAATTTTGGCATCTCCTCGTACATCGATTGTGACACCAACTGGTTCACCAATTATTGCATGTCTTCGTTCACCGGTTGTAACACCAACTGGATCAATAAAATCATCATCTACTATTTTAGTGAATTCGCCATTTGCTGTTCCATCAAAACAGTCACCAAACAACCTGAAGGTTTGTAGAAAATGAAACATTCATGAATGCTCACTAGTGATTAGAATAACTTTTGAGGAATACGGTCGACAAGGCTTTTTAAATCTTAATTTAACGTGACATTATAAAATATAACTGATCGTAACTAATTATATATTGAGAATCAAACAATTAAAAAAATATTATTATCTTCAATTTTTTCAATTTATCGCCAATGATATTCAAAAGTGATCACAACAGTTATCCAACACTGTCTAGACTTTCAACATTATACATTAGACAATTTTGAATTACTGATGTACTAAGAAACTTTTAGAAAAAGTAGTTATTGAAAATTTTAAAAATAAATTTAATTCTTGCACACACGTATAAAACCAACATTCTGATGTTTCTTAATGTACGAACTGTTGTCTTTTAACAATTTTTGAATTTGAAATTTATAACTAAAAGAAGAAAATTACAGTTTGTAATGTTATCAATTTATGTATTTACTTAAAATAATTCTATTATTTAAATAATTTCAGATTTCACAAAAATATTTATCAGCAAAAGGAATCGAATCAACTGAAAAATACCAAAACTTATTAAAAGATTATGAAAAATTAGAACAAGAATTAGATAAAAAAAATAACGAAATTATCGAATTGCGACAAATGAACAAGAAAATGAAGGAAAATTAAGGAACTATAAAAGAAAATTTATTAACTGTCCTAAAGGTAATTGAAAACACTACTGTGAATAAAAATATAGAAAAAACTCAGCAAATTCGCGAAAGAGATGACGATGAGGACGAAGTAGATCGAACTTATCTGGGCAAAAATGTATAGGTAAAAACATCAATTCTCGAAAAAGCGCAAAGAGAAACTCAACCTTCGAAATTAATAACGACGATGGCATATGAAATGTGGGGCCACTCTAAGCTTTCAAGAAGATGTGTAAAAAAAATTAATAGCACTGATCCGAATAAGCAAAAAAAAGCGAAGTTGTTAACTCCCTCTAAAAAAGAAGTACTTGAGGCTCAATATAAAAAATATTTACAAGACAGAGGTTATAAAGATCAATCGTTTGATGATCACATGAAGTTACTCAATAAATATCTGAAGACTGCGATACAAGGTGCAATAAAGCATGAAAATCCTGAAAAATATCGAAAGAAAAAGTGTAAACATAGTGATATTGATTCAGAGCAATGACTTTTTTAATATTGTAAACGAATAATACTATTTTTATTAATATAAGTATATCAATGATGCAATACATTAAGTTTCATAATATAATAAATATCGTTTGTACTTTTCAAAGAAGACAATCCTAGTCAATATTGTCTAATACTTAAACGAAATATTGTTATAATTGTCAAAATATAGTTATAAGAGTTACTGTATCATGCAAATAAAATAAAAAACAGCATGTGAAACTGAATGTACAGTCGTTTATGATAATAGGCAATAAATTTTTTCGTTTCGTGACGAAAACTTGATTAATTTTTTTTCACAGTTTCTCATAATTTCGTAGATTTTTATTGAAGATTTCAAAGTTATTTTTCCGACGAGCAATGAAAATTTATAGCAGTTGAAAAAGTATAATGAGCAATCATAAAAATCGAGCATAATATTATTCCAACGATATGGATATACTAATTGAATTTCATAATTTTTTCGTACATTTTCATACCTTTCTTATCTGTAAAAAAAATAGTGGAATTACTATGAATTTTTTTGATAAACTATGAAATAAACGATGAAAATCTATTAATATGTCCAAATTTCCAGATGTTTTTCATAATGTTTCATCGGTTTTTTCATAGTTTTTCTTCTTATTCTTCATTGGTTTTCATAGACTTTTTTCCGCCAGGGATGTTTATTTTTGTATTAAAATAATTACAAGTTACAAATATCATAAATATAAGTTACAATTGTCATTACTCAATTGTCATAGTTATAAATTACAATTATCATAGCTTAAGGCTTCAAGTGTTATTTTATAAGTTATAATTGTTCTTTTATAAGTTAACCTACCACTACTAAAATTTTTCTGATAATTATAAATTTGTTATTGTCATAATTATAAATTGTTTTTGTCACATTTGCAAATTTTTGAATAAATTATATATCCTCTAAATTTATCCAACTATTGTGTTCATTGCTGAATCCTAACCACTTCACATATGATTGATTTCTATGTTTTTTTAAAACTTTTTTAACCAAATAAACATCAGGATATTGGACTCCAGTCAATTCATCTTCATAAAAACCGACTTCTATTGGTTGGTTTTGATAATCTGTTAATTTATAAGTCACTGGATGAGTATTTTCGACTTTGCTAACAGTGAAAATTTCAGTGGTCCAATTGGGAGTGTATCCCTTCTCAAATACATGTTTATATTTGCTGATGCGAACTTTATCGCCAACTTTGAACTTATTCTTCTTTTTAATTTTTACATCTTTTAGCTTTCTGTAAATAGCATCAAATAATTGCTCCTCATTGGCTGAAATCACATCCACAGGTTTTATCTTAATTGTACGATGTTTAGTATTGTTATATGATGATAATAATTTTGGTAGAATGTCTATCCATTTGTAATTTCCATGTAAAGTAAAATTTTTCCACATTTTATTTTTCAAAGTTCGGTTGAATCGCTCGCAAATTGATGCTTTGAGATTGCTGAATGTTGAGTACATTTTAATGTTATACTGTTTCATAAGTCCTTCAAAATCCTGATTATAAAACTCTTTGCCTCTATCAACGTGTAAATGCTTGGGAACTCTTTTTTCTTTCAAAATTGTCATCATTGCAGCAGTGACATCTTTACTATTTTTAGTCTTAATTGGTATAGCCCAAGCATATTTGGAGAAAATATCAATGACTGTTAATAAATATTGATATCCTTTATTGTAGGATTTATATCCGGACATATCAACAAGATCAGCTTGCCGAGTCTCATCGAGACGACGTATATCAACATGTCGTCGTTGATAATTTCTTCTCACCGGTCTATGAAGCTCTTCAGCAAGTTGTCTTTTTTCCTTGTTCATAGCAATTTGGGATTTAGGTCTTCTTTTCAATTATTTTTCAACGTTCTCCTCCAGCTGTTTTGTAATGTCGGTATGCCTATTATCTGCCCCTTTGAACGTATTTAATTAATCAAAGTGATAAAATTCATTTATTTTATTTAATTCAGCCTTCCAACTTTGTTGTGCTGCTTGTGATGATTCCAATTGCTGAGCACTTTTTCGTGAATCATTGTCTAACTGACGTCTAAAAATGTCTACACTCATCCTCTCCCTTCAAGAGATAATTGATCAATGAGTAATGACATTGAGCATCTGATTAATATATGATTTCAGCTTCACGTAGTTCTTCAATAATTGACATTATTTCATTGCTATGGCTAAAATTACCAGCAGCACATGATGAAACAAGTAGACGTAATCGATGAACAAGATCATTGGGATCATCCCAATAAACATAGTCCAGTGGTCGATTATGATTTATCATATATTGCAGCAAACCTTTACTGCTTTTCGGTAAATATTTGCTGATAATATTTTGATATTTCTTTGAATATTTATTCTCTCTGAGACTTCTGTCAGGGTGGTCATGTTTATAATAGGCGTAAGTGCTTTTTAAAATTTGTCCATGAGTATTTTCATCAATGTCTGTTGTTATATTTGGATCAGGTGATCCCATGAAAAGTAATTCTAAGAAACCAGGAGTACTTTCATATTTTTTATCATCGATGTAAACAAATTTATCATCAAATCTTGCTTTAGCATTACCAATCATCAGTTTATTTTTAAATTTTCTTACACCAAACTTTGTATCCAATTCTTTCACTTAATGTTTTGAATCGAATTTTTTTAAATATGATACTGCAGGTAACTTTTTTATCGGTGTACTTTGATGAGGAGCAGTAGTAAAAGATTCATCAGTTATTGCACTATTATCCACATCATAATGAACAGTATTATTATCATGTGTTGTTTAAAAGCTCGTAGCTCCTTCTACAGGATCTTTTTGATTAGCTCTTCTTTTTTCACATCAAATTTCTCTGTTTTCATCGGAGTCTTGTCCACTAATTGTTGTAAAGGAGTTACGACTGGTTTAAACATTTCGTTCATAGCTCGTTGAGTTATTTCACGCCCATGTTTAAAAATTTCATGCTTCTGTCGTATTGCGTCACTGGCTTTCGCAATTTGATGCAAAATATCCTTTTCTATAACGTCCACAACTGATTTTTCTATCTTTGTCGACAACAACGAACCCGTACTTATCATTCCAACATTTGGAACAAAGTTCTCGAAAATCAGAAAATGTCATATCAGTGTTTACATGATCATCATAAATATGCTTCAAATTCATATCATCTTGTCGGAAGAGCACGGGAAAATTTGTATTATCTTGCACTAGATGTTTGGGAATACGTGCATAGGTTTGGCAGAGATAAAAGCTATCAACATCTCTGGGTCGTCCCATACAAAAATAAGCACGCATATTATCTTGTTTTTTACACGCTACGTCATTAAATATCATTATTGAATTTGCTCTGGTTTAACAACTTCTTCATGTTCATTAAAAGGTAAATAACCCATACCTTCTACAGGTTTAAGTAATTTTTCCAAAAATTTGTATTTTGGCTGATGTATGGATTTCGAATATAAATATATATTTTCAAATTGTAATCCATTTAGGTGTTCAATAAGAGCTAAGAGAGCATTTGTTTTACCGCAATTCGAGGGGCTACAGATCACGCTGCAAACGCTACTTGGTAATAAATTACCATGGCGTTGAATTTTTATAGTCTGTGGCACGACGTTCTCGAAATTCGATACTGGTACCTGAGTTCTTTGTCGCTCGAACTTCATCTCGTTATCAACTGAAGAGCTAGAGTATAAATGCGCGACTTTTATAGAAATTATTTCGGTACAAACGATTAGAACGTGGTGATCCTGGTGTTTATCTGATACGGATGTATAAAAGAATTTTTTATTTTTTACTTCTGTGACGTCATTTCTCCGAAAAGCCGACAAAGAGGTTTAACCAAACAGAGATGACGTATTATTCTAGGAATCACGAGACAGTAACAAAGGAAAATTGCGTTGTCAGGGAATGTGTTTTGAAAATTGACCGCTAGAGAAAAATGGATTACATCAACAGCATCGCCAATAACACGCAAAAACCTAAGAAAAAAATGTCAGAATTGGAAACAACAAAGCCATATAAAGTGACAGGGCTGAAAAAAGTACAAGCAAAGCATGGTGACGCAGTCATTGCAACATTGGATGATGAATTCATTGTTTTTCTACAAAAACGACTGGTTGAAGTGTTCAAAAATGGTGATGTTGCATTCAACGTGTTCCTGGACTTCTTCAAACGCAATAAGTTATCCCTTCTCTACATTGGTGGAGAATGGAATAATTTCAAGTTCATTGAATTGCAAGAAGACAAAATCTCAGAGGAATCCGCAAAACAAGATGACTGATTAAACAAAATATATATATATATATAATTATATCAATGTAATACAATTAAAACCTATAACAATAATTATAAAATAAAATATTTTTCAATTTAAATGTTTTTGAAATTTATTTATATTACCTTCTGAAGGATAACAAGATTTGAATTCATTCTGAGAATTGAAATATGACGTACTTTTCATGAAACACAGGAAATTGCGTTGTTAGGAAATGTGTTTCAATAATTGGCCGCTAGAGTAAGAGCTATCTAAATCGGCGTTAACATGCTATCCTATCAGTCAAAGAATTTCTGTGAGAGGGTACTTAACAATTACGTGAAGAGGAAACGAATAAAGAAGTGTTGTTACGTCTATGATGTCGTTTGTTTTGAAAAAGCTAACAAAGAAATAATATTTATGAATAATATTTTTCTGGGAATTAAAATCTCACGTACTCCTCTGCGAATAAAACTTTCAAAAGTTACAAAGAAAATTGCGCTGTTAGAAAAATGTGTTTGAGTTATCGGTCGCTAGAGTAAGGGGACTATATATGAACAGAACAGATTGCCAACAAGTCAGTTCAGCAACAGAGATCATCGGACACATATCTAAGTGTACACGCTTAAGTGTAGAACAGTGATTGGTAAATTTTTGTGTGTGAAATAAATATGGATATTAAACCGCCGGAATTACAACGCCATTGAGTGAAAAACTGTTGGTAATAATTATCACCTGGTGATCGATAGTCGTTACAGGTCGATAATATTCAAAAAAATTCGAATTCTTTTACCCGCCACAACAGCAGCGCCGCCCAACAATTCCTTTTTTTTTTTTTTTTTTCTTATTGAAGAATATAGTAGTTACAAAGGTAGGGGTTTGCTTAGCCCATATAACCAACCAGTCTTACACAATTTTACTTATAACTATCCTATAGCTACTAAAGTACTGTATAGTGTACACATACAAAAATATATAACTCTCCCTCTACAATATATACTCTGCGCGCGGCCTTTCAACTAACATATCTCACTTATTCAAAATAAATGTCATCTGGATCACAAAATTAATACTTTTTTCTCCCTTTTTTCTTTGCTAAATGTAACATAAGGTATACAATCTTTTTTGTTTTTCCTATTGCCAACTAGAATACAATAAATGAACATATACATATATCTATATATATTTATAAAAATAAAAATAAAAATAAACATAAACACAACTGTTATACTATCATATGCTTAACTTGATACTGTTTAGAAACCTGGTAATTGCAAATATGACAGGCTGCTCTAACGAGTGCAACATGGACTCAATACAGTATGGAGAAAGACACTTTCCCTTAATTCAGTCTTTAACAAACAATTTCCGTACATCTTCATACAGATTGCACTGGATGAAAACGTGGTTTGCTGTCTGTTCACTCTCTCCACACTCACATGCCGGAGAATTAACAATATTAATTTTAGCTAGGCTATCTCTTAAACTATTATGATTGCTTGTTAATCTATTGATAGAGACTAAAGGCTTCCTTGCTAAATTAAATTTACTGAACCATGGGAGTGCGCTTTTTGTATAATACTTTTTGAAATAGTCCCTCCCTTTACTCTCCCTTACAGATTTACACCACTTGAAAAATTCCTCCAACAATTACCGACTGCAGGTCGGTACAGCGCCATCTAGCGGAAAAACTAAGGACTACAACTACAGCCGGTAAGTTACCGGCCCTGACAGTAAATTACCGACGCAGCTAGTAATTTACCGGCATGGTCGGTAATAGTAGATTAAGCCAGACCCCCCCCTCCTTAACTACTTTAAAAGAAATTATTATATATTTTGACTATTTTTTAATAAACTTCAAAGTACAATACTTAATAAACAAAGTTAATGAATAAAAACAATACACCATTTCTTTTAAGAATTATAATTTTATGAGTAGCTTCTACAATTTTATAATGCTAGGTACTAAGTTCTTTTTTCCCAATACGAATTTTTGTTTATGTATAAAATACGAAAACTGAATTACTTTTATATTTTGCTACTGGCATTGTAATAAATAGAAATTATAATAATAAAATTTACGTTAAAAAAACTTTTTTATTCATAGACCTAAATTATATTTTAGGCCATGTTTAATTTAAAGTGCTAAATTAGGAACGTTTATTAAATTTTTTACCAATTTCTCTAGTCTATCTTTCTCCGTGTATACATCTGAATACATGAACAAATATACTAGAGGAAATTTTTTTTTTTATAATTCGAATGAGGTTCGATTTTTTCAATGACTTGATAGTTGTAAACGATTACATATAATTTAATTAACGATGCACGCAATTAAATATGATCTAACAGATCAACATTCAAATCATTCTAAATTCTTTCTATAACATGAGAAATATTTTTTTCAATGTTTATGGCAAATTTTTGAAAATAACCTTCATTTATTCATTTCATTTGTTATCAGAAAAATATTGAAAATCAACCTTTTTATATTATCCAATCTTACAGTTACTCCAGAAAAAAAAAACAATCCAAGATCCAACTTCCATAATTCTGAAGAAACGATCTCGAAATTCTGAAGTGTCAAAAGAGATGAAAAATTTAGTGAGTAAAAAAATTTCTTTCTAATTAATAATTAATATTAAAATATTCAAATTTCATATATGCTATTACTGTATATTGGAAATTAGAATTTAAATAAATTTACAAAAAAAACCTATCGAGGGACTATTAAAATTTCATGAAAGGGATGAATGTTTACAAGAAGATGATGTTAACTTACTATCACTATTACTGGCGAAATGGCTTCTTTGCTGCTGAAAAATTTGTACGATAAGATTCGAAAACTCAAAAAGTGGATGAAAGACAAAGGTCTCGTTTATGATGATCACCAAGAAGAAGGTTATAATCAAAATATTCTACGAAGATCTTCCGAAGATTGGACAATATGAAAAGGTTGATTTTCAATATTTTCCTGATAACAAATAAAACGAATAAATGAAGGTTATTTTCAAAAATTTGCCATAAACATTCAAAAATATATTTCTAATGTTATAGAAAGAATTTAGAATGGTTTGAATGTTGATCTGTTAGATCATATTTAATTGCGTGCATCGTTAATTAAATTATATGTAATCGTTTACAACTATCAAGTCATTGAAAAAATCGAACATCATTCGAATTATAAAAAAAAAAAATTCCTCTAGTATATTTCTTCATGTATTCAGATGTATACTTACTTGAAAATTTAAACTTTTTTCGAGGGATTGAGAAATTTCTTGATCAGAATCATCAGATCTCGTTGTCACCAACACGTACAAATGATTTCAAGAATATTTCGCCAAGAATTTTTTATTCTTAATGCAAATATATTTCATTGCATAGAATATTCCTAGTATACTTTATCAATTGATAATATAAAATATAAAATTATTAATTAACTCTGTAATTGATAATTTTTTTTTCTGAGTAACAACTTTCCAGGAATTGAGTAATGTGTAATTGAAAATATTTTTTTTGACCAGCTCTACTCCATCATTATTGAAATCCAGCTATTACTCATTTATGTGTCCTAAAAACATTTTGTCATTACAAATTAGTCATTATTTATAATTATTTCATATATCTTTTTTTTTTTTTTTAAATTTTTAGTCCAATATGAATTTTTCTTCATCTTTTACGTGACTCCTCACTCTAAATGCCCCCCCCCCTTCCTTCCAGTCCTGACAAGAAGAATTTAGGCTTCATACTATAATTGATGCACAATAGCACAGGGATTAACCTTGCCGCTAATAGGCTAAAAGGATATTTTCAGAAATAGAATGTGCCTCATTTTATTTATAACATAATAGTTATCTGTAATTTGTAAAAAATTTTACATGATTTCACTAAATTTCTTATAGAATCTATATTTAAATTGATTAATTAGTGAGCGAATGCTTACATCATTTTCAATAATGATGAATTGAATAATTGTCAAGAATTGTTTTAATTTTTTGTCATAGAGTACAAAGAAAAATGAGAAAATGACTGGAAAAATGAATAATTTGATCAAGAACATATACATATACATATTTCGAGTAAGAGTAAAATTTTATTAGTAACTCGATCGTTCATTTAAAATTTTTTCATGTAAAAACTGTTTTGGCACTGCTTGCTGTAGAAGTTTCTTCTCCATTACAAGGGCAGTATATAAATAACTGACCTCGGGAAGATACAAAACTGTAACACTTACGTAGTAAGATTTAAAAAAGTTTGAGTCATAAACAACCTTAAAATAGCATCTTTTTTACTAATGTTTAATATTAAACAGAAAGAGTGACGCAACTAACGTAAGTTTGTGGGGAAGAGTTCACAACATCAGTGACTGTTTATTCTGCTTAGGAACGGTTGAAACAAAACTGGTCTGTACATTAATTTCTAGAAAGAACGATTCGACTGATTTTCAAGTTTTTTATATAATAAAAATAATTCAAAGTATGATATTAAAATAATAATTTATTTTCATTTCTGTGAAAAAATTTTATCCTACATTAATTATTTTTTTTTAGTTGGTTCAAAATTTGTCTTGAAACGATGGTTTATGAAAGTGATTTCTACACGACTCGACGTCCGTATCGGCCCTCATACTCAGCATCTATGGTTAGTATTTTTAATTACAATTTTTCATGATTATTAGTTGTATTAGCTAAATTCAGTTCTTCTGGCTTATCGTATTTGTTATTTCTATTTGACAATTCATTAAACTATTTTTTATTGAGTTGTTGTAGTGAGCAATTGATTAACACATCGCATTTAATGCATAGAATTGCTAATAATAATCGTTTCTGTTAAATTACCTTTCGTCATAATCGAAAACTGAATTACACTAAATTTTTCTAGTAGCGTCTAAGCTTATTGGTTTTAAACAAATTTGTAGTGATAAAATAATGAACGGAAAGACTAACATGACAATTTGTGTCATGCTTTGCATTTAAGAAATTAACCTCTCTTGCATTGAAGTATTATATTCCATTTTGAAAGATTAATTTTTCTTTTTGATAGGAGACCTTTCTTTTTTTTTGAAGACTGTACATTGTTTTTTTTATTTAGTTTTAACTAATCATTTTCGATGTAGAATCTAGATTCAGTGAATCAAGGAACTCAGTAACTTATCATGGTTTGAATTCGTTAAATTTATATGTAATATTTCTCGATTTTTTTCTCACTGATATTAGCAATAGTTTGATACTATATTTAAAACGTTGTACATCAGATTGTCTACTTTTTCCCTTTAAAATTGTGATCATTGGATATTTTTGTTTATTATCTATTCGCTAATAAAATTGAACATTTAGTTTTTCGAATTCAATAAATCGTTGTATTTTTTGAAATAGTGATGGTTTAATAGAATTTTTGAAAACGTATGAACCCGGCATACAATCTAGTGTGGCTTCGGGTTGTGTTTCAGTTTCTTAATATAGGCTCTCAGCGTGAGCCATTACATTTCTGTGTTAGTATAGCATGAGATAAATTTTCAAATATCACGTCTATTTTTGAATATGACCAACTCTCTGAAAGTCAAAACATTCTTGTCTCTCAAAATTTGTTAAGAAATTATAATAGTTTCGTACAGAATTCATAGCACTACTTGATAACCTATGAGTTTATTGATCATTTAAAATTGTAGCAATTATTTGATTGGAGAAAATAAGTAATAAATTAATTAATAAATTTTGTACAATGTATACAATTTTGAAATTTAGGAATATGTATAAATGTTCGTTAGCACGTTGAATTTTTTTTCTTTAAGTTTGAAGGAATAGCCCTGAATTACCACAGTTGATGATCTATTTTTAACAGAAATTCTTAGACAGAAATTTTATTTAAATTTATTTTTTTCAACATTTAAAATCCATATTATTAGCTCCAAAAATTTTATTTTACGCACAAAGCCTATTCAGAATCTTAAGTTAATGACAAAATTATCATCCTTGACTATTAGAAAATGATGTTAATTTCAGTTTTACTCCATTTGAAGCACAGTAATACAATAAACATTTGATCAAGTCCGTATTAAATTCAATAATAGAGACCGTTACAGAACTATATATGGATTTTATCTGATTTTCTAGAAAAATAGAACTAATTCGTGAAAACATTGTTCCGCTACATATTTCTACTCATTCCGCGTAATTATTGACACCAGTTTTTTTGTATCGACGGAAAATAAGAGGGTTTGAAAAGTCGGTCGTTGAATGCAAATCTGTTAATAAAAACATACTAAACACAGTGATATATACAATAAGAAGTAAGAACCCAGTAAACACCGAACCTTGCCGTTATATAACATACACGTAACATGTTATGTTAATGTTAGTTATGGATACATAATATAACTATTATATAACGTGAGCGTTACAAAGTAATATAACAGTAGTTAATTTCATGTAATGTATCAACAATATTATATTGTTACATCGATGTTAAATAATCTTTATGATGGTTCTATTACATTAATGTACCATAACAAGTCGAAAATTTTCAGAATTGACTTTTAATGGCATTTTCGTGATATACTTTTGATAATTACATTGGCATAACGTTACAGTTATTATGTCTATGCTATGTGGATATTATATGACATGGTTATATCAGTATAATATAACATGTGTTGTATTTACGTTACGTGGATGATACATTGTACAATTATATTAATCATTTAGTATATCGGTACATAGTATATAGTATATGTTCTTATAGTAATGTTAACACCAAAATGAAAAAAGTGTAATGCATTATTTTGTGAATATAACAATGTATTTATTAAAAAAAAAATTAATAATGACTTTACAATATTTATAATATCAATGACTATTTTTTCATTTTTTATCTTTGCAATGGATCGATAAAATAATTACTGACTATAAATATATATTACATTTGCAGAACAAAAAAATTACTAAAGTTCATAAAAATATTTTAATTATTTATTACTGAATATTCAAGTAATTAGATGGTATTCGTCTTTGAGAAAATATTACAGATGTATCTGCTGATATGATTGTAATTCTTAAGGTTTAAGTTGCGTAAAGTAGTGGTCGTAAGTTCAAATCCCCCTAAACACAATTTTCAATTGTTCTATTTCACGGGAAAATTTCGTAGAGTGTAATTAATTGATAATATTCCTCATGTAATAATCATGACAAAAGAATTATCCAAGTGCCTTTTGTTTTTTATAGAGAAAAAATTATTATCGGGTCTGTAACATTACGATAATGTGACGATCATACTATTTTAACATAACAGGAACATACCAATATTATGTTGTTGAACGGAAAATAGTAAGATGCATGTTAGGCCTATGTTGTATTGTTGCAACATAACAAACATTACAATGTTATATAACAGCAACATAACATAAATATAACAGCGTATACTGGCAACCCGAGTCGAAATTTTTATATAAACTTTATATCGAATATATTGAATTTCTCAATATATCCCTAGTAGACAATGCGTCGATTCCCGCTAGATTCCCATACAATTAACACATGAAATCAAGGCAATTCCAAGGCACTGGACAGACCCTTGACAAAATTTCTACTAAGGATTTAATACAAATTAAATACTTATCAAGTATTAATTTTATAGAGAAATCCTTACTGAATTTATATTGAACACATCAGAATAATTTCGTTATCAGAACTGTCAAGATAGATTTAGTATAAAAATAATTTTTCAAATATTGAATCTATACTAATGTTTCTGAATTTCTAAATTCTTATTCAGTGTTTTTAATATAGAATCAATATGAATTCTGAATATTCAATACAGAACAAGGATAATTCAGGATGGGTTAATAGTTTCACTAATTATTTATAATTCAAATTTAGATATTTTTCACCACAATTGAATTTAATCATTTATTAAAACTTCGATGATGTTGTACACTTAATTACAAAAATTTTCCCTCATGAACAAACAATTCTAACACTTTACAACTAACAAATTCAAACTCATGGTCAATTATATTTTGAAAGGTACAATTATAAACTCGTCACTAGTCATTCTCGAAACTAACACAATCAAACTAATTATAAGTTACATTTCACAAAGAACAAGCAAACTAATTATTAATAGTCTAAGAAACTAACAAATTCAAATTAATTATCACCTATCTTATAGAAAGAAACATCATAAACTTATTCTTAGTTCTTTTGTAAATTAACAAATTGAAATAAATTAGCAACTACATTTCAGATGGAAGTATCACAACCTTTCTGCTAATAAATTTCAAAATTGGCCACTTTTATAATTTATTAATCACAATTTACACTAGAAATGTAGTAATTACGGTAATATATATCTTCACAATGAAATTTCTAGGACGCACTTCGATTTTCCGTTGAAAATTCACGTTTAGACAGGCTGGTCGATCAACGGTTATTAAGGGCAACCACTGTCTATGTTTTTAGTATAAATTAAGAATGATTTTAAAATATTCATTCTAAAAAACTGACTATGTTGATTCTATGTTAAAAATATTGATGTCAGATTCATCAATATAAGATCAATATAACAATAACTTCGTCAATATTCTCAATGGAAAATAAATATGATTTCAGAATGGTCAGCATAGATTCATAATACTCATTTGAAGGAGATATTCTGATATTATGTTGAAAATATTGACGTCAGAATAATCAGTATAAAATGAGAATGATTTCAAGATATTCAATACAGATTTGAGATGAAAATTCGAATATTAGTATTTTCAATATAAATTCAGAATAGTTTCAGAATAGTTAGTATTCAATCAGTAAAAATTCGGCACATTCAGTATAAAGTTAATATAAAAATTTTGACTCGGGTAAGCAATGAATCTTCAAACGTTGAAATTAAAGTCTTTTTCTAGGCCTGTAAGGCTCTAATATATCCGCATGTACCACATTCAGAACCATAAGGGTCATTCTTGAAGAACCTCAAATTGTTCTCAGCATTCCCAACTCTCTATTAAATATCTCTATAATATGTCACTAATGATCGAAATACTTTTTTTTATATATTTTTAAAACATAAATATCATGGTTAATTTCGACCTAAATCTTCCATCTCATTTGTAGTGCAATTTTTAATGGATATTGAGTAAATTTCAATATGCGTATCGGATGTAAGAAAGTAAGTTTCAATGCTGCGTACATTACATGTACCCTACAAATGTTCTATGATAAACATAAATAAATTGTCAACAAAATAATTTACATACTTATCATTTAAGCTTTCCTAGTTCTCTAATTATTATATAGGTGTCTCTAGTGCAAAATAAATATAGATATACACTCAGTAGTAAACCAAACGCTAGTTCTCAAACCTCTGATAGGTGGCTACATTCTCGCAGAATAAACTAGTGGGAAAAAATATATAAAAACGAGGCCTGGGAGCCGTTAGAGACATTCCCCGGGTGGAAAAAGAGTAAGACTCTGGACCATCGACTCTAGGAGAGTAAGTGTGATACACTACTATCCTAATTGCCCGTAAGACTCGTGTTAGACACGGTCAATCCGAAAATGTTAGACGTTCTCCCTCGCCGCGAAGATCGTCGTAATGCAAGTCGGACACTTGCTCGCGATCCGTCCCGTAAAATAGCCATTCTGGCTACTGATTATTTATTTCTCTCTCTTATTCATAGAGAACTAGCCGTTTGCTTATTCCATAATTAAATTACAATTTAGAATTTCTCATTGTAAATCGTAACTTTCAATTTTGAATGTCTAGTATATTACTTTTAATTATTTAATTGTTCAGTTAACAAAATAATTATTATAAACTTATTGTGAATATTAAAAATTTCTTATTATTGTTAATAAATTAATTATTTCAAATAAACACGCTTGATCAGTTAATTAAATCAACATTTTAAAAATTTTCTATTTTACCGACCGTTTAAAGAACTTTGGAAAACCGATGAGCAAGAGGTAATATTTGGATAAAATAGTTCACAAAATAAAAACCGTTACAGTTCAGTGAAATCATTACAGAACTAGCAGATTCCCGCGACTTCGAACGCGTAATGTGTATAATTATAACATACTTATAATAGTATACTGAAAGTCTTATATAGTAAGTTCGTATTTTCAATAATAAGCCAAATCGAGATACCAATTGTAGTGTAATAGTATTGACAGGAAAGGAATGTATTCGCAAGTGTTAAACAGAAACCAAGAAGATTCGAATTTCATAATGAGGTTTTATTTTTCTTCTTTTACAACGTTATTATTGCGGCAAACATAAGAAGTAGAAGTATTTCTATCCCAAATACATTGCATTCCGTTTTCAATTGTTTGTAACAAATCTAATTGTTGTAAAAATAGGTTTTTTCTTTTCATCAGACAGACACTAAGAATTTATATAGCAGTACAGAGCATAGAAAATTTCTAGTGTCTGCCTGGTCGCGGCAATCTCTAAAATGAAGTCACTAATCATGTACGATGAAAGGCAACATATTCATATTGTTTATAACAATCGAATTTATCAGGAACAATAAAAAGTGATAACTACATTATACGAATAATATCGAACTTGAAGCTATGTAATCTAAATATTTCAAAAATCTACAAACGGAAAGTTTTCTTCTACAAAATAATGGTACTGACTATGTAACAAAAATAAACCGGACAGTATTGTCTATAAAAATTAAATCCTTGTTAATGGCAAATATTGGAAGTTATGACAAAATTTAAATTTTTTCTGTATCTGGAATTGACTAATTCAAACGTTGAAATTACTATTATAAACTTTTTTCAACAATTGATTCCTATGTAACGTAATTAAGAGACACGTTTATTTTAGAAGTGCTTCAAGGTCTAAATATGAATAACGGTGACGCAGACACTACCATGTCCCTACTCTGCTCGAATCAGCACTCTTCAGGTTACCTTTTTGAAATTTTTGATTCCTTGCATAATAAATAACAACATCACATAAAAATCCCGTGTAAAAAAAATTTGTTCCGGAGGCATACCGACGGAGTTCCAAATCTTGATGCCTCCGCTGAGTCGGAGCGGTACAAATTTGGGACGTTTTGGTAAAATTTTTTTATGAAAAAATTCAAAAATTTCCAAATGGTTCCAAATTTCGTGCGTTCTATAAAATGAAAATTTTTTGCATTGTGTTGCAAAAGTTACAAACAAACCTTGCGAGGTATTCCTCGTCGATGTAGTTGTAGTTTTCCTATAATCATCTACCTAGAAAATCATGAGATAAGCATTTCTTTGGGATAACAAACGTTTCAAAAAGGCGGAAATTACCCTCTAAGTTCGTACCCAAAAATGATAGTTTGCAGTTTTCACATATTTCGAATAAAAATTTTACAAAAAGACTTTAAACATTAAAAAAAACATCAAAGATCATAAAAAATACCTTTATCCACATATCTACGAGACTTGTAAATATACATTTTATTAAAATAACAAAACATCCATAGCTTAAAAACTATTTATCATTTTTAATTGGAACCAATTTCAGATAGAAGAACATAAAAATTACAAGATACGTGTCTTTGCAATTTTCAAAGTAACATTTCTATTTGAGGGGGGGGGGGGGAAGAAATAATTTACTTTTTCCTCGATTACTATAAAAATAAAAATGATGAGTTAATCATTCATTGTACGTATTACATAGATGAAAATCGGTGAAGAAGTGTTCCAGACACAATGACTTTTTACACGATGCACAACAGATAATTGCTATATTTCAACATCCTGCGATGTCACAATGCGAGTTACATTTATCTCCAAATGCAAAATCCACTGAATTTTTGAAGTTATCTAGTTTGATAGGCGTATAACCACTTTTAAACTATGAATATCGAAAAAGATTAATATATCGTAGAGATGAGAATTGATTATGGATAAGTAATTGTAATTTAATTATGTTAATTATCAAGTGTAAATTCAAATTATCTTCTCGTAATAAGACTCCAAGTAGAAATGAAAAAGGGCATGCCCTAACATGATCCGGACCGGGTCAGGGTCTATTATGGAATGCCGTAATACGGTATTAATATATGGTTCCTATCAGGTACTGAAAGGGAACACCCTGTTACGAAATCCCTTACCTATCCCAGTCTGGACCTGATTTGACTATTGTATTTTAACCCTATAAGAAATCCGTTTCCTATTCCAATCCCGTCCTGATAAGATTTACCTATTTGAACCGTAATAGGGTAACTGGGATGCCAGATCAGGCCCGGATCCGTGACCTGCATTACTTTTTACTCGTTATTTACTATATATATATATATATATATATATAGTAGTAAATGTATTATTTTAATATACCTTTAAATTTCATACCAAGGATGTAGCATAATGCAAATTTTACTATTCACCTTTCCGACTAGAAATTACTTCAGGTACTCCGGAGTATGATCAGATCTGGATCCGATATTCCGGAAAAAATATTCATCAAAATCCATAAAAATACCTTAATTAATTGAACTATTTATAATTAAGTATTCATGTAAATATATTATTCGTATTTTAAAAAAATATTACATATGTGTCTGTTGATATATATGTAATTGTTATAATTTATTGAACAAGCCAATAGCCAAGCGGGTTAAGGCACCGGTTCAAGTCACACAAAAGTAGTGGTGGTAGGTTCGAATCCTCCCAAGTACAATTTCAATTATTCAATTTTTTGCGGAATTTTCATTTAGTATAATTAATCAGCAATATTTCTCATGTAAAAATACCAAGAAAAAAAATATTTAAATATTTTTTGTTTTTAATAAAAAAAAAAAAAAATAAAATAAGGGCTTGGTCAGGGTGCCCTGGTCAGGACCGTAGAAGGTAGCCTGATCTGGACCGGGACATTTGAGGCGTTACATTTAGGATCCGGACCTGATTAGATTTACCTTCTTGAGCTCTAGTAGGGAAGTTGGTATGCCAGATCCGGACCGGATTCCAACCTGACTTATTTTTTACTCGGGTTTATGTCGAAAACAACATCACTGTATGATGTTTATTCTACAACTCATATTATAGCGTATTAATTAGAGAATCTCTCTTTAAATTAAAAGAAATGTGTTTGAAAATTTACGAAATATATTTTTAGAAACAAGAGTTTTTTCCATGGGAGAAAGTACCATTCGTTCCACGGCCGTCACAAATACCAGATCCTTTCACTGTTTGGGGTCAGAAACAAAATCACACATCAAAATCTGAGCAGAGTACAAGCGTCAAAAGAGGAAAAGTTTCTGGTTACACACATCACTCATCACCATCTTATCTTAAAAAAATTTCAAGTACAGAAAAAATATCTCATAAACATGGAAAGCATGTGACTTGTAAATTCGCAGCGCAAAAACTGTATTCAAAAGACTGTGACAAAATTGCTACATCGATCCCTACTATTACACCAATGAGCGACCGTATCAACATCATTTTGAATCTTCAAAAACCATCATGGTATAAATTTTGATCAGTATATTATATTGACATAAATATATTGTTAAATTAATAAATCAAGATAATAAAGAATAACGTTTCATTGAATTCAAAAAATTTCCTGAATAAACATTCAAAAAACCCCATTCCCCATTATGATACTATTACAGAGTTCTTAGATAATTACATATGAACTGTTTGTCAAATTAACTTAAACCTCTGAGATGATGTACTGACTGTCAACAGCATGATTACTAATTTATGCATATATTGTTAACAAAAAACAGATTATCATCTATAAGTGATTATTGAAAACTGTAGCATTTATAAATACTTTCTTTACTCATCGTTCTAATACGCAGTAACTGAACAATTAATTTTAAGTTGATTAGCCAAGAACCCATAAACTTCGTTCGATGGCAGTAAACCATACTCTCTAAAAATGAAACAGTGAAAATAATGAAATACACTACGAAATCAGTGAATATAATATAACTGATTCAAACAGTGGTTCGATTTATACAGCAAAATCAATGAATATTCACTAATTTTGCAGTGTATTTCATTATTTTTACCGTTTTATTTTTAATGAGTATACCTACACGGAGAAAAAATTTCGTTAATTTTTATTTAAAAATCCATACAAAAATTACCGTGCTGCTCAAGAATGTGAGTTCAAACTTACTGAAAAGTAAAAATTAATAACCAACATACAAAAAATTAGAAGTTACAAAAGAAAATGCATGCATCATTCAATTTCTTAAAAATGACTTGGGCAGCACCGGAAAATTTCGTGTTCCACAGCACCTGAAAATTAAGTATCGTTAACTGTGATAACTACGTTACCGATAAACAATTTTATGCAAGTTTAGTGATAATTTTTTTTAATAAAAAAATTTTTTTTATTCAAACAAAATACGTATATACATACAATATAATAAAATTTACATATGTACATATTATCGATATAGTTCATCGGAAAATAATAGAAATTATATGAAAAACACACAATACAAAATATTTCGAAACAAATCCAAGAAGAAACTTACACAATGGAATGTAAAGTAATTTATGATATTGATTGATCGTAATTCCATTTAACACACACACATAAAAAAAAATATTTTAAAATATTTATTAAGGAAACACACGAATTTTGAATGAGAAAAACGGAATGTATGACATTCTTAATTGCCTTACAACGTAATATTCTGACTATGTCGGTACACACACACAAAACTTAAGAAACAACATTAATACTCACGCAGAGTAATTAATTAAGATTGACGTACATTAATTCACATCAGGTCACATAAATAAACTTAACACACCACCGTTATTAAACACCAATATTAAATCGTAACGAAAAATATGAATGTCATCTGTGTTTACAGTATGGAAAAAATAACTATAGCACTTATAATACAAAGAAGGATTGTGTTGGACCGATAATTCAAAGATTCCCGACACAGTACGGAAACTCTCGAGAACAGTAAAATTTATGAGAGAGCATCGGAATTTTTTGTACCACACGGTTCATAATAAGTCATATACAGATTGCTTTTTTTCTAGTCACTTACTAATTTTTGTTTAAAGTTCGAATAAAAATAAATATTTATCGAATATTACCGTGCTGTACAAGAATTTTTACTTTTACTTCTTTTAATAAATATTGAATCTATAATAAAATTTTCAAAAGGATTACTAATTTTTCTATGAAGGTTGACTTAATTTTTCAGGAAATTGACTTTTGCACGTGGATTGTTGTGCTGAACACGGTAATTTGTATTGAAATTTTTTTTCCGTGTAGTGTACGTCTTAAATCACTGTTAAAAGTTTCTATGGAGTCTAAAACATCATTCTCTAGTTTTAACTATCAGAAATAATTAAAATATCGATTAATGCCGAGAAAATCGTAGACGTTGGTTCTTTCGTAACTTTTCAATTCATAAACGAAATTTCACAAACACAGGAATGTATACTTTTGTTACGCTTGACTCATCATTTTACTAAAGTAAATTAATAGAAAAGTAGAAATCGGAAAACGAAAATAAGAAAGGGAGAATTTTTTTACTGCTCAAGAGTAACTTCTACAATTAATTCCACAGACAGACGTCTATTACATCCGTTACGTCTAGAAATGTGAAAATCTGTTGAAATTCGAGATTAGTAAAACTGAACTCATTATTATAACTTCGTACTATAGTTAGTTACCGTTTCTCACAATCAAGTATGTCATTTATTTTAATAACATCACAAAGCGATGTGTATCCGAAATGGGCTTGTTTATACTACAAACTTACCATCCCAAACTTTTTTCGATCAATCCTTCGGTCTATCAATATCTAACAAAATTTTGCACATTACGTGGATAAAGTCACCGGTATCAGCTAGCTGTAACATAAACATGGGCTAAAATCAAGAATTCGTAAAGAAAGCAAATGTTAGCTTCCGATTTAGCATACTATTAAGGATGATCATTACTCTATCGATATTAATAAAATACGATTGTCTGTCTGTGATTATAAAGAAATTTCCTCAAACTGAGGGTTATTTACATGCTGTAAAACCGTGAATGACCATTTTTCAAATTATCGTCTGTATATCTGTCCGAGGTAATCTTGGAAATAGCTTAATCGATCTCAATGAAACTTCATAGACGTGAAGAAGTTGCTGTCAGAAGTAGCCTAAGCTACATTTTGTTTATGGCATATGTTTATAATGATTAAATTCGTTATTAACAAAAAAAAAACGCGGTCTATTTAATATCTTTGAGTAATTCCGTGAGGAAATTTTTTTTTACGAAAATAAAGTTACAGACCATGTACAATGTACGGAAACCTATTTTTTTGTGAATCACAATTAAATCTATACTACTATTAACAGATTCCCGCGACTTCATCCGCGAAATGCGTATAATTACGTCATATCATAATAAACTGATCTGTAATGTTTTCACATAATACGCTTGTAGTTTTAATAAAAAACTACGCTCAGATACTAATTGTCGTGTCATTGTATTGATACATGAACAAAAAAGATTCGAATTTCAATGTGATTTTATTTTTGCTCCTTTACATTATTAATCGTAACGTATGTTTTCCTCTATATCGCTCATAATAAATTCAGTATTTTTGACAGTAAAAAAAAGTTTCCTACACAATTTCTGTTGTAAATAAATTGGTTTATGTGAATAAATAATTTTACCTTAAATAAACTCCAATATGTTAAAAAGATTTCGTTTTTTATTGTTTAACACAAATTCAATTGTTATAAACAATTTACGTCAAGAAAAAGCTGCCAATATCTTATCTGACAACCCTTTCTACTGGTCTGTAAAATTTGGTTGCGATCAGATTAGCCGTTTCGGAGATTATGGACAGACAGATGAACACCAGAATTTGATATAGTAGTACAGTCTAACTGCTTTAATTTTTATATCTCGGGGTAACTATTTCTAAGAATAAAAATTACGAGGCCCTGTGCTAACATATAGACTCAACTGTAGCAAATGGACAATTGATATACGGTGACGTTATTTTTCTTCTCCTTAAACGGTTTACTCCATAATGCACCTTCTTTTAGATGGTTATCCTGATTAGAACCATCCCTAGGAGACTAAAACTACATTAGCTAGGACGCCAAGTTTTTTTTATTTACCAGAATAACTAAACTGGTATAACTCCGGACATATACCAACTTAAACCTAAACTCAATAACTCAAAATTTACAAACTAACTCAAAATTTAAAAAATATTTTATAAATTCTCAAAACTTAAATCTAAACCTTAAGCTTATGACTAGCCTTACTAAGATGATTCTAGAACAAAAATTCGGATCCTCCTGAACAAGGCATGTCCTGGCCCTCAGTTGTGTAGGTTGTGGAGAAGGTTCGTGTCCAGCAAACAGAGCAAATTAAAACAAAGAAACAAAAGTACTAAAAAAACCAATCTCTAACTTCTGACAACTCTGGCGTTCAAATAAATTTTACATAGACTTAAGAGTATTTACTTGACAAAATATTTCTAAACAAGTCATAATTTAAAATTCTAACTCAATAACGCAATATCTCAATTTTTAACAATAAAACAAATATCGACTTAAATTAACTGAACTACCCGAGTAGAAAATAATGCAGGGTACGGATCCGGGCCTGATCCGGCATCCCAATCACCCTATTAGGTTTCGAATAGGTAAACCTTATCAGGACCGGGTCAAAAATGTAACGCCTTAAGTAGTCCGATCCAGGTCAGGATACCCTACATAGCCCAAATCAGGGTATCCTGTGGGGTCCTAACTAGACGAACTTTTATAATACAGATCAGGGAACCTTGTATGATTCTGACTAGGCTGACCTACACAGAATAAATCGGGATATTCTGTATATAGATTATATTATGAGATAAGAATCAGAGTATCTTATATAATTTAAATAAAAACTTTGATCATTTATAATTAAATTGTATTTTTATTTATTAATTTTTAACATGAAAAATGTTCTATAGATACATATATTTAAAATGTACTTAATTTTATTTAAAACGTACTTAATTCTATTTAAAATGAAGATATTATTAATTGTTAATAGAAAAAATAGTTTCAAGGCTATAATAAATATTAATAAATTGCAATAAGAAAAAATATTAATGAATAATGAACATAAACGATTAATTCTGTACTTAAAACAATTCAATTGAAATACGTTTTTGTATTGCTTTTAGCTATGATTATTCTGATTTATTTTCAGAATAATTTTGATCATTTCGTCTATTTGCTCTATGACCATCTCAATCTCGTGCGTTATTTAATACTTTTCCGAGAACACTGTCAAATTGAGCAATTTTAAATTTACCTGCATCAGGATTTTCCTGAAATTCAGCTTCAATTACCTCTGTAATAAGAAAAATAAATATAAACTCATTCATATAATTACAGATTAAGTTCCAATGAAACATTTACTTTTCTCAATATATAACTTACCTAGTAGGCAAGAATAGAAATTTGTCGATTTATATACTTTTTTCTTCTTTAAGTCTTTAATAGGGGTAAACTGACAAATAACATCTCGCGTAAAAAAGCTTGCTATTACTCTTGACACACTCTTAACTAATGGGTTACTCACCAGTGTAAACGTTGAAATTTTTTTTTTCTAAAACAATGATAATATTTCGATACGTATTCACCTACAAATAATATTGATGATATTTTAAAATTAATTTGCCAGAACTTACAATTTGAGATTTAAATGCTGTATCTTCTGCTGATCGAAGATCGAAAGCTTCGAACTCGTCCATAGTGGTAAAAGGAATAGGAAGTTGAAGTTCTTGTGTTGGTCCATAACCCATATTTCGTGATTCTAACAAAATTTTTAATATATGTGAGTTTAATGCTTTAAGCTCCACTACTTCATGCTGAATACTTGCGAATTGATAACGTAGTTTTGAAAAAATGTCAAAAATGAGTGACTGAAAATGCTTCAAATCTGTAAAATCACAAAAAGATAAATTGAAAACAAAATAGTTTGTTGAATGATATTTAATTTACATAACAAAAAAATTATTATCCTGATTGTTTTCAAACCTAGCTCCTGTGGCAATTGTAAGTCCGAAGACTGGAATTTTTCCGTGGTAGACAATAAATTTTCATTGAGATTATTGATTTGGTCTGTTGACCATGTGTTAATATTATTGGCCTCATCAAACTCGTTCTGCTGCTGAGCTATAAATGAAAATAATATATTATTTCCACTCATATTCCACAATCACAAGTATACTTGTGGACGAGCATCTTAAAGAATATTTATTTAAACGAGTACGAAAATATTTTATGACGTGATGGCAATAGATTTATTAACGTTTGTCATAATAGCCTTTAATGATAAATGATTTATTGATAACTGTAGTTTTAAATAGTAGATTTTATTTGTCGATTTTCAGAAAAATACTCAAAATTATTAATATTACATAATTTTATAATTTTTGTAAATAAAAAACCGGATTAGAATATGCTCTAATAAAGAATCTACTATTGATTGGTAAATGTACGAATCAACTGTAGTGAATTTGTTTTTATTACATTAATCCAAGATAGACTTAAATATTAACTTTCATACTAATTAACATTCATCGAATTTTAATGATAACAAATCATATAAATAAACATTTTTACAATTAGTGTTTTGTGAAAATATAATCATTTGGATTTATCAACACCCAGTAGGCAATATTTAAATAATAAAAATAATTTTGACAAATAAATTAAAAAGATTGAATAGTGAATTATTTAATAGTATAAGAAAGAGTATTAAATAGAAATGAATACAAGTTTTTGAAGAGTTGTTTCTTTAAAGCAGAAAATGTTTGATCAGATATCGGGCACATTTCACCACTTTTTAGAAGTAATCTGAGTATTATAAAAAGTATTACTATCAATAAGAATTATTGTGTAAGTATCAAACGACAATTGAAATTTGTAAATGTATAGTATATATAAATTTAGACATGAACATCAAACTCTCGAAAAATTTTTATTAATACACTAATATTAACTGATTCTTTATGTCAGCTATCAGCTATTCTTAATGTTAAAAATTACTAGAACTACAATGAATTTTTATTGCTCACTGTTTAAACACTTTATCTAATTACCTTTTTATTATAATTATAGTAAGAGACATAATCTGTATAGTAGCTCTCAAAATCACGAATGATAAAATATCATTCTATATTCGATGTTATAAACATGGAATAAAATCTAATCAAGTAATTAAAAAAATAATACCTGATAACTGTTTATTTTTATATGTTTGTTGTCTTAAATTCTGATTTCTTGTTTCATTTGGTTTTCGAGTCTCTTTTAGTTGGGCATCTTTCATGTTTTCTACTGATGATGAGCTGCAGTTACTTGATGCATCCGAAATGTTTTATCGTTGAGCTGTTGATAAACAAAAAATATTAATATTTATCCATTATTTTTTTTTAATTATATACAAAACATTATCTTGTGCTAGAATTGAATTTTTAATATTTTTGATTATTTCTAACAAATACTGATTAATTTATTAAAAAAAATAATTCCTGATGACTGTTTATTTCTATAGGTTTGTTGTCTTGAATCTTTATTTCTTTGTTCACTTGGTCTTCCAGAAATGTTTTTTTGACGAACATCTTCCATGTCTTCTTTTGATGATAAGCTACAGTTACTCGATGTATCAGACATGTTTCGTCGTTGAGCTGATAAAAAAAAATAATAATGACAAAAAAAATAAATATTTACCTATTAGTTTTTCTTAAATTATGATACGAAACATCGTCTCGTACAATACTTATATTGATAATACTATTATCTATTCAACCGATATCAACTATTTAAAACAAACACGAATTAATTTCTTTGAAAAATAATACCTGATGCCTGCATACTTTTAGATTTGTGTTGTCTTAAGTTTCTATTCTCTGTCTTAATTGGTTTTTTAGAAGTCTCTTTTGAACGAGCACCTTTTATGTCTTTTCCGGATAATTTGTTGTTTACACTTAATTCACGAGGCACGTGTCGTTGTCCTGGTAGAATTTTTTCGATTGAGACGATTCTCGGCTTATTTCCGCGAAAATCTTTGTCTTGTAAATTTTTCTGGCCCAAAATTTTATCTTGAAGAACTATAAACAAATATGTTTCGTATATTTAATACTTAATATTCAATTATTATTTTCACTTTCATTACTAAATAATCATTACACTTTGGCCTTCTACACAAATTTTTATTACCTGACAGTGTTTCATTGACCTGTAGTGGTTTGTCTAAAGCTGCACTTTTCAATAAAAGTTCTTTCATGTTTGACGCCGGTCCTTGTCTTTGCATGCGGATTTTTTAAAAAATTTTTTTTTGTCTTTTACGCACATGATTTTCATTGTCGGTTGTGAATACGTATGGTTGTATCATCAACTGATCTGATTTTTGCAATGCTTCGTTGTAAGTGTCTATCCATAGATATTAAAAAAAATCCAAAAATAATTATCTTCAACAACTTGATAGTTTATTTACAACTTACCTGCATCTCCACGGATATCAACTTCAAACGTATTCCAATTTTTATCTGGAGGTTGTTGAGATTCCACTAGTTGTTGCAACAAACTTTTTTCTTGAGCGTCAGCGTCATTTTCAATAAATGGACAACAAACTCTATTATTTTCATCGCGAACTAACCAACTTGTTGGAACTATGTCTATTTGTATTACACTGTTATCCTTTTGTTCTTGATCGTTAATAAACAATACTAATGTATATACTTTAAAAGTATTTGAATCGTTCATGATTATATTTTATTCCAACTTTTAATAGCGTTAATCACTTCACTGTAGCAACCACAATACGCATCAAAACGCGGGAACAAACTGACGATGTCTGAGAGAAATGATCGAAACTAATATCGATTCTCGTAAACAGTGTAACAGTGTATTTCACTCAACATCACAACAAAACAAATACATATAAACATTTACTATGTGTATAGATTTTTACTTGACCAAATTAAAAATATGTTTCTCACATCGCACCACTCTTTAAGTTTGAGGAACTATCCGATGAACAAAATATAAACACACTCAACCTCGAACGACACTTGATCACGATCAGATAATACGTCGATAAAATTTTGTACATGTGATTATATCTATTTCTTTTAATAAATAATATAATTATAATCAAAAATTTTATTTTTTATTTTATAGTTGAATTTTAAATCATTAAATTCAATATATGTTAATTAGTTATTAAATATTACAATAATGATTTATAGTAAAAAATTTTTTATTATTCTATAAATTAAAGATGAAGAAGTGGGAAAATATATATTTTTTCTCGTTCTTCTATTTCAATGACTAAAGTTACAATTTTATTTCTAATTTTATTTACTGCACATGTCGTCATTTTATTTTGTCTTTCAACTCTCCAGATTCCCAAAGCTGCTGATGTACATGGGAACGTAAAGGCAGGTTTTAGTCTTTTAAGGTGTGTGCCGGTGATTTCTATTTTTTGTTTTTCGGATGTAGCTACTATTTTTTGCAACTGTAAAATATCTCCGTTGTCTAATATTACTGTATTATCTGCTTCATTTAAAGATAAAATCATGTTATTGTATCGCAACTTTTTTACCGCCATGATTTTTCTTTCCTTTATCTTCATATTTAAAACCTAAAATCTCTGTAGCAGATATTTCTTCATCATTTTTATCGACAAGAAATTTCTCATGTAGCCGTCTACATACCTGGGCTAGTGGTTGGTTACCACTTCTTAAAAGTTATTTTAATTTACCCAAAACATTTTCAAAAGAGATTGCAGTAAAATTACTAATTGAGGATTGAAAATATTTTGCATCATCTGCCAAATGAATTAAAGAATGCATGTTCAAAACATAATTTTGAGCACCATATAATGGTTCAGATAATAAGACAAAACATGATAAGAAAATTTTTGCATGATCATTACATTCTAGTGCTAAGCTAGATGATAAAATTCGACACCCTGCATGCAATAAAAGAAAATGTTTGTATTGATCATCTTTCAAACATGATTTAAGTACAACTGGTCCCACGTAGAGTAGAAATAATCTGTATTTAGTAGCTTTGTACTTTTGAATATCGCTGATATCTCGAGTTGTCCTTTAAAATTCAGTAGGTATTTGAGATTTTAGACTCATTAGCATTTGAGAAAGATTTGATTTGTAAAAAGAATTCAATTTAAATGAAGATTCTTTACCAAGCCAAATTTCCGTCAATAGTTTTTTCATAATACCTAAGCACCCAAGGCGCATGAAATCAAGAGAAAACATGTCAATCATATCTATTCCATCTAAATTTATTAAAGGCGATATTCCTGTATGATGTTCTGGATTAGTTTGATCGATAAACGAATCATGAGATCTTAAAGTATAGTTTAAGCGAGGGTAAGTTGTACGATTCATGACTCTATCTCCTTCCACTTCACACCTCTCACACGTAAAATAACCACCATGATTTTTCACACATTTTATAAGTGACCGAGCAGGTCGATCACAAATGAATGCTTTAATAGAAATGTTTAAAATTCTACTATCAAAGTTCACTCCTTTACGTTGCAATTCATTCATTTCCAATATAAATTTTTCTAAATATTTATTAATATCACTAGATTTTTTATTATCAACATATATAGCTACAGTAAAAGGTACGTATTTGTATGATTCATGATAAATTTGGCATAAAATAGGCCAAAACTGTTTCGATGAGGATTTGTAGCGTGGAAGTCCGTCAAAATTAAAAAGTAACTTTACTTGACCGTCGGGATAAAATAGCGGATTGATATACTGAAATAAATATTTTTTTAGACCAAAATAAACGAATTCTGACGACTCGTCGAATTTTTCAATGTGATAATTTGCTGATGATGTCATTAAAAATGTTCTTGCTGACTTGGGAAGCTTAGGAAGTAGTCGTTTTTTCAAAATTGCTAACATTTTATCAATGTGCGTATGAGGTATGTTTGATGTGATCGCCTATTCACGAAGCTGCTCTGTTTCATCAAATTCATTGTCAGAGTCTGATTCATCTTTGGAGATCAAATCACTCTCATTCAAAACATCGCTGATATTATCTTCATCATCTTCAATATCATCACTTGCACTATTATCCATTTCAGCAGTCCTTATTAAATAATCATTATAAATTTAGTAAAGTGTTGGATCAGGTATTAAAACATCACTTGTAACGGTCTCCAGCTCAATTTGTGGAGATCCTCGATTTAAGATATTAAACACTTCACTGGTACCAGTAAAAGGTATCTCACATGAGTTATTTTCAATTATATTCTGACATCCAGTATCAATATAATTATCACTATCAATCACATTAACAACACGATCGTTATCACTATCATTCGAATGTTTTTCAGGTGCAGAATCAGTTTCGATAATATTTCTACGTTTACGAAATCTTTCAACGCTTAATCGAGTCATTTCACGTTGTCGTTTTTCTTTATCCATTTTTATTTTTTATTTAGAAAATGAAAAAATTTTTTGAAGGTGCGTACGATCTTTTCAGTAAGAGAATCTCGAATAGAATGTTTAAAAACTATGTTCAGGATCTTATCCCAACTAACTATATTTAAAAAAATATGACGTGTGGCCTGTAGATGTTGAAATGATTTCAATAAATCCTTTGTATTATAAAAAACACATGTTTTACTACTTTTAAAGAAAATTTACGAGTGGACATTCCAAGATGAACATTTAGTAATAAGTAGAGTAAACTAGAGTAACTTATTTACTCCCTTCGATAATTAAAATTAAATAATCATGTTAACATTACATTGAAATAAATCGAATTTCTAAGTCAGGGCTGAATCAGGATAAATTAGGGATCTCCTAACTAAGATTCCGATAAGACGACCCAGTCAGGGCCGTATCAGAATAAACAAAGGGCCACCTATACGAATTCCAAGTTAGGGACGGATCAGGATAAGTTAGAAATCTCCTAACAGGGCTTTAATGAGGCAACCGAATCAAGGCAGTATTGGGGTAAGCAAGGGTTTTCCCTAAAAGGTAATACGTAATACTACCCTACAGCGGCCTTGTACGGATACCGTATTACGGTATCCCGAATAGAGCCTCATACGGTCCTGATACTTTTTAAGTCAGGCCCTTTTTCATTTCTACTCGGGTAAACCATATTCTTCTAACACTAAATATATAATTGAACTTAACCTAACGAGTATAAGAGCAAACCAAGCCTCACGGATTCTCTCCCTCCTAGATTTTCATATGAAGAGGTTACTCAAAACTAGTGTACACTAAAACTTCATCGTAATTTTAAAACTTATCATTAGTTGAGTTATTTGCGATTTTTGAACACAATGTTACATTATTTTAGATAAATAAACTCTTACTCATTTTGAGTATTCGAAATGTTTACTTTAAGAATATGCTTATTTATTATTAACATATCTAGACTTGTTAGAAAATTATTTTCATATGTGATGCGAACATGTAATATAGATACATATGTAATATGTCTCTAAAATACAAATACCAATAATATATTTACATGAATACTCAGTAATAAATCGCTTAATTAATTAAAATACCTGAACTAATTTCTAGTCGGGGGAATGAATCTAAAATTTACATTATGTTACATCCTTGGTAAGAAATTTAAATATATATTAATATTATATCAATATAATATATTTACTACTATGTATGTAGTAAATGACGAGTAAAAAAAAATGTAGGGTACGGATCCGCGCCTGATTTGCGGTTTTCAAAATGTTTGATACAAATATGATATGTTAACTATTAACATATGTGTATTTAAATCGAATGAAAAGTTTTCTTGTTTCTAAAAAACATTATTTTAAGTCAAAATATTATTCAGATTTAAAACAAAATTACATATATTTATATAAAATATATATTTCAAGTAAATAAATTATTAATAATAATTATCGAAAAATTTCCGTTACTTCAGAAGAACTTCAGAAGTACACGAAGTATTTATTATTAATAAAATTTGTTAGATGTTAACATTTTTGGATTTTTAATACCAACCATATCTCTATATTTGAAATAAATAACTTTTTTTTCCAGTGTAGAGTCGGCTCTTTTTGTTGGTGAAACATAATACGTCTTCACAGATTCATTTGGCACTAATTTGTGTATTTCATGAGCTAAATATTTTCAATCACGTAGATCCAACGTTCTGTAATACGATAAATTCATGAAACTTCCATTAAATTTAATAACTGTCAGATGAAATGAATGATGAAGTTGGAAACTTACAGCGTATTCCGTTGATAAAAGTGTGATAAAATTACTTCACACAAAAAACCATGGGATCTAGGTGGAAGTTTTTGAAAATTTCGGTGTCTAACCAGAACCGCCCAACCGATTGGATTATTTTCTAAAACTTCTTTCAAATTTATTGAAAGCGAGGACTCAGTTTCGATTTTTTTTAGAGAAGATTCTTCGAAGTCCCTTTTTCGTTTCCCTTTTATGCACTGTTGTAGCTAAAGATGAAGATGACGTAATAGAAGCTTCAATTAATTCGCGTGGTGTCTCCTAATTCACTAATTCTCCACCAGAAACAACATCTAGTAGCAAATCAGCAACAACGACAGTCTCTAGATTGGCTTTCTAAAACTTGATGAGCTGGATTATCCTTAGATTGAACCTAAACAGAAAAAAAATATTATTTTTAATGAATTGGTAAAATTTTAACGTATTTTTAGAGCAAGTGAACTCATATTTGAGTTTAATTTTATCTTTTTTACGTTAAGCAATGCTAAACTTTCCCTCATTACTCTGAAAAAAATTTTTCTGGAGTAATTTTATCAAAAAGACCTCAATCATGATAATAGATTTAAGCAGGAAGCAGAAATAAATAGGATAAAAACAGATGGCAAAGAATGGATTATTACAATGAGAATAGAGAAATAGAACATACATAATTGGCAAAATTTTTACGACGTTTGAATTTAGTACCAGTTTTAGGAATAATGGAGGAAAGCTCGTCATTGTCATTTAATAATTCACCAAGCGTCTCAATATCAGTGATATCATTTTCTGTTAAAAGAAAAACATAAATAAACAATTAGATTAATAAATAATTCAGTAAATACAGATTGTAAGCGACGTAGTCACTAATTCTTTGTTAAGTTTATTATAGAATTAGTGTATTTTGTGTGTTACAAATGCTTGATTTTGTCACCAAAAAATATCGAGAATATTTTTCGTAGATATGCGTGACGGCAGTAATTCCAAGAAAAAAAATGGAACACCAACAGAACAAAATGTTTATCAGTCTAGCAATCTCTTACTCTGACGTATCGAAATATTTAAAAATTACACCATTTTATTTTTTGCATTCATCAACTAATTAAATATATTTAATCAACAATTATGTAATAAATACGATTATAAGTCATGCTTGTCACTTTCAATACCTGTAACCTTATCATGCACTAAACGTTTAGTTTCGTTTGACATTAAATTTCTAATACGATGGAAAATCATATTAACTCACGTTAAAAAACTTCAATAAATTCACTAAAGCCCCATAAATTGAGTAGATCTTCCATTATACACTGCCACAATTACAATAAAAACTGATTAAATAATTTTAACACGCTCACTGCTCCACTTAGACGATGAACGATGAGGGAGCGTGACATTCGTCCCCGAATAACTGCAACTCCGAAGCAAATCCGAAAACCGCTAAATTTACATCAATTGATAATTACTTCAAATTCTTAACTTTTAAATTTTTTATTATTATATTTACTGAATTTCAATTGTAGTTCTATTCATTAAGAATTAATTCCTTTATTCGCTTTAATATGATATGAATATCCGTTATTGTATAGAAATTTTTTCTCTTTCAATTATGAATTATAGCAATAAAAATACTTTCCGTACTCACTATGAAACTCGAATACACTCTCATGTGAAAATTACAGATCGATAAATAATCTAGAGTCAGTAATATAGGAAAACGATCAAAATATTATAGACAATATCTGATACATGGTAGTATGTTACAAATTCAAATTTTTAAAGTTTAATTTAATTTTTTAATATTGTTTTTCACGAATATATACAAGAAAAGGAATAACATAATAACATCAATTAATTATATGAAAAAATAAAAAAACTATAAAAATGATATTTTCAAAAAAAAAAAAAAAATATTAAATTGGTACTCTCTGTATATTTTTTATCAAAAGTTTTTTATTAAACACATTGTTTTGACATTTACAAAAAAGAAAAACGCATTACAAAATTTGTCAGCATCTTAAATGTTTAACATATTAGTTACTCAAATATTTTATGTAAATTTAGCGGTTTTCGGATTTGCTTCGGAGTTGCAGTTATTCGGGGACGAATGTCACGCTCCCTCATCGTTCATCGTCTAAGTGGAGCAGTGAGCGTGTTAAAATTATTTAATCAGTTTTTATTGTAATTGTGGCAGTGTATAATGGAAGATCTACTCAATTTATGGGGCTTTAGTGAATTTATTGAAGTTTTTTAACGTGAGTTAATATGATTTTCCATCGTATTAGAAATTTAATGTCAAACGAAACTAAACGTTTAGTGCATGATAAGGTTACAGGTATTGAAAGTGACAAGCATGACTTATAATCGTATTTATTACATAATTGTTGATTAAATATATTTAATTAGTTGATGAATGCAAAAAATAAAATGGTGTAATTTTTAAATATTTCGATACGTCAGAGTAAGAGATTGCTAGACTGATAAACATTTTGTTCTGTTGGTGTTCCATTTTTTTTCTTGGAATTACTGCCGTCACGCATATCTACGAAAAATATTCTCGATATTTTTTGGTGACAAAATCAAGCATTTGTAACACACAAAATACACTAATTCTATAATAAACTTAACAAAGAATTAGTGACTACGTCGCTTACAATCTGTATTTACTGAATTATTTATTAATCTAATTGTTTATTTATGTTTTTCTTTTAACAGAAAATGATATCACTGATATTGAGACGCTTGGTGAATTATTAAATGACAATGACGAGCTTTCCTCCATTATTCCTAAAATTTAAATTTAGCGGTTTTCGGATTTGCTTCGGAGTTGCAGTTATTCGGGGACGGATGTCACGCTCCCAACGATGAAGATCTAATGACGCTACACCAAAATTGAGACGCTATTGTTTTGTAATTATAAAATCGGCCGTTACAATAACTTGGCGCAACATGCTAATTTATCCTTTTAGTTCGCGGTTTTCAAATTGTTTGATACGAACATGATATGTTGACTATTATCATACCTGTATTTAAATGAAATGTAAAATTTTTTTGTTTCTAATAAATATTATTTTGAGTCAAAATATGACTCAGATGTAAAACAAATTTACATGTATTTACATAAAATATATATTTCAAATAAGTAAATTATTTTTAATAAATATCGTAAAATTTCTCGTACTTTAGAAGAACTTTATGAAGTATTTCTCATTAATAAAATTAATTAAATGTGAAGATTTTTGAATTTTCGGTATCAACCAAACCTCTATATTTAAAATAAATATATCCTTTTACAGTGTATATGATACGTTTTTTTATCAAGTTGGTGATCAGAGTTTTTGATTGCTATGATGTTTTCTTACCAACGATTCATAAAGTTGGTCAAAAGTTGATCTTGCTCGAGCACAAATACTCAAATAATTCAAATATTTTCCAAACAGATTTATTTTTTTTTTAAGTAAAACTTTTTTGCGCGCAATGAGAGTAACTTTTTAAAGCCGCGTCACGCTAATAATAATCTGATCGTCAGATTTTAGTGCGACGATTTTAAATTTTAAATTACAGATAGATGTGAACAACTAAAGAAAAAGAGAATAGACACGTTATATATTTACTCGCTAATGGAGCTATAGGATCATCTTCTCCTCTTTGTGCTATGTTCATTATAGAGGGAGCATGTACAGTAAAGCTCCGCCTCTATCAGGTTCTTATGGGAGACGTGAACGTAGACAATAGAACGTAAAAAAATATGAAACATTTTTATTTTATGTTTTATTCATTTAGGTAGTATGGGTTGTCAAAAGACCATCGCTTTTTTTAATTTTTTAGAGTCTGCAAAAGATCATTCAAATATTACTATAATTAATTACAACGATAAATCAATTTTATAATAGTTAATAATATACAAAATCCATTTGCAAACAAAAATGATTTATCTTAAACACTAATTTGACCGGTTACTGAAGCTATAATTTCTATCATATTGACATGTTATACCATAGAAAATTATAAATATCAGAACTTATCATTAACATCTTCTGATAATGGTCGTTGACATACATTTTTTGTTAATTTAATAAATTTTTTAAACAGTAAGCTTTTTTTGATGCATCATTATATACAGCAAAGGTTTCTGGAAATATGATAGTTTTTTTTCAATCATAAGACTAACCGAAATCCTATAGTTTGTTTATGATGGTCAACATTGTAAGCACCTAGGTGTTTAATCATTAAACACTTTAAACGTTTCATTACTAAACATCTAAATTTTTCGGGATTCGCAGTGTAAAGGTCTGGGTTAACAAACACTTCATTAGGATAACTGAGTAAAGTTTGAATAAAATTCTAGAAGTTACTAACCCGTCGTGATCAGTGAGTGCGGGGCAATCAAGCCTTCGTTGCACGGTCTAGTTGGCTAATTTTAATCAGACATTAGATCTGCAACTTTTACGCACATTAATAAGATTTTTCCAACGATTGATGAGAGAAATTTTATGGTTTTGCGAATATGGTAAGTTAAACTTAGCACAATTGTATCATATCAAACATTTCTTGCATTTAGAAAAATTCGGAAATATTGGACTTTTAAACATCAGTGACGTGGTATCGTTTTCTCACAAATATCGAACGATATCTGGTTTTGGCGGAAAAAAATTTATTTACAATAAATAATCGAATTGCAAGTCATTCATGCAGATTATGCATCCGATGGATTACTTTATAAGAAAAAAGAATATGTACTCACTCTAAAATCCTCTTCAATCATGTCAACGACATTCTTCATGAATTTTTGAATGATTAAAAAAATCATATTTTCCGTCCCAATTTACTCATTGGAGACCGGTATCTTCCGCAACTTTATTATAATAAAATTCTTATTTCTTTTAAGTACCCAAATACAAAAACTACGATGTGCACTCCATAACCATGGCCGACATTCGATATTACCTTCATGAGCTTTCTATAATTGTTAGTAGTATTTCTTTTTATAAATACTGAAACATATACTGATACTTATGTTACATCTGTCACTAGTAAAACCTTATGCTTGATGCAATACAACAGCTTTTTAATATCATATTTATAAACTGTGTGGTGAATTTTGTTTTTTCATAGTACATAACAATAAATTGTTTATAAATAGATAAGTACTTCTCGATGACTAAGTTTAAATAACTTTTGAAATTATCATCATGTATAATGACTCATTTTATTCAGACGCCACGGCACTACATCATTCGTGACTATCCTGATATCAGTATGAGATCAGCACAAGAACAGTACAGCTACAGTTATACGGACACATCAAGTTCAGCTGATAATTATAATTATCCACGACGTACTGCATCGGAAATATCAGTTAAAACCGAGGATGGGCCCCGTGGAACGTACTCAACCGAAAGACGTTTCAGATCATCGTCCGGTTCAGGTCCTGGTTATCGATCTTCATATGAATCTCATAGCTCAGGTCGTTTGCCAGGTGGTACGACGTATCGTCATTATTCATACCGCATTTAATAAGAAATGAAAATAATGTACTCAACAAAAGATTAAAAATTCTTTTTAAATATCAATTAATGTATGATTTGAATAGTAACACTGAATTGTAGTCGAACGTAATGTTCAGTACGGCTCTGAAATATAATTACTTTCAATCTAATGAATACTGTTGTTATTCTTATATAATAATATTGTTATAGGAACGAAATCAATGTATCGAATTTCTTATTCATAAAGAACACTTATTCTTAATTATATACTATTAATAGGATGTTTACTTAATAATGAAAAAATTTAATAATAAAGCATATCATTATACAGTGAGTCACATAAGTCTTCGTACACCTAGTTAAATGAGCACTCAGTGAAGTTGCAATTTTCATGTTAGTGTAAACAGATTTTAATCAACAAGAATTTCTTCACCAATTGACTGTAATTGGTAAATTTATCGATGAAATAAAAAAATTATGTAACAAATAGATCTGGGCTTAGTTTGTGCTCTGATGGTGAACTACCCATCAATTGAAGTTCGTAACTTCATCATCTTATAGTTTCATTATTTACTAGCAGATTCCCGTGACTTTATCCGCGTAATGTAGAGATATAAAAGGTAAAGTGGACTATGAAAACAAGTCAATCAACAAATTAACTATTCTATCAATGGATTTGAATTATTTTTAATGGACTCACAAATGGAAAAATTAATGTACAAATAGTACAATAAGTGTTTTCGAACTTATTTCAGTAAATCAGTGCTTATTCTCAAGGGTTTTACTTTGCCCCCGCGTTTCACATTACCCACCTTTATTACTCTACATAATTACGTTACTTAATAATATATTGATTAGAAAATTCGAAGTCGGTTTGTAGTTTCAAAGCGCCAATCTAAGGTATCTATTACTACGTAATAATATCAAAAGAAATGTAATGTATTTCTAAATATCGATAATAAAAAGAAACATTATAACTTCAACGGGAAATTCAATTCCAGCTCCTTTACACCGATCTAATTATTATAAACAGCTTATTTCTATGCGTGTTATATGTTTAGTAACATTTTTTTAGTAAAACGACAAGGGTAGGTGTATTCTAAACCGTGAAGAACTTTATTGTAGTAAAAGAAAAATTACCCGTTGAGGGAACTTAAATATGTAGCGCAGGTTCCATTTCTAATTACTCATAATAAATTCAATTGTTATAAACAGGAATGGAAGGTTTTTTCTCTGTTTTCCACAGTAAGTAAATTGATTTCATCGAAAAGAGAAAGATCTAGTTAAAAGAACTAAAATATATTGCATAGATCTTGCTTTCTAGTGTTTATGACAAATTCAATTGTTATGAGCAAAATGATTAGGTGTTCATTTTTTAATTTTTCATGGTGAATAACTCGGTTTCAGTATAAGAAAAAATTTTCCGTTGGTAAAACCCTAATGTATTGCAAAGTCGCTGTTTTCTGTTGTTTACAATAAATTCAATTATTGAAAACAAATAAAGTCTGTGTTCACTCATGTTACATAGTTGTTAGTTTTTTTTTTGGAACAAGAAGAAATTACGCGTGGAAGGAACTTAAATATATTGCATAGATCAAATTTTCAATTGTTTATGACAAACGGAATTGTTAGAATCAATTTACATAAACAAAAAGTAGCCTATGGTACTCCTGACCGCCACCATGTTTATAAACACTGGAAAATGGAGTTAATGAAAAATTTTTGAGTTTTTCAGTAATTTTTTCTTTTACTACAATAATAATGCAAACTATGTTAAATGTATGGGAACTTATCCTTTACGTTTAGAACTACTGGATTTGTTATAACCGATATAAAAATCGGCCTATTCTCGACATAATCATACTGTGATCGAAGTGCGGACTTGCTAATTAAAAACTTTTCCAAAAGTTCTAGTGCTACGTAAAGTGCTTACGCAGATCACGCGGACAAAGTCACGGGAATCTGCTAGTATTAGTATAGATAGATAGACGTATTTTTTGGGCCACTGGTTCATATATGTGGTATCATTTGAGGACACGAGGTTGCTACGTTTTAATATATTTTTCAAAGTAATCCTTCAATTATATTTCAGCATTATTCATAGGAGTCTCTTCCATTTTCATTGTTTCAAATGGTGTTGAAAGTAACCGAATAACATTGAGGGGATTGACATACATTATTAACTATTGAGTGTCACACAATTTTTCAAATAAAAGAGAATGATATTTTTATTTAAAGCACACAATTTTATATACAAATGAAATAATGACTATTAATCGAAATTAGAATGCATGAAAGCGGTGAAAACGTCAATTTACCATAGTATTAAGAAGGAATGCGAAAAAATAATGTTCTAATTTTTCAAATAATCAACATGTATTACAGTCGTTCGCAATGCTAGTATTGAACGATCCGCATATTATAACTACAGAAATATTAAACCTCAAAAATTAGTTATCTGTGACTGTGATAAGAATTGTATCTATGTTTGCCTACATGACGGAAAATGAAAGAAGATAACATTTCGACTAATAATGAACTATTCGATATCAAATTGAGACGGATTTCATTCTGTAAATTTGTGATTAGAAATAATTAATAACGATAGAAAAATTATAAATTGCGGTTTTGGTTATCCGTATTAGTGTTGTTTTAAAAATTGCAAAAACATGTATGACGTATTTTTTTATGCTCTTTTGGTTGAAATTGGTCTCATTTAAAAAAAGTAAATAGTTTTTGAGCAATGAGTTTTTTGTCATTTTCATTGAAAAAAAGTCAATCCTCAAATCTCATAAATATTGAAATAAAGGTATTTTTCATCATTTTTTATGCTGCTATTAATGTTCCAGATCGTTTTGGAAAGTATCGACTAGAAACATGTAAAAACCAAAAACCACCCTCATGGGCTTAAACTTCAGGGGTGATTTGTTCTTCCTTTAAAACGTTGATACGCAAAAAAAAAAAATACGTATCTTATCATTTGTGACGCAGATTATTATATTAAAGCTTCAACTAAATCGACAGTGACAGCTTTGAGAGGTTTCGTTGTTAGATTCATGTTTATCGTTGATAGGAAATTGAAAATTTTCTCTAAATTTGATCTAACGAACGGACCTAAAGAAAACATTTTCCTCGAATGGAAATGTGTTTTTGACTATTCTGAAAAAAAATTATGTAACAAAATATACATAATGCTTGAAAATGCAATTTTTTTCTGTGATAAATAGAAGTATTTTACCATTTTTCAATTAGTCTACTGAGCAAGTAATTGATTTTTTACAAATATTAAAAATTTTCACATGAAAATGTCTTATTAAATAAGTGAAAATATCATATTTTTATAAGTCATTTTTCGAAACGAAATGCATGATTTAAAACGATTCGATCTTTGTTTTTCATGATACATAGTTGTATTTTATACGATTTCATCATTCTACTGCGCAAGTTTTTGATTTTTTGGAAATAGAGAAAATTCAAAAACAAAAGTGTCATATTAGATTAGTAAATGAGTGAGGGACCGGCCGTGTAAATAATAGAAACGCATCCTATTATACATTGCCTCATGGATGGTGCTGAAACCCTTGGAATGACAGATTTACAGACCATCTAATAAATTTACGAAATAAAAAAAACTTAATTGACATAATTTCTTCAATCTACTTAAAGACAAGAAATCAGATATCCGTTACATTACATACAATGACCAGTATAATTAGTTATATCTGTGAATTTCAATTTATCGTCAATAGAAAATCAAGCATTATTTTCACATTTAGGTTTGAACATCAAATTTTATCGTACTACCTGCGAAGCAGGTGGCTATTAGCTAGTGTATGTATATAAGCGATTTCTCTAAGTTGATCACAGAATCGTTATAGGATGCACACAAGACTCCACCGTCCCTCTTATCACCTAAATTGTTTTTTGCTTACTTTTCTCGTGAAAATCTGTTTTGTAAACACATTTCGACAGGTGATCACACATTCATACTGATGTCTTCGGTCAATAAAAACGACCTAATAAACAAAATTAGTTAATGTCAAAGCATATTGACTGAACTTTCTATGTATAAAAAGTAAATTTGTCATAACTATTGAAAAATTAAGTTTCACAATAAAATTTAAATGCTTTTTTATCCCGTATCGTTCAGATAGTCAGTCTTGACGTAAAATTTTCATCAGACTTGCAAAATTCTTTGTCTTTGCTAAGTCTGATTGGTATTCATTTCTGATATACCACTGCTTGACAAAACTTTTAGATTTGTCTGTTTCAGAAAAACGGCTAATACATACAAAAGTAACAAAATGAGATCATCAAATAAAATACTACAAAACATAAATACACAGGCTGTGAATGATTTATTGATATAGTTAGAAGCGTTTTAGCTAATAGTTAAACGTTTCAGATACTAAACGTTTTTTGCAATCCATTGACAATGAGCACCTATTTTCACAATTGTCTTGGTTGATATGTATGTCCTGTACTAAACTCCAACGTAGATGAATTTTCAAGAATCATATCCAAAAATGTCTTTCGGTAACGAATACTACATCTATTTCGACCTCGGATACCTAACTTCTGCATGCTACTTGAGGACTTCTTTGTGGTATTTATTGCAAACATTTATATTTTTCTATCTGTGGCCCTGTTGTGGCCCGGCTGTTGGGCCGATGTCACTGTGTTGAATAAAGGAACAAATAAATTACAAAAATCAAGGCAAGTCGATAAATATTTTTTCGAAGGATTCATTATTTCAAATTAAGTTAAAATTAATTGCAAAAAAAATTTATTGCATATTTTTGTCGACAAAACTACTTTTGCAATTATTAGAGGAGATTTTGAAAAAGTATTTTCTTACACTTTTGTTGTCGTAAGATTCGTTCATTTCATTATTCATAAATAAACCTTTCCTCATTTGCAAAGTCATGAAACATGTGTAGATAGCGCGAAGTTTTACTGGTATCTGAAGATAGCAGTTTTAGCAAGATATCTCTCACAGCTTTTTTATTGTCATTTTAGATACTAACAAGGAAACCTCGCGAGGTGTCCTTTACCGATTTAGTTGTGGCTTTCCTATAATAATCTACATAGAAAACAATGATATACCCTTTTTTTTCGGATAACGAACGTTTCAAAAAGGCGGAAATTACCCTCTAAGTTCGTACCCAAAAATGATAGTTTGCAGTTTTCACATATTTCGAATAAAAATTTTACAAAAAGACTTTAAACATTAAAAAAAACATCAAAGATCATAAAAAATACCTTTATCCACATATCTACGAGACTTGTGAAAAAAATATACATTTTATTAAAATAACAAAACATCCATAGCTCAAAAACTATTTATCATTTTTAATTGGAACCAATTTCAGATAGAAGAACATAAAAATTACAAGATACGTGTCTTTGCAATTTAACATTTACATTTGAGGGGGGGGGGGGCGTAAGAAATAATTTACTTTTTCCTCGATTATTATAAAAATGAAAATGATGAGTTAATCATTCATTGTACGTATTACATAGATGAAAATCGGTGAAGAAGTGTTCCAGACACAACGACTTTTTACACGATGCACAACAGATAATTGCTATATTTCAACATCCTGCGATGTCACAATGAGAGTTACATTTATCTCCAAATGCAAAATCCACTGACTTTTTGAAGTTATCTAGTTTGATAGGCGTATAACCACTTTTAAACTATGAATATCGAAAAAGATTAATATATTGTAGAGATGAGAATTGATTATGGATAAGTAATTGTAATTTAATTATGTCAATTATCAAGTGTAAATTGTGGTCCCTTTAGGAGTTATCATTATCCCAATTTCTTTATTTGACGGTTTGGCAGACGTGACAGCTTCAAGACAATAACAAGTCTAGGAATCAATTAAGGGTAAATTTTTTTTTCCAAAATTCGGAAAAAATACATCCGTCAATCAGATTTTCAAGTGTTCTGAAAAAAATTAGTATGTAAACTTTCAGAATATATCATATAATATAATATTTAAACGGAATTTTTTGCTTGGAGTGAGTTTTCCAGATTTCGATATTTCTACGTGTACATTATCTGGCCTACAAAGCGATGCTTTAACCCGTGGACCTGGTTTTCCAGATGCTTTTTTCAATATGAGAAAAGAGAAATCAGAACTTTTTCATCAGCTGATACGGTTGGTTGAATAGTGTAACTATACGTTATCGAAGAAACTGATTGAACGATACACTCTTTTTCTTTCTTTTTTTTTAGGGCCAATGATCTCTCAGAGTGCACTTCTAATGTGAAGCCTCTTTGATCAGAGTTATATATATTGTCTATACTATATGTTTGAATCTTTAACTTTACATTATCAACGAATAATTTTTATGTTTGTTTTAGAGTTTTACAATCTTCAATTATTTTTGATGATACGAATTTCTTGATTTTATGAGAAACAATACGATGAGCTCTTTTGAATAATAGTAACCATGTTGGAAGGGCTTAAAAGCGAAAATCATTGAATCGTAAATTTTTTTTAGCTAACAGCACCCATTTCCCCAAATCGGAATCATGGATTATTATACCAGCACCCACGACAGATTTAAAATTTTCTAACGTACATTTGCAGATTTAAGCTATTTTTTCTTTATATTTTACCCCTTGATTTAATTGATATGCCTAGCGCCGTAATTATCGAACAGATTGTACTTTTTTGAATCTGTTCTTGACAGTATCTATATTTATTTAAACTTTTTTCATCCCTCTCCGGTAAAACTCATCTGCTCACAACTTATAGTCATGACTCAACTCCTCTTTATCAGCAGTATATCCACCTTAGGCGTCTTTTGTTTGTTAATTACAGATGCATATTCTTCATCTTCTACAATCTCTGGTTCCCAATCCTTATATGGTTCTTTAGAATATAACGAATCCTCCTCCATCATTTTCACGCTATTATACTCATCAATTGCATTTTTCAATATTTGTTTCAGTTGTATTTTAGCTCTATTGATAAGTGACTCCAGAATTTGCGTTGTTCTAAATGTTGCTAATAAAAGTAATTGAATGACATTGGGGGGATTAACTTTCATTTTTATCTAACGAGTGTCACACAATTATTTACATAAAAAATTCCTATACTTATTGAAAGCGCCACAATTCAATCATACACATTCATAACAAACAATATTACTTGACGTTAGAATAAATATAAGCAGTAAAAATGAAAGTTCTGGAAGTATTCTGATAAATTTTTAAGAATCCCTGATAGAAATTAGGCCGGGCAAATCCCGTTTCCGACAAGGCTCCGGGCGGGGTTGACAAGGGATAATCTAATTAGGTTTATCTAGTGGAGGCCTCGGTTGTGCCTGGTCAGAAGTGTCTGGTTAATTCTAACTTGGCTTAGTCTAACTAGGGCCTGGCCAGGAATTTACTGAATTCTTTTTGCCCAGCTGGGACCTGACTAGGAACACTTGAGCCTATAAGTATATAGTGACCGTAGTAGAAAACGATGCGTTCGTTAGTTGTGTAGATTATAACATAATTCAAATGTATTTAAGTACTTCAAAAGTATGAAAATATTCAAACCATCAATATTATTTATTATTGATATTCAAAGTGAATAATAATTTATAAAAGTATATTACAAAATTATACATATGGTGTAGTTCATATCCATATAATAGTAATAATTTTTTAATTGAATGGATAGACAAGCGGGTAAAAGCACTGGTCTCAGATACGAACAAGCTAGCGATCGTAGGTTCAAATCCCCCAAGGAACAAATTTCAGCATATGTTTTTTCACGTAAATTTAATGAATAAGTTTAATAATTAGTAATTTTTACAATATGAAACTCATAAAAAATGAAATAATCAAAAAAATTAACTTTTAAATTTTAATTGCTTTAAATAGGGTTTTCTGATCGGGGCCCGGCTAGAAAATGTGTAACAGTCCTGGCCGGTGCCTAGTCGGTTGTCCTATCCAGAGCCCGGTCGGATTTCTGGCGAACCAGGTCAGGCCCCGTCCACAGCCCGATCAGAACTTCTACCAGGGATATTATAACATATTTATAGATCATAAAAATATGTTACTTTCTGTGACAACGCTCAAAATAAACTGACTTTATTTTATGTTTCCAGATGTATCAGGTCTGAAAGATTAACGACTAGTGATTCTGACAAATATTGTGTCTACTTTCATCCAGAAACGGAAACAATATAACATTTAAATGGATGATTAAGTCTTCTATTACGAAATATTTTATTCTAGTGCTGTTACGACTATAAATAACCATCCAAAGACGAATTTCCTATATACTTTATAAGTCATATATAATAAATTTATTGTACACGATAGAATACGAAGACAATTTTCTAGGTACTAACAGTAAACGTTGTCATTGAGAATTCTGAAAAGGCTGTTTTATCATCTGTGTAAATTTTATTTTGAAAATTGCAAAGATACGTATCTCGTAATTTATTATGTTCTTCCATTTGAAATTGGTCCAATTAAAGAATAATCAATGGTTTTTGAGTTGTAGATTTTTTGTTATGGATTTTTTCAAAAAAAGAGAATATTTTTTGGCATCGATTTTGATGTCATTTTAAAAATTGCAAAGACATGTATCTCATAATTTTTTATGTTCTTCCAATTAAAATTGGTCCCATTAAAAAATAATAACTCGTTTTTGAGTTATCGATGTTTTGTTATTTTCAATAAAAAAAAAATGTATATCTTGTTATGCCGGAGATAGGATTAGGGATTTCAGTCAATTTTCACACACAAATTTATTTGAACAGTCAGGTCAAGTTTATTGTCACTCTCAGAATTTCATTGCACTAAAATGTTTAACACTAAAGATTATTATAGTTTACAATAATGTACTAGTTTAATCACTTCTTTTTGTGATCGAATACTAGTAACTTCTTAACAATATTATAATTTTTATGAATCGAGAAAACTCTAAAATTCTGGTTCTACTTCTGTAAAGGCTTTCGATCGGCTACCTGAAAATTATTCAAATACAAAAGTAGTTCTTCACAAAAATATTACTACGCTTGAGAAAATTAAGTAAGAGAGTTGCACTAAGTCTTGAGACCGAGGCGTAAGAATATTCATGTCAGCGTAATTTTGCAATACGTATTTAAAGTAGCTCATTCAAAGTACGATATTACTATTTTATTTATTTGCAATCAATTTATCATTATTCAATGTATTCTACAAATTACGCAGATAAAATCATGGAAATCTATTTATTTTATCTGTATATCTGTACTCATGTATAATTTTCAACTGTAACGTTAGTTGTTCATAAAAATTAAATTTGTGATGAACAATGCACAACTGGTTGTATGCAATATATTTGAGTTCTTTGAACGCGTAATTCTTTAATTCACTGAGTCGCTGTGAGTGAGTAGAAATTTAGTCTTACAACAGAGTTTACATTGTTTCTGTCAATATTCAATGCATTAAAATTCATAACTTCTGTCTTAATATGATCACGAAGCAGTATATATCTCAATTGGAAACTTAAACTCTGAAATGACTATTAAAAACATTTCCAATTAGTCTATTCATAATTCTAAAATCTCTTTTGTTTTCAATTCATGTTGAAGATAGACTCTAACGTTAATTTTCAAGGATTTCACTTTTGTATGAAGCCATAAAATTGATGATCTTGCTTTAATGTCTTGAAGTGTTTTGTCAAGAGCCTCAACACATTTTCAATAGGTGATTGTAAATTCTTCTTCAACAATAATTTCAGCTTCCTTTAGTACATGAGCCATGTCACTTTCTCTTGACATGTTACATATAATAGTTACTAAAGCCAACTACGTCCAACAGTCAGCAAAGTCGGTGTTAGTGGACACCAGTTGAGTGAAGATTCTTACAATTTTCCACTTCTCATGGACATTTTACGTAAAACTGATTGTGAGAGAGTTACACCCTCTCACACACTCATCAATAGCCATCTAGTGTCTTTTAATACTTATCATTGTGATAATTAGTATTGCATGCATCTTTCAACGCACATACACTTTCTTTTAAGGCTCCTGTACTCAGGCCTATTTTTTAGACAATCTACAATCAAAATCTTAGGTAGTGATTTCTGCAGAATAATTATATTGCGATCTCCGAATCAAATCTGTAATAAATATCTGTAATTGTTAAGTGATAAGTACGAATACGGACTGAAGTAGGATTAGTCTATTTGTTGTTATTTTCTCGGGCAGATGAGCTCATTCTTAATTATTGATAATTCACAAACTTTACAGGCGTATATGAAGCTTATATGATACTCATTAATGCTTCTTGATGATGGTGATGCTTACAAAATGCTTTTTTATTGTGCATATAATCTACGAATGAAAAAAAGCTTTATTATTATTTGATTAATGTTTATGTATCATATGATAAAAGCAAGTTGAGTATAAAATGAAATGAAATTTTGTTATTTATTTATTGACTTCATTAAATACAGGTACAAACATTCAATCATCTACCCTACATTGCTCACAAGAAGGTCGTTACAATGATTCATACACCTTATCCAGTTATTTATCATAAAACGAGTGATACCATACCAATCACGGTTTTTTCGCGAGTTCGCCGTAGTGCGATTAATGCTGAATTACAAAGGATACAGAATCAGATACGGCCTACTACTATTTCTTATGTGTCGAGATACCTTAACTCGAAGGATACCATTGTAAGTTTCTTGTTCTATTATTAGAGATTTGTGCTGACTTTCTAATTTGTATGATTGATCTCTATAGAATTGGCATTAATTTCGAGTCATGTTGCAATGATAATTAAGGTAATTCTATTGTGCATGGAGAAAGTGGCTAACATGCAAAATAATATCATACTAGAAGAAATTTGCGTGCTCTACGAGCGCGCTGTGCCAATACAACAACGTAGAAAATTCAATTCAATTACATATTTGTTATTTTTTGGAAGCTCTTACATTAAATTTTATTATTTCTTAGCTATAATAAGTATTTTTGGCAACATTATTGATATTGTAGATCAAATAATATACAATAATTATTATATTTCGAATGTATGACATTGTAGTGTTTACTATGAAGAATATTGCCATGGCACATAGCAGAAAGTATAGATGAAACTCAATTCGATCTTTATCGTTATTGCCTTTAAAAAACAATTAGGTCGATAATTTTTTCATTAGTTGAGAATGAAATTATTTTTTTAATGTGCAAGATTAGTAAAATTATATGGCAAAATAGTGTTACCAATTACGATATAATTTGTGAGACGAATAAATTCAAACAACATATGTTAAAGTAAATTTTGATGAAGTAGTTAATTAGAAAGTTATCTGTCTTCATGCCTTAATATGTGTTAGGTACCATTTATATTCTTTGTAACATCGTAGTATATAATTTTTAAATTGGAACTAATTTAGCTCACATAGCAATACTGAGAATTTCAACACTAATTCTCGATCATTTATTAAAAAATTAGTTGATATGCTCAATATTTGAAAAACTCTTTATTTGATGAGCTCAGTATTTTAACAGCCCATTGTTTGCAATGCCCACTATACACAGGTGAAACATATTATGATAATTGTGTATATTTTATAAACATTGATTGATAGCAGTTTACATTGAAGAATGAGATATTTTAAAAGAACTATAGTGATCAGTTGAATCAAATATCGTTTTCACTTCGTAGGATTAAAACATTTATAAAATATTGTTTCAATTATCAAAAATAATGAAAATTACAGAAACGGTTCTTTATAAACGGAATTTCTTATAATTCAATCTATTTTTTTTCATTATTTTACACTAGTAGAGATTTCCAAGATCGAACTTATGAACGTGTTACATACAATTATCCATGATTAAAAACATCTTTTGTTAGATCGATTCCTATCATTCCATCAAGAGTTGTGATATTCGATTCTATTCGAAAAGACCGAATTATAAAAGTTCATTTCTAATTTGTTATAAACAATTTCGAATTGTTTAGCTAACAATATGACTAAACATAGTGCAACAAAATGTATGCTTTCTGAAGTTGATACTGATTGTGAGAATCAATTAATAGGTTTTCAGAATATGCAACTTCGTTATGGAAATAATACGTGGCATAAAAAAGTGTCAAAAATGTTTAAATATAACGTTAGCGATCTAGTTTGCATCAGTGAAGCAAAAGCAGCTTTCATCAAAGGTTATATAAACGGTTGAAGTGAAAAAATCTCTAAAATCGTTTTTCAAAATTTCGTCAGCCACCTGTATCTATGTTAAAGACAGATCGTGATATTAGACACTTTATGAAGTGTATAAAAATTGCACGAATTGCAGGCAGATCGTGAATCAGTCACGCAGTTACACGAAGTGCCTAAAATTTCTATGCATTTCATGGAATACTTGGGCCTTAGACAGATTGCGTAATGCTTCAAAATTATATGAAATGTCTACGTCATCAAGACAGGTCATGAAATGTCTGATAATCAATTTGCCAATCGTGTAATCGCCTAGGAGAGCAAGGCAAGGCCTTGTCCCAAAGGCAAGTTAGAAATTGCGTTGCGTGACAGATTTGAGTGGCCGTCTGTGATTTTAGAAAAACTGCCCCAAGAGGAGCTTAGAGGGTCATTCGCGAGCTGTTAAAACATTAATAACCATTTTTAGAATTTTGTTGTTCTAACTGTCTGCCTACGCAGGGTAATCTCAGAAATAATTGAACCGTCATCGATAAAACTTTGCAGACACGAAAAGGTAATCGTCAGGAGTAACATAGGCTACATTTTGTTTAGGTGAATTATTTTTAACAATTGAATTTGTCATGAACAATCAATAGTAGGATTTGTGCTACGTATTCGATTGCTTCTAATGCATATTTTTTTCTCTCACGGAGAAAAAATTACCAAGTATATACCATGTATAATTATGGACTTTTTTTGTTCATAAAATTATGTTTGTCATGAACAATTAAAAAAAAATCTAATCATTATATTCGAGCCTTTTCAACTTGAAACTTTTTCTTCTACTAAAATTAAGTTACTAACCGTTTCAAATAGACGGAAACCTATTATCCATGTTTATAAGCATTGAATTTGTTATAAAGAATTGAAAACAGGATCTATGCATAATATTTAAGTTCTTGCAACGCATGATTTTTGTTTCACTAAAATAAAGTTACTAACTATGTAAAACAAATGGACCCATACTGTTTTTGTTGATTGTTTTGGCTAAAAATTTAACACTGGTTTAAAATTTTTACCGCCCCCCCCCCTCCTTCCCACTCACATTATATTTTCACGAACATGATTTAATTGATGAAGAGTAAGGTTTAGACATAATAAATAAATACTTCTAATTATTACATTTTTAATCATTCAATGAATTATCAATTGTGACACGAGATATGTATAATTATAGCGGAATGATAATTATTCACGATTTAACGTAATTAGTGAACCACGGTTAACACAAATTATCTCTTTTGTTATGATTTTATATTCAATTAGAAAATCAATAATTGCATAATTGGACGAGACACGGAAAATTTACATCTTAGTACCGTTGGCTAGATTCAAAATACACCTGGTGAAATGAACGGTCTCACTGATGACAATAAAGGCTGAAAAAACATCTTCAATATTTTTTATATAGAAAAACGTTTGATTCATTTGGTCATTTACATTGTGACGTATTTGATCATGAACGCTTTTCAATAAATGGCGTAGAAATACGCTTACGCTTGAAAAAATTTCAAGATTTGTGTTGTTTAATGTACACGTTTAGCGCTGAATGCAAAGTTGACATAATTGAAGCCTATTTAATAATGAAACGTGTGAAAATATTATCAGGTACTTTGTTATCGCATGCTCGTGCTTTAACAAAAACGACAGCAAAATAGCCGTTAACACGTGTGTAAGTTAAAGCTGTTTCCAGTTATGGAAGTGTTCATGGTAAAACCATTGACAATGTAATTCTTGGTCAATTACCATGTGGAAGTTCGTAACCATTAGTTCAATAATAAAGCTTTTAGCGGTGATCGAAATTGAATCCGTTTAATTTACATCATTATAAAATTGATTATTTATCCCTATATGTTGATAGATAGTCTAGCAGGCGTGTGAATTTATCGTGCATCAATTATAGAATAGAGTTGAAAATTTTTTGATCGCAGATTCTTATAGAAGGCGATGAGGAAAGAATTTGTGCAAGATGTTAATGCTGGGAAACAATAATTACAGTTGTTTATCATGTGTCAAAGTTTGACGAATTGCGTTTTTTCCTCTTTCACTGCTTACGCAGCGAGAACGGTGATGGATATGAAAAGAAAGTTAGTATCTCTTTTGTATAGAATCAAATATTGCGAAGGCGCCCTGAAAATCGAGCATTTTTTGCGCTCCGGTAGAATATGCCGTTAAGGGCCTTTTTCATTATTATTTGAAAAAAAAAAAACATTTCTTATGTTAGAAAAATTCCCAAAAAATTAGGGAATAATCGGAATCGTTTCCTGAACATTTTTCAATTCAAATCATAGAAAAATATTAATTTTTAGATTTTTTAGATCATCGGAGGTGTTTTTTTTTTTTTTTAATTTTATTATTTACTTTGCACCCTTATATCTTTTTAATTTGAAGACACATCTTATTGCCAATTTAGGAGCAGTTAAGATTTTTCCTTCTTCTAATTTGTTTTTCAATTTTATAGATGTTAATACATATTACTCATATTTATTTAACTACTCATATTTATTAATTAAGAAAAAAAATAACCAGTATTACAGCAATTTATGTAAACTTACAATTTATCCATAGTGGCATTAATGAAAAATAATTCATACATATAAATGAACGAGAATAAATATAAAAATAATAAACAAATATCAATTCCGTTATGTAAGATTGTTTTTTAATAATTCATTCATATATGTACCGTGTGTATGCATAAAAGGAAGCAATACTTATAAAAAAAAAAAACGATCCCAAGCGGATCCCAACGCATGGACGTTGTGTAAACGCGCCAACGACGTTTTCATCGTGGACGTGACCTCCCGCAATAGAAGGTCCTGCCTTTCAGGGCGCCTTCGCAATATTTGATTCTATACAAAAGAGATACTAACTTTCTTTTCATATCCATCACCGTTCTCGCTGCGTAAGCAGTGAAAGAGGAAAAAACGCAATTCGTCAAACTTTGACACATGATAAACAACTGTAATTATTGTTTCCCAGCATTAACATCTTGCACAAATTCTTTCCTCATCGCCTTCTATAAGAATCTGCGATCAAAAAATTTTCAACTCTATTCTATAATTGATGCACGATAAATTCACACGCCTGCTAGACTATCTATCAACATATAGGGATAAATAATCAATTTTATAATGATGTAAATTAAACGGATTCAATTTCGATCACCGCTAAAAGCTTTATTATTGAACTAATGGTTACGAACTTCCACATGGTAATTGACCAAGAATTACATTGTCAATGGTTTTACCATGAACACTTCCATAACTGGAAACAGCTTTAACTTACACACGTGTTAACGGCTATTTTGCTGTCGTTTTTGTTAAAGCACGAGCATGCGATAACAAAGTACCTGATAATATTTTCACACGTTTCATTATTAAATAGGCTTCAATTATGTCAACTTTGCATTCAGCGCTAAACGTGTACATTAAACAACACAAATCTTGAAATTTTTTCAAGCGTAAGCGTATTTCTACGCCATTTATTGAAAAGCGTTCATGATCAAATACGTCACAATGTAAATGACCAAATGAATCAAACGTTTTTCTATATAAAAAATATTGAAGATGTTTTTTCAGCCTTTATTGTCATCAGTGAGACCGTTCATTTCACCAGGTGTATTTTGAATCTAGCCAACGGTACTAAGATGTAAATTTTCCGTGTCTCGTCCAATTATGCAATTATTGATTTTCTAATTGAATATAAAATCATAACAAAAGAGATAATTTGTGTTAACCGTGGTTCACTAATTACGTTAAATCGTGAATAATTATCATTCCGCTATAATTATACATATCTCGTGTCACAATTGATAATTCATTGAATGATTAAAAATGTAATAATTAGAAGTATTTATTTATTATGTCTAAACCTTACTCTTCATCAATTAAATCATGTTCGTGAAAATATAATGTGAGTGGGAAGGAGGGGGGGGGCGGTAAAAATTTTAAACCAGTGTTAAATTTTTAGCCAAAACAATCAACAAAAACAGTATGGGTCCATTTGTTTTACATAGTTAGTAACTTTATTTTAGTGAAACAAAAATCATGCGTTGCAAGAACTTAAATATTATGCATAGATCCTGTTTTCAATTCTTTATAACAAATTCAATGCTTATAAACATGGATAATAGGTTTCCGTCTATTTGAAACGGTTAGTAACTTAATTTTAGTAGAAGAAAAAGTTTCAAGTTGAAAAGGCTCGAATATAATGATTAGATTTTTTTTTAATTGTTCATGACAAACATAATTTTATGAACAAAAAAAGTCCATAATTATACATGGTATATACTTGGTAATTTTTTCTCCGTGAGAGAAAAAAATATGCATTAGAAGCAATCGAATACGTAGCACAAATCCTACTATTGATTGTTCATGACAAATTCAATTGTTAAAAATAATTCACCTAAACAAAATGTAGCCTATGTTACTCCTGACGATTACCTTTTCGTGTCTGCAAAGTTTTATCGATGACGGTTCAATTATTTCTGAGATTACCCTGCGTAGGCAGACAGTTAGAACAACAAAATTCTAAAAATGGTTATTAATGTTTTAACAGCTCGCGAATGACCCTCTAAGCTCCTCTTGGGGCAGTTTTTCTAAAATCACAGACGGCCACTCAAATCTGTCACGCAACGCAATTTCTAACTTGCCTTTGGGACAAGGCCTTGCCTTGCTCTCCTAGGCGATTACACGATTGGCAAATTGATTATCAGACATTTCATGACCTGTCTTGATGACGTAGACATTTCATATAATTTTGAAGCATTACGCAATCTGTCTAAGGCCCAAGTATTCCATGAAATGCATAGAAATTTTAGGCACTTCGTGTAACTGCGTGACTGATTCACGATCTGCCTGCAATTCGTGCAATTTTTATACACTTCATAAAGTGTCTAATATCACGATCTGTCTTTAACATAGATACAGGTGGCTGACGAAATTTTGAAAAACGATTTTAGAGATTTTTTCACTTCAACCGTTTATATAACCTTTGATGAAAGCTGCTTTTGCTTCACTGATGCAAACTAGATCGCTAACGTTATATTTAAACATTTTTGACACTTTTTTATGCCACGTATTATTTCCATAACGAAGTTGCATATTCTGAAAACCTATTAATTGATTCTCACAATCAGTATCAACTTCAGAAAGCATACATTTTGTTGCACTATGTTTAGTCATATTATAAGCTCAAAAAATTTTCTCTGGAACGCCGTTCGCTGGTTATCTATGCCCTCGATCTCAAGATGTATCGGGATCAATTAATTATTAATAGTAGTAATGATAGTAATTATTTATGAATGTCACGTCAGCCGCTAAATAACAGAATCTCTTAGTACGGTCAAATCGCCAACAATTCCTCGTAGACTTTTGCACGCAGCTTGGCGAATTAAACAAATAAGTCAATCAATAAAGTAAATGTAAATAGTTACTGTTACAGAGTATGTGAACAGTTTCCCCGTGAATTTTAACAGTCCTGCTGAGGTGACTGAATCTAGATTACAATAAACAGTTAAGCATCAGCAAGATTTTATAATGAATTTCTTTTATTTCTCATCTCATTAAGTGATTTATAATAATATTAAATCAATATTTATCGAATATAATCGTAGTCATAATAATTCAATAAATTCACACTATTTTTAATTACATATAATAAATTTCAATTGTTATAAAAAATACATAATTGATCAAAATCATATGATGTCAGTAAGAACCATATTATAGTGAGCTCAGTTGTCAATAATATTAATCACCTAATAAGTCGAATTCATTCCGAATATCTTGTTTACTCAACTTAGTTTACACTTTTTTTGCTATAAAAAAAACGCGATAGACCAAATTTGTTCAAACTTCTTCCAGATATTCTTTATAGTATTATCTTTAAAATGAAATTTGTCCGAATTCGATATCTTCAGTAGTTCTTGAGGTATCGAAAACGGAAAAAAACCTGACATACGCACGCACGTACGCATGCACATGCATACATACATACATACATACATATATGTCCATTTTTAGACCTTCTAATATGTTTCAAATGTCTCAAAACGTAAAGATATGATAAAATTACGCATTTCAAAAATCGACCCCATTACAATAACTTTCTAACGGGAAGTTAATAATTAGATCAATCGATCATGAATCAAATGACTACTGATAAGTCTGAGAAAACAATCAATTCTAGTCTCAAGGGAGATCTGGAGATACAGTACGACAATTACACGTTGCCGCCGAAGTAACCTGACTACAGCGTTCCATGATCACCCTTAATCAAATTTAATTGATTATACAATAAAAGTACGCGACTCAATAACGCTCGATTACAGTTAGTATCTCAACAAAAGCGTATTTCGCTTACTGGTGACGTCCCTTGTAGTCTCGCGTAACAGCAAATAGCTGATACAGATGATAGCTTTTTGCTCTACTACTAATGGTTGAAGATCTGCTCACGGAGTAGTTCTCTTTCTGCTTTTATGCTGGCCACTAATGACTTCTCCAATGCGAGAATGAGCTGGACACATAGATTCTTACGACAAACGTTTGTGTTTTATATAATAAATTTAGGAGACTCAAAAGTATGACGTCTTCTCTCTTTGACGGGTGCGCGCCGAGTATATTTACTGGTAGACACGTCGCTACCGAATGAAGCTTCTGGAAAAAGATTGTTTCCCCATTGCTTCCTCATTAGGAGTAGGATGAAGGGTTTCATTGTGCTATCATCAATCATTCGAGTTTCAATCAACTATTGATCATTTCATCGATTGCGAATAGGTCAGTCGGTAATTGTTACTACGACCTCCCATGATAACTTTAAGACAGTTTCAAGTGGCATCTTCTAGTTGACTATTTCCTCTGTCAACTAATAGAATGGTGAGGAGATATGAGGCGGACTATCCTCACAATAATACGTCTTGTTACAGTAACACCACTACATAGATCAACTAAATCTACTTCCTATATATCGTCTATATGTGGAACATTATACGTCCGCCTTGGAAAACGATGCCTCGTTATACGATGTGACGTACAAACATCTTAATTTTGTTACTATTTTTTTATTTCATTGTAAGGTACATTATTTACATCATTCAACAATCGCGTTGCACCAGAAAAGCCTGCGGGGTGTTCGGGACTATAATACATTTTTTTTGTGCTGCTATTGCTTGAATGAAAATTTTCACCTACGCTTTCTACACTTTGGCTTTGGAAAACTTGATCCGCATTGTAATTTGCCACTGCGTGCACTTAAAAATCATCACTTTCATAAATATCTGATTCATTTTACGATTTCATCGACGAGGAACCTTCAGCCGTTATGTCTAGTATGATAAGCCGGCGTCCACATGTTGAGTGTGTCGGTGTAGATGTGCTTACTGTTTCAGCATCAAAGAACACTTTATTTCGTATGCACTCGCGTGGCATCTAGCCTCTATGAATAACGCGGGCACACTGATCTCTGCCAATAGCATATACTTTCAACGCCTGTATCATCCCATGTGATAATTTTATCTGGCATATTTTTTAAATGTCTGCAAAGAAGTTTTGTCTTTGACTAAAATTTGTTCGAAACACTATGAATAGCAGATTGATCAATGTTATGATCAGGCGATTCATTTATCGACTCTCTTGTTTTATCATGCAATGATTGTTCACTATCATTGATATTTTTATTTTTAATTAAATTTGGTGTTGCCACTGCCTGATTGTTATTGTTAATGAGGCGTTAATATCTTTCTAACACTTGCAAGTAATCGTTCCACTTCATACGTTTATTTCGATAAGCTGTAGAACATAAAATTTCATTTATCTCTTGATCGAGACGTGCTGAAACTCAATCATTAAGTTTATCCAACCTATTGATTGATCATTTTGTACCTGTTGTTTGAATATTTCTCTTCTAAACAATATTCAAGAAACATTCAGCCTCGTACGGCATTGGTTTATGAGAACCTAGAATGTGGTAACTTAACTGAAACAAGTCGTTTACGTCCCGAACATCAGAGCTTCAGCACATAGACGTCATCACTTCAGTGTTGGGTTTGTGGACAGAAAGATCATTCAAGAAATAATTGTAAAGTTCGTCAGGCTGCTCATGCTAGTTTGACAAATAATTCTCCAAATAATAACAAATCCATCAAATGAACATTCTTCCAAAAAAAAATTCCATCAGAATTAAGTTATCACTTAGCTAGCTCTTCGAATATTCTTCAGGATTTAGATTCTTCATTCAAACCTTTACTGATACTTAAAGGTGAAATTAATGGTAAAAAATGTGACATGTTAGTCGATACTGCTGCTGATATTACGGTTGTTAATTCTTCTCTCTTTAATAAGAACTCATTTAAAGCAAATAATTCTTCTCTTTCTGTTTTTACAGTTTCTGGTGATAAATTTGATTTTGATTTTCTTGAGACTGTAGAAATTAAAATTTCAAATATCAGGATAAGTTTAGAGGTTGTCTTTGCTCAAATTCGTAAAGAATGTATTTTATGAATAGATTTCTTGGTTAAATCAGGTTTGTTTGGTGAGTTCAAGGAAATTCTTCATAAAAAATTTCTTTCTAATAATAAAGTTGTTTCAATTAATAAGGTTTCTCTCGATTTAAATGTTCTTCCTGAATTAGTTTTAGATTTGTTTCAATGATCTTCGAAGTTATTAAATGAGAAAAATGTTTTACGTTTTAAAACATCACTCTTGAAAAATATAAATATTTGTTCAAAAAATTTTTTTGATATTGGGAAGTGTAAAATTTTACAACATAAGATTAATGTTGGAAATGCTCTTCCTGTTAAACAAGGTCCACGTCGTATTCCTTTGCATTATAGGGAAAAAGTTGATACTGTTATGGAAGAAATGAAACAACAGGATGCAATTGAACCTTGTCATGGTCCATGGGTTTTTCCTGTTGTTCTCGTTCCTAAAAAAGCTGGTGAAATTAGATTTTGTGTTGATTATCGCAAATTAAATGATGTTACAGTTAAGGATTCCACTCCAATTCCTCATCAAGAAGATATTTTGAATATAGTTCTTGGTGCCCAATGGTTTTCGACCATTGATCTAAAAAGTGGTTATTGGCAAGTTGAAGTTGCTCCTGAAGATCGTGAAAAAACAGCTTTTTGTATTGGAAGTGAACTTTGGCAATTCAAAGTTCTTCCTTTTGGTTTATGTAATGCTCCTGCCACCTTTGTAAAACTTATGAACATAGTTTTACAAGGTCTCATCGGCAAAATTTGTTTAGTATATTTAGATGATATTATTATTTTCAGTAAGAGTCTTGATGAACATTTTATTCATCTTCAAAATGTTTTCCAAAGACTTTTACAATCAGGACTCAAAATCAATGCTAAGAAATGTATATTTTTCCAAAAAGAGGTTGTCTTTTTAGGTCATATTGTTTCTGGTAAAGGATTAAAAAGTTGTCCTGAAAAGATTTCTGCCATTATTAATTGGCCTATTCCGAAAAATAAAACTGAACTTAGAAGTTTTCTTGGACTTTGCTCATATTATAGGAAATTTATCAAAGATTTTGCTACTTTAGCAAAACCTCTTTATTTAATTAGTGAAGAGAAAAGAGATTTTATTTGGGATGATATTGCTCTTCAAACTTTTCAAAAATTGAAACAAATTTTAACTACTACACCTATTTTAGGTTATCCTGATTCTAATTATCCATTTATTCTTGATACTGATGCTTCTAATGTTGGAATAGGAGCTGTTTTATCACAAAAAATTCCAATTGATAAAAATGGTAAAATTATTTATAAAGAAAAAGTTATTGCATATTTTAGTAAGACTTAAAACAGTCGTAAACGGAATTATTGTGTTACTAGAAAAGAATTATTAGCTGTTGTTATTTCGGTTGAACATTTTCGTCATTTTCTTCTCGGCAAACGATTTACGATCAGAACTGATCATGCTTCTCTTAGTTGGTTACTTTCTTTTAAGAATCCCAAAGATCAAGTTGCTCGTTGGTTAGAAATTTTATTCCAATATGATTTTGAGGTTCATCATAGACCAGGTCAAAGTCATGGTAATGCTGATGCTTTATCTCGGCGTCCATGTGACTGTAAGAAATGTCTGAAAATGGATGCTAATGAAGAATGTTTCTTTAATAAAAATATTTTCCGTACTATTTGTGAAATTAATAATAATTCAGATTGGATTAAATTTCAGAATGATGATAGTATTTTGAATTTAATAATTAAATTCAAAAAGGAAAATAAAATTCCTGAATTCAGCGATGTTTCTCATTTAGATTCAACTTTCAAACTTTATTTACTTTATGGGAATTCTTTAGAATTGAAAAATGGCATTTAGTTAAACGGTGGGAAGCTCCTAATCTGTCTTATATTGTTTTTCAGGTTGTTGTTCCTCGAGCTAAAGTTGATGAAATAATTTCTGAAGCTCATAATTCTCATTCTGGTAGACAGTTTGGTATTAATAAGACAATTTCTAAAATTCGTCAAAGATTTTTCTGGTCTACTCTTAAACAAGATGTTAATATTTGGTGTGACCCAATTATCCCACTTCTGACACCAAATGTAAAATATAAGATCAAGACAACTTATATTGAGAAAGAAAGTTTTTTAAAATGACAGATTCAAAATACAGAATCTAATATGACGTCTAATCTGTGCTAGTCTCCGTCACAAACAGGAGATAAACAAACTCTCCCCTCGTTCCTATAAAAAATCTAATCGTCAAGCAATCGTCGTTAACTAACAAACTGTCGTTTGTCAATCCATCAATTGATGGACACACACGCATATTTTACAATATATATATATTTTGTTTACATAAAAAAAATTTTTTTATTAAAAAAAATCATCACCAAACTTGCATAAAATTGTTTATCGGTAACGTAGTTATTACAGCTAACGTTACTAAATTTTCAGGTGCTGCCTAAGTAATTTTTAAGAAATTGAATGATACATTTTCTTATGTAACTTATAATTTTCGTATAGATTTTTAAGTTAAAATTAGCAGAATTTTTTCTCCGTATAGTGAAAATATTTAAAACGATCGTATAAAAAATACTATTATTGACACATGTATAAAACCTGTAGAATCATATTCTTTTTTTATTAAAAATTTTGAATGGGAACAATTTCAATCGAAAAAGCACAAACGATCACGAGATACATGTCTTTGCAATTTTTGAAATAAAATCGGCGTTGATGCCAAAGAAACATTTTCGTCTTTCCCAGATATATATCAAAATGAAGAACATAAATTATTAGTTCATTGTACGTATTACATAAACGATAATCATTATGGAAATGTTCATTACACAGTGATTTTTCACACCAGGCACAACAGATAATTGCAATTTTACCATCCTGGAATTTCACAACGAGACTCACAGTTATTTCCTAATGCAAAATTGACTGAATTTTCAAATTCATCTGGCTTAATAAATGTGTAAGCACTTCTGAATCATGAATAATGAAAAAGATTAATATGTCGTGGAGATGAGAGTCAGTTATAAGTCAGTAATTGTAATTTATTGATATTGTTGCTTAAGTGTAAATTTAAATTAACTTCTCGTTATAGGACACTCTCTGAAGAATGTTTTACAAAGTTTTTCTATATTCTATACTCAAAAACATCTAATGGATGAATTCGTCCAGTTGTCCCTTTAAGAATAATCATCATCTCAACTTCTTTATCTAGTGGCACGAATCAATCAAAAATTGAATTGAATCCTTTACCTGAAGCAAGTTTTCCAGAATTCGACATTTTTACGTGTACATTATCTTGCCTAAATTGTGATGCCCCCACGCGTGGACTAATTTTTCGAGTCTGTTCTTTCCACACAAGAAAAAGCAGAGTCACAAATTTTCAATCAGTCAATATAATTGGTTGTATAGTATAACTATGAATTATTGCAGGAACTGATTGAACAGCACACTCTGTTTTTTGCCTCCTTCTGGAGCTGATGTCCTCTCAGAATATACTTCTAATTGGAGGCTACTGTGATCAGAATTATATATGTTGTCTCAACCATATGATTGGATCTTCGATTTTACATCATTAACGAACGCTTATTTTTTCAAATCGGAATCATGGATTATAATTCCAGCATCAATAACAGTTTTACAATTTTCCAACGTATATTTGCGAATTTAAGCAGTTTTTTCTTTGTATATTTCACCTTGGTTCAATTGATCTGCCCAGCGTTTTAACTGTCCAGTAGACTGTACTTTTCTGATTTTATGCTCAACACTATCGATACTCAAATTCTTTTTCTTACCACTTCACCAATACTTAATTTCTCGCAATTTGTTATTATAACTTAAGCTTTCTTTATCAGTAGTACATACTCCATCAGACACTTTTGGTTCATAGATTGCAGATGCATGTTCTTCGTCGTCTATAATTTTTGGTTCCCAATCCTTATATGATTCTCCAAAACGTGATGAATTCGCCTCCATCATTTCGATATCAGTATACTTATTTATTGCATTCAATCATATTTGTTCAAAGTGATTATTCGATTGTATTTCAGCTTCATATACAGGTGTCTTCATAATTTTCATAGTTTAAAATGTTATTAAAAGTAACCGAATAACATTTAGGGGGTTAACTTTTATTTTCAACTATTGAAATTTTCAAATTGTAATTTTTTTCTCTGTCGAAAAATTAGCTTATTGCTACATCAAACATGTTGAAGAATATGTCGATAACAATATAAATAATAGAATAATTGCTAAGTGCATCCGGCAAACTTCAGTTACCGAAACACCTTATAATTGGAATTAGAAGTGAGTTTATGAATATTTGATAGAAAATAAATGTATCGATGGATTGAATACTAAGATCTTATAATAAAGATTGGATTCCCGATTATTTTATATCATTAATTTTGTTAGATTAATGACGAAAGACAAGTGATACGAGTGCAATGTACTTGCATCGCTAAAGAAATTGGCGAGTGCAAACACATTGCAGCACTGATCTATCGTATCAATAATAATAGAAGTGTTTCAAAAACGAGCGTACAACAAGAATGGGGTTTTCCATCGATACATTACCTTGCCAAAGAGAAATACTCACGAGAGGCAACATGAGACGAGCTTTTTCCCCAAAAAAATTTCAAAAATTCTCCATAACCATTATACTTTACTGTAGAAGATTTCACTAATATTGAATGCCATGTGAAAAAAAGAGTTAAGCTTGATTTTATAACTGAAGAAGAACAAGTGTGCATCCTAATAATAAACACATTTCTTTCGGAATGAGAGGTGGAAATTTTATTTCAGTGCACTAAGAAAATTATCGTCAATCTGCTGATTGCTGCAATTCGTTAAAGCACGATAGGAAGATATGGAATAGCTGTGCATTCCAAAATGGCACAATACTACAGTAAGTTCGTAGTGTTAACCAATCAGAATATTTTTAATTTATGCTTACGTACCTCCCAACAGAGCAAAACGAAAAAATGGTTTGAAGCAAGACGAATAAGAATAACAGCTAGTAAAAAAGTGCATTCAAATAAAAACAATGACCCGGAAAACTGTTGAGTCACTATTAAAAGAGTTTTAAGCCTAAAAATTGTAAAGACCGAAAGCTTAAGTTACGTTATTGAAAATGAAGAGAAAGCTCATGATGATTATAACATAGATCGTGATATTTACGTGTTTAAAATTGGAATATTTGTTTCACCTATACATCCTTGGATAGTAGTGTCTGTAGATAGGGTAGTAGTTAGTGATGGCATGATAGTTAAAACTGTGGAAAGAAAATCTCCCATATCACGCCGATCACAACCTACATGGGATGAAGAAACTAGGGAATTTTATGTTGCTTTTATTGAAATGTCCACTGATGGTGTAGCTTAACTGAAGAAAAATCATATATATTACAGTCAGTGCCAATTACAAATGCATGTTACAGGGATAACTGGCTGTGATATTTTTGTATGGTCTCCACGTGGATCATATGTGATTGAGGTCCCTTTTGACCGCGAATTTCTAGTGATTTTAATTCCTAAATTAGAGAAATTTTATTTTATTAATTATTTACTTGCTTTAAACAATGAAGAGAAAGAAATAGAAGTTAGTGAAAAATAAAGTAGTTAACATGTTTTACATACAGAATATTAAAAGTTGATATTTCACATAGATTATAACAAAACTTGTGGCAATTAAACAGTCTAGTTGTTGAAGTTTATAATCATTTCATATACTTTATCGAGTTGTTTTATAAGTTTTATCATAGTGCCTTAGATTTTACTCTAATGCTGTCGTTACGTTTGTATTTATATATGTATTTATGTTTATTTTTATTTATATAGAATATTTACTTTGTTGAAGGAGTAATAAGTTGAACTGAACATTACGATGAGAAATTTTATTCCATGATGTATATTTATAATTCTATTATTCAAACGTACTATTACATCTATATCTATACTGTAATTACAATGAAATAAAATACTTCATCATCATCGATATTAATTGTGATCTTATATAATAATTTATATATACAATGTTATTAAGTATTCTTGTCATTATTACTGATTTTTATAATAAGTGGTAGTAAATTTACTAATACGCAAGCTATAAATATTACATCATTTAAGTATTCAAATTCAGAAACAGGGAATTTCGCAGTTATTCTATAAGTTTTAATTCTTTGTATGATCCTTTCTATATGCATCCAAAGACTAGCGATTTTCTGGGTTTTGTGAACTTCGTCAGCTATAAAACTACTATTTTGAAGAAATGGAGGCATAACAACTACTACTTTTTTCGATAAATCTAGAGCAGATGTTTTTTCTGGAAACTCTTTGTCTGCCATTATTAAGTCTCCATGTTCGATACAATTCGATACAATTCAAGAATCCGCTTTGTTTTTTAATTTGTGCATCAGTTGTACGGCCACCAAAACACTTGGACTCGGAAATTATTTTTTCTCCCGGAGAGCATGTGACTAACATTTTAATAGTGTACCCATGTTTATGATGTGAATAGAAAAAAAAAGACGCTGGGAGATTTCTGGGGGCCTTTCAACTTTAAATTCAGTACAATCTGTGATTGCACGACAATTAGGTTACTCTTTTTTAAAATTTTCAGGCATCGTTTCTTCGTTGACAAATTTTAAAGGCCACTAAACCAAATGTTTGCACAAATGAGCAAGATTCATTAAATAAACGTAAAAAAAATTCGTGACACCGTCGATCTATGAATGCCAGATAAAACTCCAATACATGAATGAGTCAATCCTAATTTCATTCTCATCAAGAAAAAGAGAAGCATATCATTTTTCGACATCGACCTATTGTAGCAATCTCCAATCGCTTTCAATCATAACTGGAAACGGCTAAAAGACACTCCTGCGAGATCAATCAAATCGTGTTCGTCTTTCAATGATGGAAACCTATGGAATGCTTTCTGACATATTAATAACGAATCTTTATCATCCGAAGAGTTTGGTCCTACTTGTTTATCAGCATATTTTGTAGAAGGTCCACATCCTACTTCAGCCGTCTTCTTCGAAGTCAATATCATTTCGTCTGCTTTTTTCATTATAGTTTTTTTTTGTGGCCCAGCCTCGCAAATTACTCCATTATTACGTATCGAGCAAAGCGTATTAATTTGGGTTGAGTTGAGACCATTTTCCAAAAAATCAACTTGTGTAGAAATTTCATTAAATCGCGGTACTGGCATTTCAATCAAATCTTCACTGTCTTGTTGCATTCTGCATATTGCTGTTTGACACTCCATTCCGTGTAGTTTGTTCTGCTATGGATCTATTCGAATGTTGAGTTCTCCCCATTACTCTTGCAAACCTGTAGTCGAAAAATAGAGATTTTGACTCATGTGAAATAAAAATTAATAGCTTTCCTTTCTGTTAATAAATAAACAAATAATGTACCTAATTCGTGCTTTTAATTGCACTGTTTTAGTAGTTTTTTGTTGGCCGTAATATTTTTCTGGAAATATTATGTGCTGACTACATATGCGTGATCTAGAGCTCGGTTCCCAAAGACTTCCATCAGCACTGAAGAAAATTGAAAAATTACTTTTACAGATTCACATTAACAAATTTTACATAAGTTATGAGTTCATTTATCGTTTGACTCACTTAAGACTTTTCAATGCGTTAATTTACTTAGTTCTCTTTTCGAGCTTCTAACTCCACGTGGGGAATGTGTAAAACTTCATTTCATGTAATTTATTAGATTTTCAGCGAAATCAGTCAGTCATTTTTTTGCAGAATCAAAAAACTGATGAAGAGTACGGAGATTTTTTTATTTTTATTTGTAGCATAACAAATTAACTATAAACGAATATTTTTATTAATGGCTTCTTTAGAATTTTATTCAAATTGGTTTAAGCAAACGTTTATTTACCATAAAGAAAAAAAGTTTTGGTGTAGAGGGCATAAATGCTATGACCTTATTGATACGACTCCAAAAATTCAATTTAAATTTCTAATTAATTTAAAGCATTGTGAATTGAAAGGAATTTAATTCCACATTATTACAGAAGGCATGATTCTTACGGATTTATATTGTCATGATGATACTATTTAATAAGGATAATTTTGAACTCTAAATTATGACATAAGAATACTTGTATGTATATGAAGTATACACACTCATACAGCTCACCCGAGTAGTAATGTATGCGATCAAATATCGAATTATAGATTCTGCAGTATTACTACAGTATCGTTCAACGCAGTTTAAGACTCACAGCAAAATAAATTTGAGTCCCACGGCAAAACTATAGTTCTAACCCCCTAAGAATACATTTTCTTCCGAGAGAAGTACACGTCCGAATAAAACATTCTTTTTCTGCAGTGATTAAACTTTTTTTCAGTATGTGTTGAAAGCATCCAAATCTATGTCAAATAAGCATTATATTGATCAGTATGCTTGAAATATCTTGGAACGTGGAGATATGATGAAAATTCACAATTTACCAATCAATCCAATTAAAATAATTTCTTAATGGGAATTTAATAATTGATTGACTTCATTCTCCTTTATTTCCTAAAAATGTACTGTAATAAAACTGGAGGGTTTTGCCAGAGGAGTACTAGGGCTGAGACTCCTAGAGCTCGATCATTTAGATCTTTACTAGTTTTGGACGTGGGTGAGACCCACCGTCCTCGAAGAAGCTGCTGAACTGAAATTTCTAGACTCATTGCCTTGTAAAGTGAATTTCGAAGACCTCTGCTTACAAAGGCCCACTGAATATTCTGGAACTTCCTTGTGAATAACTTACCCTAACGTATAATCTACTGATCCTGTGTGATGACCACTGATTTTGGACACCAGGTGTACTTTCTCTCTCTGATACACCATCCAAACTTGGATCTCTCGAACTTTGCGAATAGTCTCACTCTCGATTGGATGCTGGATAGCTTATCGGAGGACGGGATCTTATCTCGAGGTTCATTCGAACAAACTAGACGTATAGTGACTCGTAACACAACTATTTTCTTTTAATTCGGATCATCATTACAATCTCATTTATTCATTAAGGCAACTTATTCATGTACAAATAGTTATATCCAACTGACTCTAAGTACTTTATCTCTATCTCTATAATTTTTTTTTCTTCTGATACAATAATGGTTATTCCCTGCGTTTTTTTCCTCTCTAGCACTCTTGCACTCGAATCTATCTTTACAATTTGTTCTCTATTATTTCGTACTGATCATACAATCTCAACGTACTCTGACTTTATTCTCTGATTCTACCGTACAGACCTCTGATTATCTGATTACTGACGCTTCGAAATGCAATTATATCGTGACCCGTCACGTGACTCTTGAAGAGAGAAAAAAGTGAAGCCCACTTACGTTTGTTTCTCTCGATCCTCCGCTGCTGGCAACAATGATCTCAAACTGACCTCAATTCTGACTGGTATTTGGATTCTTCCTGATGTGATCATCCCGACCACCGGGTTTATGGAAAACCACATACTGTGTACACCCTTGACAAGATTGAAGCCTGCTGCTTCCGGATTATCTCCTTGAAAGTGGCACTTTTCACTACTCAGAAACTGGAATTGACCCTTACTGGTCTTGACCGCCAAGTGATGACCCCGGATTTTTTCTTATGCAATTGCCAGAAGATTCCCAGACTGAAAAGCGCCTTATTGTGTCTTTCTGTACTGTACGTTGCACACTCACTGAGTGCTCTCAACTGAATGCCCTCAATTTTTTCCGTGAGTTGCTTCTCTTGCCGGTAATTCCTACCTCCCTTGCTGTGATGGGCAGGTGTTGCGCACGCCATGGCTGTAACTCGCACAGGTGGCATTAGTATAAGGTCCCAAGACTTCTGGTGGAAACCTTGAGAACTCCCAACATTCAATTTCTGGCGCGAATCAACCGTACTGTCATCGTCATGTTACAGTACATTTCTTACATCTATTCGTAATTTTTTCTATATTGAATTAATTTCATAGGCATTGTTCTGACTTCGTCAGGAGTATTTCATCTATAGCCTGACATTTTTCTCCCCACTTAATAATTAGACAACTCAAGGTCTCTCCTGTCAACTCATCTTCGCCAATTAGACTACTATTATTCATTTCTGGGCATTGATATCCCTTCCAGAAGACCTAGAAGCTTTTAGAACGCAGAATTTCGGGAATATCTGTCTGTATATTTCAGTATTCTCCAGTATTCGTCAGTAGACGCCGGTTATCGTAACTTATAAACACTCAGACTACTCCTGGTCCAGGGAACCAGTCCTGGAAAACTTACAACATTCCAGTGACTTCTGCACCTCAGACGATTCATCAGTGAACTCAGCATATAGAAGATCAGTAAACTCTTTTTGGAAAATTCCAGTGAACTCATATCAAACGATTCTTAGACGGGCCCTATATCGTTATATTCATGTTACTGTTTCTTTAGTGATTAATGAATCATTATTTGTTACTGTTAAAATAGTGTCAGCTGATTCATTTACACCCATTTAACAGTCCGGACTGTTCTAGCGTCCAATTATCCTATAAAATACAGCCCACATTTACTTTTGATTATCATTTACCTGTAATCTTATTCCATCTTTTTCTACCGGCCCATCGAAATCACAACGGGTATAATTAAACATGTTTTTTTCATAAATTTTGGAGTGTCTTTATGGGGCTTTCTTGTGTTAGTTGTGAATAATGTTCCAATTACCTATTGATTGGTCATTTGAATAATTATTTTTTCTATCTTTATGTCTGAGTGAAGAATAAGGAAGATAAGGTTGATATTGACCATTGTTTTGATAATAGGGGTCATGAAGTTGAATATTTTGTCGACGAAACTACTGATGTTGTTGGTATTCATATTGACTTAAATAGTTTTGTGGTTGATTATTCGATAATTGTGTGGGTGGTTGATTGAAGGGTGTTGTCGGATAAGTTTATTTTTTTGATTTTTCATTAACCGCATTCTTACTATTAACTTGTAAATTGTGATGAGGTTCATTATCTTGTGTATTAATACTTATTTCTTCTTTAGTATCTGATTGTTTGTTTTTTTTTGGCTATCAGTATGATTTTTTTTCCTGGTTCATTGGTATGCTGTTGTTTAGAAGATGCAGTTTTTAGTTTTAGTTGGTGGCATGGTCAATCTACTGGACGTTTCCTATTTGATCAGATTTTTTTGACACGACTATTGAAATCCTTGTTTTTAATGGGTTATGTTCTGTTCACATTTACTGCGTCTACAGTTCAGTGTAAGAAATCAATTAGAATCAAGTATCATCATTCTATTTACATTAAACAAATTTGAATCTATCAGAAAATTATTAATTTGTATTTTCTTCATACTCATTATAAATAGCTTTCAATAGTCCTTTATTTCCGTTTTATTTCCTTTTATTCTTTTGATGGGCCAGAATTTAAAGTACTTTCCATAAATTTGAACTAATATATCGATAATAAATTTAGACCAACAGTCACCTGTATCGTAAGATAACTCCACCGCCATTTGTCTCGATTTATCAAGATAGAATTTTGAATTGGAGAAAATTTCATCCATAATAAATACGAAAAAAAAAATTAAGTAATAAATCAAATTTTATCCAAAAATATTCATTTTTGTTTTACTTTTTCAGGAGTCTCAATGAAAAATGCATTCCTGATCTAAAATGTTAAAATTAGTAAATAATTTATCATCTATAAAGTGTAATCGATTGAGTAGAATAAAATTATATACAATAGCTCTTTTTTTTAAGAACTTGTAGCATATCTGAATCCTGATTTTTGTTTGTATTGTTTACCCTTATTTCATCATCATCAGTTTCAGAATCATGACCACAAATTTTTTGGTACGAATAGATCATTGACGCCAACAATAACTTTTGTGTAGTAATAAGTAGGGATGGAACTAAATAAATAAAAATGAATAATTAATTATGATGTAAATCATAAGTAGTAACATCTGTGAATTTTTTTCGGTGCTATAGGACTGATGAAGAATTTTCCAATTTGTCTGATTTTTTTATATTCATTTTTTTCGGAACTGATATTTCACTTACAACTTTAATATTCTTTGATGACTTCCATTTGATTGATTGCTTTTTACCACCCACTGAATTTAAAATTGCATTATTCTTAGACAGTCATTTTTCCTACTTAATCTCAACGATACGTTGTTGTGTTTTTATATTCTTCCTTTTATTTCTTGGATTTGTTGCTTTTTCTTGAATTGCGAAGAAAATACTCGCATAGAATTATTTATAATATTAGCATGTACCTTAAAAAAGTAAATAAGTTCATTTACCAAGCAGTACATGTATTCAAATACATAATGTAAATGTATTAACCTTTAACCAGAAAGCTAGACGTAACCATGTTTGATTGATATCAATTCAAAAAATTTTATAATAATAAAAAATTAACATTTCATTACTATTTTCATATTTTAAATGGATTTTCGTACATTTGATAAAGTCATCAAAATTTACATTTTTGAAAAGAGTTCAGTACATTTTCATTTTTCTATTGTACTAAAACTTTTAACCTCTATCGAGAGATAATTTCTAAACATGGAATAACTCGAATCACCATAAATATTCAATACTTATCGCTCATTTTTACAACCTTAGCATCTAAGTATCCTTTTTTATTGTTCTCTGCGTCAAACCATTTTAGTTTTATTTCAGCTCGTTTATACCAAGGGTATAGTGGAATTTTTGACGATGATATGCTTAACTAGTTTTATCATTTGTCACGAATAAATATCCTTAAGACAAATCCTCAAGAAAATTCACGCCGTACTCTATTACTTAATACTCGTGGGCCAGAATTCAATGCCGGCTTTGTTACAAAATGAATGATTCTTAGCTAAGTACTTAAATCACTGTAAACTCAAGATTTCTTATATTTTTAATTTTATTTCAGCGACAAAACCACAATTATGGTACATAACGTTCTATCTACAAATGTGCTCCCTCTTTCTATCTTATACATTCGAATAAATTTTTTGAAAATCGGTCATTTGAATCTTCCGCGATTTTTCCTAGATCGATAATTTTATTTCTCTTGCTTATTAACCCATTCGATAGTTTGTTTTCTTTCCTTATCGATCTTAAACCGTAACTTTTTCACACACTGTACTAGTAAATCAACGAATATTCTGACACAGGCATTTTCAAATGTTCGTAAATAATTATTTTATCGAAAAACAATAGTTTTTCAATAAACATATCTCTATGATATCTACGAAAAAGTTTCATGCGTAATAAAAGTAGAAAACGGCAGGATAAGTCAACTGCGCATGTTAACAGTCCTTTATTCGACAAACTCTTGTGCACTGTTTTCGCTGAAACATGGCTGCGTATGATAAGCAAACGAGAAATTTTGTATTTCTATCTAAACATTGCTCCAGTAAGCCAGACTCGGTCTTGAAGGACTCGAAACCACTGTCATCTGTATGGCAAATTTCAAACTAATTAATAGTGTGATGGCAAAATACAGAGACACCGGGTATATTTTTCGTATAGTCAACATAAACTTTTTTTTTTCGATATAGACTTTCAAAACTGTATTGTGATCTGTGTCTTATCCATAGATAAGAATAGTAAAGTGTTGTCGGTAACCGCTAGTATCTACAGTTGCAACTGTACACGCATTTCTCATTTATACTGTTGCGAAAACTTAACCGCAACCTGTCAACTCTCGTCCCAGCTTGTGCTCCGTCGAGCTCACCCAGTCTGCTCACCCTATCCTAGCTCTTCTTTCAGCGCTCAACTAATCATCGCTCTTCTTCTCCAACCTGGTCAATGATAGTGGGCCTACTATCGTACTAGGTCTACCAACGCCAGCTACAAAGTGTTTGCAGCCATTAACGCTCATGTTCCACGCTCAAATACACGTGCTTTTTTAACGCTCTGCTTAATTTCTCATTTTCTAAGTGATCTAAGCTCTTTCTAAGTTCTATTCACGTTCAAATAAGTTCTGCTAAGCTCAAGATTTATTGTTATCTTGTTGTTAAGGTTCTAAAAGGTTTATTTTCATAAATAAAATCGAAAAATAAGCTCAACAAGGTGTCTCTCCTGTGCGTAAAGTTCCTTCCTGACCACATCTTACGGCGTAGCTCGCTTGGTATCTTACCTCAGCTCTTGAACTACTATAATTGATTAAATTTAACTATCTGCAATTCAGTTGCTCTATAAACATATACGTATGAATGATATAGAATTGTTATATTCTTAGTGGTAGTTATGGATAATGGGATTTATGCTTTCAAGAAAATAGAGAGTGCGTAACAACAATAATGAACACTTATATTTAATAATAAAGAACTGTTTCTGCTTTTGGAGCAGCTTTAGTTTGTTTACAGAGTTGGACTTTTCGTTACATCAAAAGTGACTGACTGACTGTCTTGCCTGTTTGAGACTTTATAGACATACACACATATAATTTGGTTTATCACCCTTTCATTCACACTGTTACACCTTTGATTTATCCGTTATTGGAGTATGAAAAATCAAATCTTATCAAGAATAATTAATTTTCGTACATTCAACTATTTTTAGATTGTCACTTCAATTATTTGAACATATTTCGACGCTAAGAATAAAAAAAACGGTTAAAATAATTAATAAGCGTTGGTAAAAGAAAAGCATTCAGACCAATCCAAGATACAATAAAAAAACGAAGGACTCGAATAGCAGCCACAACTGCTCGTTCACAGTTGTTCTAACAAGGAAACCTTGCGAGGTGGTTACAGCTGATTTAGCTGAAGCTTCTATATAATAATCTACGTCGGAAACGATGTACAACGAATTTTTTTTCTTCTGCGTAAAAACGGTTTGAAGCGCCGGAAATCGCCCCTAAAATTGACACCCTACAAAGGTAATTTTTAATTTTCAAATATTCTTAATCGAAATTCGTCAAAACGACTTTAAACCATGAGACCATGAGACCATCATAACCATGAGAATGATCATCAAAAATCATGAAAAATACCTTCATCCACATACTCATAAGACTAGTGGGTATACATTTATTTTCATTAAAAATAACAAAAAATTCATCACTCAAAAACTATCAGTTATGACGTATATACTACGTACTACATATATGATGATCATTGATTGAATATTTTTATATCTTGGAATTTCACAGTGAGACTTACAGTTATCTCCAAATGCAGAATTGACCGGCTTTTCAAGTTCATAATAATCATTACTCTCTAAACATAATAATCAGTAGTACATACTCTATCAGATACTTTTGGTTTATAGATTGCAAATACATGTTTTTCGTCTTCGATAATTTTTGGTTCCCAATCCTTATATGATTCTCCAAAACGTGATGAATTTGCCTCCATTATTTCGATATCAGTATACCCATTTATTGCATTCAATAATATTTGTTCAAAGTGATTCTTCAATTGTATTTAAGCTAGCTTTAAATAATCCGTATGTGACAACTACAGAAATAACTTCCCTTAAAACATATTTTATCAGTGACTGTGATAAGAATTTTTTTTATGTTTGCTCACATGACGATAACAACAAATAATATTTTGACTGATTATAAACTAATTAGTGTCTAATTACGACGTATTTTATTCGGTGATTATTTTGACTATAAATAATTAATCAATAACAATTAAAATTTTTCAATTGCGATTTTTTTCTCTGTTATCAATGTTATTTTAAAAAATGGCAGAGACATATATCTTATAATAATTATACTCTTTCCATTGAAATTGGTCCAATGAAAGAATAATCAATAGGTTTTGAGTTATAGATTTTTTGTTATTTTGAATGAAAACAAATGTATACCCACTAGTCTTATGAATATGTGGATGAAGGTATTTTTCATGATTTTTGATGATCTTACTCATGGTTAAAGTCGTTTTGACGAATTTCGATTAAGAATATTTGAAAATTAAAAATTACCTTTGTAGGGTGTCAATTTTAGGGGCGATTTCCGGCGCTTCAAACCGTTTTTCCGCAGAAGAAAAAAAATTCGTTGTACATCGTTTTCGACGTAGATTATTATATAGAAGCCTCAGCTAAATCAGCTGTAACCACCTCGCGAGGTTTCTTTGTAAGTATAAAAGGTAAAAGTATAAGTAATTAATTTACATATTATTCTGATTCAAATAAAGCACTACAAATAAAGATAATTTTTCATGCGTTGGTAATGACAAATAATTTCACTTAAGTAATCCATACGATCACAGCAATGAAATACCCTTATCTAATGAAGATCATGAACAAAATATTAATATCAACGATAGGGGAAATGTATATCAAGATGATATAGTTCAAAATGAAAATATTGATTCCATGGAAAACTTTGACGATAAAGAAACATTCAAATCAAATCATTCAGAAATTAGTCGTTAGCAAGATTCAGAATTTATGAATGAAAATTATCTCGTATGTGGTATGGGAAGATAAAACTGTGAGTGAAGACAGTGAAATGGTAAATAACAAAGAAGATAAGAATGATAATGACTTACATTTTGAAAATCTTCCTTACAATGGTGGGCCTATTACTGTAGGTAACAGTATGATGATAATATTGAGTTTGGCTTTTCTACATAATCTATCGGATACTTGTATTAAAGATATCTCCACTGCAATAACATTATATTGTCGCTCGGAGGAATGACAAAAAATTGACTCATCTTATTATAAAAAATATTTCAGTCAAGAAAAAAATATGCGCAAAATATTTTATTGTAAACATTATTATTCATTAGCGAAAAATGATATTAATTTTTGTGCTTCTTTTCATAGTACTAACAGTGTTTGATTAGAACTAAGTGGATGAGGCCTAAACTGGATCTCAGAAATAAAAACTGGCGTGAGAGTACGTTTGTACTGGTTGTTGACAAATCAACTCTTGATCCAAACTCTGCTTTATCATTGCATTATTGAGATTTTTCCACTACTTTAATTACTAGCTAAATCAATCAGCCTTGGTTTGCATTAATTACATAATAAATTTAAATAGAAATTCATAACAAAAATCCACAGGAGTGGAACTAAGTAATTGTTATGACTCATCGATAAAAATACAGCTAATAAAACAATTGAACAATTAAACATTTTTGGGTGCAAAAAATAATTATACTTAATGAAGACATTTGAAAATATTTATAGTTAACTGTGAGAGTCAGTAATATTGCTCGAGTGAGCCGCAAATAACTAAATTTTATTTATAAATTATTGCTGGATCATACTAAGCTGGCTATTATCAGCCTCAAAATATGCAAGAAAACATTACTGGAGCTATCAATAGGATGTTATCAGAAAAAAACGTCACACTACATATAAGAAAAATTTTCTGTTATACTTTCAAAGCTGGAGACACATTATTGTCAACTTACACATGATTGATCATCTTCTGTTTCCTGTTTTTAAAAGTATCAATTAAAAGCGATTTATACTAAAAAGTTTTGATACATCTTTTTCGCCGTGACTGACGGCGTAGTCTGAGTATATCCTTTTTCTACACCCTGTTGTAATGAAATGCGTGAGTCGATTGGCACTCAATCCTTCAGTAAGTCGATACGTTATCGACTAATCGATCATCGATTAACCTACTTTATCAATTAGTTCGGGTTAATTTATTTTTGGCGACGCTATTATTACCACGGGGCTAGCTAGTGAAAACATTTCCGGAAGAAGGCCATTGTAATATTACGATTGAACAAGTAAACACGTGGTGTCCACTCTTTCCAAGCTACAATCATTTTTCTTTGACATTGCGAAGTATGATCTATCAAAAAAATTTATTAAAAAGTCTCTGGATGGTAAAGATGATTTTTATATTATGATGTTTCGGAGTGCTATACATACTAGAATTTAAAATCGCGCGTTATGTAAAAATTCATGTAAGGAATTATAGGTCCATATATGTCAGTTATTTATTTAGAGTTGAAATAGAAGCGATTATTTATTGAACTGAATACATTATTTGTTTACAGCTATTTGATGATGAAGCTAGAGAGATACGGGCCAGAGCTGATTCTATTCTCCGTCGCATCCATGTTCATGTTCCACGACCATCAGCAAGGTACAACTAAATTGAATTGTAATTAACAAATAAAATTTTGGTTTGACTATAATTTTTTTTTTTTTTTCAATTATTGCTCAAACTTAAAGACTTAGAATTTTAATTAATAGACAGGGATTAGATGATCGCCTATAGAGGAAAAACAAATGAATTATTTGTATCGAAACAATAACAAAATTTACAATTTACTGTCTTAAACTTGCGTCCAACTAAGAAAATGCAAATTAGGTAGATAATGATAAGAAAAATCAGAAAATAAGCAAAAAAGAAAATACAAACGAACAAGCTCAGTATGTCTAAACAATGATTTTACAGCTTAATTCGAATATTTACGTAAGTATTAGTACATTCAAAACAAAGAAGAATGCGGATTTTTACTTATACAGATCATAATCGCGACAGATAGAAACAAAGAGATAGGTTCCCTTTGATTCGATTAGTTGCGTGGAGTACTAAACTACTCACTTTCTTCAGGCAATAAGCCTAAGGGGGAACTACTCAATCCAGACGTAAAGGGGTACAGACAAGTAACACAAAAACAAAGCACAATAGGGCAAATTACTCATTTCAGTTGTGACTAAAGTCGTGAGCTTATGCACACAGATTCAAACATATTTATTTTTTAGCCATTACGGAATTTCGAAATTCAATCGGCATCTGATAGCGCGACGTGAACCAACTTCATACATGAAGTCTATTACTATGTACATAGAATGGATCTAGGCGTAGTTTGTACTTTAATAACGAGCTGCTCCTCAACTGAAATCCGTCATTTTATTGACTTTTAGTTTTTTTGGTTATAAAAAATCACTATCTGTATAAACAATAAACAATTGTTTAATTACACCAAATCATTTATAACAATATTTTATTGATATCTATCGAATATAATCATAGTCATAACAATTAAATAAATTGAAAACATTTCTAATTGTGTATAATCAATTGAAATTGTAAAAAAAAAATACATAATTTCATAGAGTAATATACAATTATTAACAACATTATTACATTGACCTGAGGTGGTTAGGTGGTTCTCAAGATATCAAAAACCAAAGAAGAACCTGACATATGCACTTACACATATACATACACGGATGGAAAAATTCTCATTTTTCAGTTGTAATGGTTAACCGAACGAAACAAGCATCAACAAATGTGATATATTACACTCTCTTATTGATCTACTTTGCCAGTTTCTAATTTATTAATGAGAGAAAATATTTAAACATAAAAATGCCCTTGTAAATCCAATATGATGATTAGTTCACGCCATGTAGTAGATATGTCTCTTCGGTACTCAAGAGAGATAAAAACATTACGAGGTTAGCGTGAAAGAGACTGATAACAATGCGTCACGCAAGGAAGAGGGCACTGTGGTGTACCTAACATGAAAGAAAATAACATGAGATACCTTCAATAAGAGAGAACACATGGTCGAGCCCAGTATTAAGTAGAGTAAAACAGTGAGCGGAAAAATCTTGAATAGCAGAAATACCACTGTAAGGCGCGTGGCTTATCCATAACTCTGCCAATAATGAATAAAAAATTATCGTTTTACGTTTAATCGAAAGATTATGGTATAAGATGACTACCTGTTAAGTATGAAAGCATAATTCGTAGCAACTGTAGCGATATTTACATATGAAGATGCGCAGATGATATCACACATTATTTTTCATGTGTACACGGAGAGAATTTTTTTACTAAATCTTAGTGCAAAAATGACAAGTGCACGTTTCGAAACTTATAAGTAAAAATAGTTCTGAGCACACTTTGTGCTTACACGACGAACTTCCCATTATTAATTATTTATAACAAATTCATATGGGTATAAACAATACGTAATTGTTAAAAGTCATATTCCATCATTGATAAATATTATCTTGTCGAAAGAATTTAAATCGGTATGAAATTCGCATTAGATAATTGATAATTACAATTTTCAATTGTTTATAACAAATTTACATTGTTATAAACAATTCGTATTTGTTGAAAGTCAAATTCCATCATTATTGATATTTTTTCGTAAAGAGAATTCAAATCAGTGCAAAATTCGCATAAGTTAATTGATAATTACAATTTTCAATTATTTATTACAAATTTACATTGTTATAAACAATGCGTAATCGTTGAAAGTTATATTCAGTTGTGAACAATAATGTTTAGTTAATATCGAGTTATTTTCAAATTAATTTGTCATTCTGTTGCTTAAAAGTATTTTAAATAGTCAATCTTGTCATTTATTTATTATTAGTTTTTTCGTTATAAAAAAAAACGGCTTCACTAAATTCGTTCAAACTTCTTTTAGATCTTCTTTATAACAATATCTTTCGAAAAAATCTTGGTTGAAATTGATATCTCAATCCGTTCTTGAGATATCGAAAACAAAAAAAATGCTGACGTCCGTACATACGTACATACGTACGTACGTACATACACACATCGTTCTAAAAATTGGTCAGTATGCTTGCATATATCCTAAAACGTGGAGATATGATGAAAATTGACATTTTACCAATCGACCCAATTTCAATAACTTCCTAATGGGAAGTTAAAAATATTTCCACTCGATAGTAAACTTTGAGTTCTTGTAAGTTAATTTTGTACTTAAGAGGTGTCTTAGTAAAATAATTACTTAGGATAACCCAAAATTCACTGTTGAACAGAAATATATTTACTTATAAATTTCGAAACGTGGACTTGTCATTTTTGCACTTAGATTTAGTGAAAAAATTCTCTCCGTGTAGAGTAGTGGTAGCCACAGCACTAAAGAGGAAAAGAGAGCATTAGTGAGAAGAGAAAGAGAAAAACGATGAATATGCAGTTGGCGCCGAGTATCTACCACTACTCTTGATATTCCCAATTGAAGAATACTTGAAAGAAACTTGTTCTGGCTAAAAGCGAAGTAAATTTTTTTCTGTTTCATTAACTAAGAATGGCATGATTAATCTAACTTGCTGCTAGGTTATGATCTTTCCAATACTTGTAAGTTTATCTTTATTAATAAAAGTTTCGGTTAATAGAAACATCAAAAATGTTTACGTAATGAGTTAATATTAACAAAATATTACTGTAAATAACCCTCTCTGTCTCTGAATCATTCCGCGTTGTTCGTGTCAATTAGAATATTGCTGTTGCTATAAATAATAGAAAAAACTTCAAAAATTATACAAAAATTATTATTATTGAATTTGGGAGATATCAAAAAAATGTTTTTAAAAATAATTTGTGAACACAGGACAGATAATAATAATAATACTTCGACAAACAGTCAATGTTATTTCAAAGTTTTTTACCTATTTCACGATGTTTTTAGCAGTATAGAATATAGATTACGTTTAATTAAATTGAAAATTTATAGTGATTTTGTAGAAGCCATCATACCTGAACGTCTGCGTAGTGATGATTATATCCGACGTATATTGACAGCCCGAAAAAATACGAAAGAAGAGAAAATTGATAGCTGGTATGGATCACCGGAACATCATCATCTCGGAAATGGAAATCTCGCTGCTATAACGTACAGTGCTGGCAAACCGATTTCGCGTAGACGGCCATATTACAAAGTTTCGGATCTACGTCCAGCTGACATTCAGAATGATGTGAATTTGCTCAGTTTCTACGCAAAACATCGTCATGCAGCAGCAAGCATCCGTAAGTATATATGAAGTTTATTTTCTGTTAAATGATCCAATAAAAACATGAGGAATGATGATTTCGACGTACTTACAAGAAGTTTGTATACGAGAGGTAGGACTACATTCACAGTCATAACTTAATTGTTATATAAATAATTAAAAATCTTTGGCACTGAAACCTTTTCTGAGAGTAAAAGAAACACCTGAAAATCTCAATAACTTATGTGGCAATGAGTATGAAAGTCTTTTTAACAATTACATTGAATAGAGACAAAATCGATAACTTTGTCATTGGGACATAGCTTTTCTTTTCCGTGGATATACATCACGAAACAATATATTCTTACAGTCTGCAATATGAATATATTTGATATAGTTTAGGCATAAAAAATTAGCAAATGATGGTTCTGGGAAGCGAACATTTTTTGTGACGGCAAACAACGAACTTTCATGTTGGAAAGCATATTGACTGGATTAAAACACAAGTATCTTATTATTCTTTTGAAATAAGCAAATGTGTTTTGACAAAGAAATACGATTAATAATTACAGAAAATCCGAATGAAAATTTCAGCTTTTAATCCGTAATCTAGACATAACTATTATGCATGACAAAAAACGATAAGCATCGTGTGAATACGAAACATTGTAAAGTTTATAGTCGAAGCAATTACAGTTGATCCACACATTAGAGCAATATTAATGCAGGCGCATTTTTGATAGAGATTCGATAGAATTCTATTCCGATAGAAAAGTATTCTATGTTTGTAATCAAACAAAGAATACTTTTCCAATCATGTTGAAACCTTAAATCACAATAATTATGATTTTAATTTGTTATAGCTAGCTAAAAATTGATGTTAAATCAGAATACATTGGAAATTTAGCAAACAGAAAAACCAAGATTTATTCGTGCTTGTAGCCTAATTTTTTCATGTCTTCGAATGAGCATTAATGATAATGAGCGCAACTGAAGTTTTTGACCACTGGCGTAAGGAATGTCTTGTATCGTATTCAATGGGTATCGACGATTATTGATAGTAATGAGCTATCGAAGTCATTGACAGCAAAATAAGAACGAGGTTTGATGTTATTGTTTCCGTGATTACATAAGATTTTGTCAAAATAACTACATTTAGTCCAGATCTGCCTATCAATTTCTTTATCATTGAATAGGAAACTATAATAATAATAATTCTCGCAATAGGACATTTCAAAATAAGATATTAGCTGTTTCCACCATTTTCACATTTCTAAAGAATTAAAACTATTTCAGTCTCGTACGTGAATGAGCGTTTCTCCTATTCCACAACCGTTTGCGGAGACAGGTGACTATGAACAATAAAAAACATCGCGGAGTTCGCGTCAACGCTACCGTCGTCATTACAGCAATTCAAAAGGAACAAGTTTTCGATCGATTAATGCATAGACTCAGTTAGATTATTTTCAAAAGCAAACTATGTTGAGAAATGATTCTATTGAACACAGTGAAAAACGTATAATTGAATATCATGATAATAGGATAGTCCTAGCAATAGTGATAAGAATAGTAACAATAAACTAACTGATCAATAATAAATGAAAAATAGATTATACTATCAACATCTCTGATTCTTATTTTGTTGGTCTATTTTTCACGTATTGTTCAGCTGTGAAATAGCCTTGTGAGCTATCATAGCTTTACCCACAGAAATATCTCACTCTGGACGATGTATATATTAGATCTGGTATAGAATATTCAATACCAGACGTATTTTATTAATTACTAATAAAAATATATTTAACTGAGTGCGTCTAAGGTTTTATACCGTTACCAATAATGTTATAATAACATTATAATTTCCACTTGACAGCCTTAAATTCATATCGATATTTGAGCTGACCTTCACAATATTATCATAGTACTGTGTATAAAATACGTTGAATAGGAACTCGATTGGGCATAGATTAACGTAACTAATAAACATGATAATATATTGCAACGCTACTGCGATCAGGGCAAGTTGCCTTAATCTCTGACGGCGTAAGTGCCAATTTACCCAACAAAAATTTACTTTACTTGAAATCCTACCTGTGGACACGACTCGTTCTTCGGCCACAAAACGAGAAACCTGGAAAAGCTAGCTAGCTCTGAGACCCCTGAAAATCGCGAAAAATACTCGCGCGAACACAAATAATCTTTACACTAATTATTTACGTTCAATCAATCTATTAATTAACAAAAGATAGAGTTATATAAATGTAATCTACACAAAAGGAATTTATTTTTCAATTGAACGTTTGATGAACCAAGGAACAAATTAGTCAATTTAATTCAACTCAAAAATTTATAAATGTTTATTTACTCGACTTAATGTAACTAAATCGCAAAATAACAATATAGAATAAACCAATTACTAGACTATTATTAATTAATAAATTCAATTTACATGAACTAACCACAAAATAATATTAATATGGAATAATTCGAGTATTCAACTAATATGGGTAATCTAAATCAAATAATAATGATAACAATCACGCGAAAACGTTCTCGAAGCTATATGTTTGGTCGAAACCAAGAAATTCCTCAAGGAGGAACAAGGACAAATAGTCCTAGGAAAATACTGGTACCAGATAGCAATGTACGCTCTCTCACTCACACTCGCACACGGGGAATACAGAGAAGAAAGGACCAAGATAGTAGATAGAGATGTAGATATTCAGCTTACGGAAGCTCCTCTTCTTCGAGATATCCTAGCCCCCTGGTCCAGCGTGGCTTGTAAGTGCGACGAGACATTTGCTAACACGTGCAACCACTGGTACTTAGACTAATAGTCTGATTTCCACACTTTGTTGAACGCCAACCAACAAAAAGAATGATTTTCGTCTCGCAACGTCGAGGACTTTTCAGCTTTTGGCGAGTTTGTGCACTGCACCACCGCTCTCGCAAGGTCGAGAGACTTTTTATGACTTTTTTCGATGGATTATACTCCACAACGTCGGAGAAAAAATGATTGTAGACGATCTCAGAGAAAAAAAAATCACACCATGTGTGTTCTCGTTAGACAGTGAATCCACAATGGCGTCTCTATGGAAAATTTTCAGCCGGCTGGCCACGTGATGATAACAGCGCCGCCGAAAATAAATTATTTCGTCCTAATTGGTAAATTAGGTCAGGTATTGATCGGTAGGTCGATAACATATCGACCCACTAAAGGGCTGGGTGACACTTGATCTATCCATCTCGTTATAATATACATTAGTATTATAATATAGACATTAGTATAATTAATATATAACCAATACTTCATTTCGGATTTAAAACTTTTAGATGCAAAACAACCTATGATGATGAAATGCCAAGCTTTTGAATCTAAAAATCAATAATAATTTCAATAAATTATTTCGATAAGTTTTCTTTCTTTTTTTTAATCATGTACGTATGGAAACACAATCAACATAACAATGAAAGACTTGCTGTTACATTCAAAATTTTATAAAAGCATAAAATTTTAATAATATTCGAAATGTTAATTAACAAAAGACCAACCCCCACAAAAACCCTTTATATCCATGTTGTATCTTGGAGATAAATGATTTATATCCAAAATATATCCAGATATAAATAGAATATACTCAGACATTTATGGAATATAACCGGGATACTGTATTTTTTGCCGATTTATATGTATTCAAAATGTATCCACTATGTATCCTGGTTAGAAAATTAATATATTTACTCTCTAAAAATGAATCAGTGAATATTCACTAATTACAGTCATAATAACAGCAGTAATTCGACCAGTGAGGGTTTTATAACTGAAAGTTAGTGAATATTGACTGTTTTGCAATGATTTTCACTGATTTATGTTTAGAGAGTAGGATGTTAACAAGAGAAATTTTAGAAGTATCCACATAGAATTTTTTAAAAATAAGAAAAAATGTAAATCTTCAACAAAAAATTGAATTTTCAATAGATTGGAAACTCTTGTATGCATTTTTTTTTTCAACTTTTAGTAGATTTTTCGAATTCTAATAACTTGAACGTAGCATTTTCAACAATGTTGACCACTTGTCATTAGTTAAGAATTGTTAAGATAATATTTTACAAGCAATGAAAATTTTTTTTCCGCTTCTAAAATAAAATAATGCTCAATATGAATATTTAATGACTTGTTTAGATCATTGAGCCCTCTAATCGTGCACCAGGTCTTCTTTAACGTTTTTCTTTATAGTTTTTGATAAAATGTAACTTTCTCTGATTTCAATAACTTTCTAAAAAACGTCGTCATGGCATAGCAATTTCGATTATGAAGTAATTTCATTAAAATAAATATTACAACAGTGAACATTTTCTTACTTACTGATAAGACATTGAAATTATCTCGCTTTTCAAATTTGAATGAGATGTACCTAGTACTCGTTATCGATTGATTATTGTTGTTGAATGAAAACTCGTAGATACGTTTCTGTCTAACGCCACTGTCATAAATAACAGATTTAAAGGTCTTAACTTTGCCATAATTTGATTTTACAGAAAAGCGGAATAAACTGGTATCATAAAGTGTGACTGACGCTTTAGACAGATGTTTTTGATTTATAATATTTGTTTCAAAATTGATGAGCTGGTAAAAATAACGATTTGAAATTACGAGTGGACCGTAATCAGAGATTACGTAGACTGTATTTTATATAATAATTGGATGTAAGAACAGTCAGGACTGTTCAGCGGGCGTAAATAAATCAGCTGACACAATTCGGGCAGTAAAAATAAACGATTGAAGAATCACTAAAGAAACAGTAACAGGACTATAACGCTATATAGTCCGTCTGAGAATTGTCTAATATAAGTTCACTAAAACATCCCATACTCCGATTTTCTAGGACTGGTTCCCTGGACCAGGAGTAGTCTGAGTGTTTATAAGTTGGCGTCAACAACTGGATTTCAACGATATATGCGTGCTTCTTGTAACAGGACATTTTTCTTCTACTGAAAAAAGTCACCGGCATTATAACATAAATAGAAACAGACTCTTATTGTACATAAAAATTAAATTTGTTGTAATCAACTGAAAACGGAAAGTATGCTATCAATTCGAGTTGCTCCAACGAAGAATATATTTTTTCATTAGAGAATAGTTATACTCGCCATTCAATGTAGGTGTAAAAGATCGCCTTTTTTTCACATTTGTATTTGTTATGAAAATTCACAATAGGATGTACACAAGATCTTGCAAGGGGAAATTTTTCCTTTTACTGAAAAAGTTACTAAGTATCATAAATGGAAACTGCCCTATTCTTTATAACAATTCAGTTTACTGCAACCAATTAATAACGGGATTTATGTTACTAATTCAAGTTCTTTAGACGGGGAATTGTTCCTCTTACTGGAAAACAGTTACTGACCATGTAACATAACGACCTCTTTTTGTTGACAAAAATTCAATCGTTCTGATGACTCAGAAAACAAATCTTACGCTGCAAGTCAAATCTTTTTCTTCCTTTATTGATACTTACAAATTAATTATATTTTTTGATATTATCCTAAAGCATTACGCACCTAAAGTTGGCTGATTTAAACTACATACTTACAATTTGACAAAGAATTCACTGATATGTCACATAAAGAGTTCACTGATATTGTAGATGCAGAGTTCACTGATAAGTTGACTGATGAGTAGACGATTACTAGTAAGTTGTAAGTTTCCCAGGACTGGTTCCCTGGACCAGGAGTAGTCTGGTTTTATAAGTTGGCGTCAGTCTCAACGACACAAGCGAGTCTTTCGTGTATAGATCTTGTATGTGTCTATCCATAAGGCCGTGAGGCATCTAAGCCAGCATCAATCGCGCCTTTTGTAACTATGATGTTAAGTCGGACCAACTTGAGATGACTGGTGATAGTTAATAAGACTTATACTGCCTGATAACTTTGATAACACTGATGAGCAACACTGGACACACTTTAAAAATTTTTACGTATCGAATGATATTATTATTTTGTTACATTGTTATATTTGAAAATAAATCATAGAAGTTAAATTACACTTTTAATCAGAATAAACGCAAAACAGAAAAATTAATCACTTAGTTTTTCGTGATAGAGTTGCGCATGATATCCGTACTCAGTTTTGCATCACAGCAAATAGATAGGAAAGAAGTACAGGGATCTTTAATTATAAATATTAATTAACCAACTGATTTAATTTTAGAGTAACTTTTTAATGCTGTGCATTGAAAGCGATTTTACCAAAACAAAATAATATTTTTCAATGAAATTATAATACCTTCAATTAACAGGAATTGAATCTACAGAATGTACAATTTAAGATGAGAAACACAATACTTAATCGAATGAAGGCAAGAACCACAATTTACAATGGTTTTGTAAACTTCCGTTTACGGACTACAATTATGACTTACGTTCGTTTAGTTTAAATACGACTACGCAATTGAGTGTTAAGTTTGTTCAATGGTATATATTTCATTTACAAAAGGCGTTGACTTTTCCGTAAACAAGAAAAGTCAAAACCAATTAGCTTTAAGATTTTTAACTTATGAATTTTTATTAGTGAAAACTAATATTTCAAAGAGCACACTATCCCTTCCGTATTGGTGATACCTTAGCCTGTAGGCATCTCACTTACTACGCACCGACGTCACCGGGCGTAATCACCTTCCTAATTGCTTCTACTAATATGTGTTAAAACGATACAATTTCTTTAGAGTTATTTTTCGTAATATTTATTCTGTAACAATTATTTAAGTCCAATTGCATGTATGAGGCACAGATGATTTTTTACTTACTGGTGAATCTTTTCAAAAAAATATTAATTGTCTTATTGTTTTTTCATAATTTCCATAGAATACTTCATTATATGAGAATTAACGTGACCGTGAATTATTGATAATATTACGAATTTAGCGTGAAGAAAGTGATGAGTCTGTTAGAAGAACTGTTTCCAATTGAAATAACTATTATAGAATAACTAAAGATAAGGAGTATTTCAACAATGAGAGAATAACTACTCGAACGATTCAATGTGGAGAAATTTTTATTAATTACTTCTGAAAATTAATAAAAACAGACAGACGTCATATAGACTTCGTCTACAGCCCTTAAGCTTCAATTTCTGCACCTAATTCATTACAGCATACTTTCTATTAATTTATCAATGTTTGACAATATCCGGGACTAATTTTTACCTATTCATTTTGAACTCTAATCTATAATCTAGTTTTTTTTTCGAGATGCGTCACTGTATTCAACATTTAACTTTTTTTTTTAAATGAGGCCATAAATTGTTTATGAAACATAAGTCAGGGCTTCGACAGGCCAATCAAACACTATAAATGATCGTTTTCGGAGCCATTCTTGACCGATTTTTGCCGTATGTTTAGAATTTCGATCATATTGAAATACTACTCTTCTCTCAGGTATAGGCATATTTTCTATTGCTTTAATAACATAACAATTTAAAGTATTTCTATAAATATGCTTCGTCATAGTCTCATCGATTTTGTGAATAAAACCTGGCCTATATACAGTTATGCATTCCCAAATTATAATTGAACCCTCATCATGCTTCACTAGCATTTTTACATGACTCACCTTAACCGAAGAACTTGTTCGTTTCTAGTCCCAACTACGGCCATCAGATAAAATCGATCTATTTTTGTCTCGTCGAACTCAATTACTCTCTTCCAATCAATAGTAGGTGATTCATTTTTTTTTTGACAAAGGTTAAACGTTCTTTAACGTTTTTCTTTGATAACATGAGGCTTTTTTCCTTCTCAAACAATATGGATTTACGATTTTTACGGGTTTTCATTGCTGTCAATTTGCTTATTTCCTTTATTTTACTTGCAGCCGGTGCCATGATCAAATATAGCACTTGAAATATTATTCTTAACATTGAAAAATGTAATACAAATTAACGATTTGATAATAATATAATACAAACACTGCTTCCAATTAAGTCTCCTTCAGGAGTGACAGTTGATACACAACGCGCCCATCACTTTCCTAATGTGGTGTAATACTGAGTACGACACTTTGTGATCGCACAGAGTAGTAGTAAAGTATAACCATAGATTTAAATGCCGAATAAGCAGAGGTGGGAATGCTGTTCAATATAATCACAATAAATACAACAACAGTGCGAAGAACTTAGAATTTATAATTTTTGAAATCGAAATATTAAAAATGTGTTTAGTTTTGCTCATTAGTGTATCTTCATTCAATACAATTATAATTATCACTCCTCAATTCAATGTGGGGAAAATCAAGCTATGCTTTAAACGAAAAGCACAAAGAATCTTCCACGATAACGTACGAAAAAAAATGACTGTTAAAAAACATTTGGAAAACTATCGAGAAGAAGTCAAAAATGGTCTAAAATTTTATTATTATCGTGAGCTGCTCACACGGTCACGAATTTTGCAGCATCTCGTATGTTTTTATTGTGAACTCTGCTGTAGATTCTATGAAACATGATCTTGATGTCAGAGAATTATTCGAATCCTCGCTACTCGGTGTCAAAAATTTTCTGAACAGCTGCTTATTTTAATCAACCTTTTAAGGATAAAGCAATCTAACTAATTTTCAAATTATCACACAGTGATATATCGAGCTTTGAGTAGAATGAATTTTTAGGAATAATACTGTGTTTACATGCTTACATATCAATGACTGATTGTACAATGGCGATTCCTGGTTCATTTTTGCTTATCAAACGCATATTCATAAGAGGGTCCTTGGAAATAATTTATGCCATACTAATCAATAAGTTAATCAGAATTTAACCTTTGTTATAAACTGATACAGTATCGATCTAGGTACTCAAGAGATGAGAGATAACTAACAATCTATTGGGTCGTAAATGACTATTTTCCGAAAGACGAAAGTACCATGATAGAAATTTATCGTACTATAAATATTAGTAACATTCGAACTGCAATGATAAATAGGAATAGATAACGATTGACTATCATAGCAGTCCATCATTTATATCATGATGATATATGTACATTTTTTTTGTTTTGTCCAAAGCAGTAATTGTGAAAATAGCCAAATGGTATGTTTTATCGTTACATATTGAATGAATATCTGAAATGATTGAAATCAAAGACGCGAACATGTTTGACTACTGAAGTTCCTGTCGCCATTCTTTCACTGTTCTCATTCACGTGTACATGCCATTCTAATTTCGTTCACTTGAATCTATAAATTTTAAGTCAATCATTAGTTCAAGTGCCATTCTGAATCGACAGAAACATTCAGTACTTCATTCAATAATTAAATCAAGTGTTAGTTTGGGACATTCACAGTTATTTCACCTGAAATAAATCTGATTCAATTTGCATTGCTCGTTCGGTTAACGCTACGTGCACAATCATCATCTTGCTTGACTTGAGAAGCGTGTTAAGCTGGTGTGGGAGGTCAATAATACTAAACACACCAAGTCAAGCTAATTCACAGACATTCATAGAACTTTCAGTGAATTTTTAGAGACAGACATTCATTGTGTCTTCGTGATAATAAACTCTGTATTATTGTGTACCTGTTGATAGTGTTTAAATAAACTTGTTATAATTTTGTTATACTAAGACCTGTCTACCAATTGCTCTGACCTGGCACAATCATCCCTATCCTTGAACGGTTAGGTTAACTTTCATTCTTTTAAATTATTGTAAACGGAAAAGGTTTGTTTATATTAAATGTGTCGGAGTAAGTTACTCTTTTTTTAGAAGAACAAAAAAATTTTTCGTTAACAGAACTTGAATATGTTACATAGATTCTGTTTTCAGTTGTTTGTTACTATTTTGAGTAGATGATAAAAAAAAACCAATTAACGAAATTAGATTTTTTGTGATAACTGACACCAGACAAAAATCTGACTGGGTTTAAGTAGACTGTATGTTTCATGAGTTGTCTGATGAGCACAAATAGGAGGTTGGGTGATGGACACAACGATGAGTTGTATTTTTTCTTTTATTATAATAAACATTTCTTGAATAATTACATTAACGTGTTAAGTTAGCTGGACTGAGATAGTTCACGTATAATACTTTCTTAAGAGAATCTAAAGAGTCGACTGCGTGACTGCCTGTAGATTTGTCTGAAATGTACTGGCGGTTTACCGCGTGGTGAACACGCTTGCCGGCGTCGCCAGGGCCGTAAGTAGAGTTGATAACCATTATCGCTCTTACTGGAGTCTGATTGATTACCACGAGTATTCAGAATCGTAACTATTCTGGGTTGAGTTGCCCGGGGGTGAGAGAAATTAAAAGTTGAGTCCATGTCAATTCATAACAGTTACAAAGCCAGTTGAAATTGTGAGGATTCCAAACTCACGCCTTCTGAGCGTTAATTACCACGGTTGTCGATAGAGTTAGCAAGCACTTATAAATATAATAGAGTTTAATTTGTGACTAATTAAAACTGATCCAACAATTCCACTTTAATCCTCAATATATATAAATAAACAATAACTTCAAGAAAAAGTAACCTGAGTGTTTATAATTATTTGCATGACCTATTATAATAGAAATAGACGAAGAAAGTTCTTTTAGATTTATAATACATGGCTAGTAAGCCTTTTTCAGAAAAAGAAAAAATTTTCTGTTGGGAGAACTTAAATATCTTATGTAGAACTTGCTTACTATTGTTTGCAACAAATTTAATTGTGGAAAACAGAAGAATTTTTTTTTGCATCTTATATGCTTCGTAACGCTTTTTCGGTAGAATAAATAATTGGTCGTTAAAAGAATTTACTTATGTGCCATAAATAGAATCATTGATTGATTATAACAAATTTAATTATTATAAACAATTTACATAAACTAAAAGCAGCCTACGTCATTTGTGTCTATTTGTTTACGATAATCTTCAAAATAGCTAATCCGATTGCAACCAAACTTTTTAGATACGTAGAAGAAATTGCTAGAAAGATTAAAGGTTACATGTTGTCCATGTGAATTGTTTACAACGATCGAATTTATTAGAAACAATAGAAAACGGAATCTACGCAATATATTTGAATTTTTCCAACTCTAAATTTTTTCTTTTCCTAAAATAAAGTTACAAAACGTCGGAAACGTATAAAAACTTCTTTCTCCTATTTATAATAATTGAATTCGATATAAACACTTGAAAACGGAATCTATTCAACGCATTTGAGTTTTTCCAACGCGTAGTTTTTCTCTTACGGAAATTAAGTTACAAACTATGTGTAAAGTATAGGGAACTTTTCTTTTCGTATAAAACGATTGAATTCATTATAAACAGTAAATGACGGGATCTATGCGATACATTTGAATATATTCAACGGAAATTTTTTACACTTACTAAGGAAAAAGGTGCTACACATGTAACATAAGTGGAAATGGCTTTTTTTTTGGTTGTAACAACTAAGTCATTGTAAAGGAGCAAAAATTTTATCGTATGATAGTTTCCATTCCCGTTGATCATTATCAGTACCGACAAATTTTTTACTCTTTTTTTAATACTATCACAACGCAATGCCTTCTAAATTAGCTCGTTTGATCTATGCAATTACTTTTAAACACATTTTTGATTCATCAATTATTATGTCACGTAATTCTACACATTGCACAGACAAAGTCACGAGAATCTGCTAGTACCGTATACGCCGTTTTTGCTATAAGGATAATGATGGCTATAATTTTTCAAGCATCCCATCAGATTTGTGGTTAACATGTTATTAATTCTCAAGGGCTACAAATTACAGGATAAGTCCAAAAAATATTGTAATCAATACTAAATTTAAAGAACAAAACGTCATCCTCATTGAGTATTTTACACTCTATAAAATAATTTTATACATTTTAAGTATATTGAAATAATAAAGTGATGCACATTTCGGATGACGTAAGTTTTTCTGTAAGTAAAGTGAATGATACTATCATTTACTAAGCAGTAAAAAATTTCTATTTTATTATTGAAATACGAATATCGTATCAAACCTTCTTCTAAGCTGTACAAGAATGTCCGCCAAGCATAAATAATGGCGATTATGGAGCTACAAAAAGTTCTAAAATCATTTAACGCTTTTTGTTTGAATCTAAAAATTCACAATTACTTCAGTAAGTTATTTTTCAAGTTTTATTGCTATTATTCATTGTAGTTTCTTATTTAATATATTTCTAGGTGTATGAGCAATAAAATCCATTTTGTAATCAATCCGTTTGGATTTTTTCGGCTCAGTGGCTAATTTGTTTGTTTTTCGAAAAAATTTTCGGCTCTGTGTAAAACTCATTAGAAAGCTCAGTCCTGGGTCGAAGAAAGGCATTTATCTAACGCAGTCCAAATGTTCAAAGGATTTAGGTTACCGCAGTTATCAGCCAAGTGAGCTTAGGCCTCTCTCATATGGATAAAACTGATAGGCCTTTCAGCTGGAAGATGTATGTATCTAGATATGGAATGTATCTTATATATTATATTCTGAAATTAGACGGATTATTACGGACTGGCGACCAACTACCTCGTTACATATTATATATATTAGGAATTTATTCGAAAAAATACCTTACTATCAGATTACATGACGATTTTACGTTTATTGGAAAATTGAAGTAAATTCTACAATATCTACAAGTTGACTTTATATTGACTTCAATGGTTTTTTAGATTTCGAAAAAAACAAAATCATGCATACAGTGCAGTCCGTTCAATATGTCTCTGTATGCAAACAACCAACCATTTCTACGGACGTAAGTACAGATATTTGTTCGGGTTTGATACGAATCGTCATAAAAGTACATGCATTTCATCCGAAACTTGTAATGACACCTCTGGTTAGTGCTGGACTTGACAGTAAATACCGCCTGACAACCTCCCAACACAGCCCTCAATCTCGAGTCCACGAATGAAAAGCACTAGCGTAACAACGCTAATGTTACTTTTCTATTCAACATTGACATTTAAGACTCAAAATTCTAGCCTTCTATACTTATTGAATCATTAAGGACATTTCAAATCAGTGCATAGATATCTCAAAAATACATCTACAATGAACCACCACTTTATTACCTGAATGTGCATTGTTTCTACACGCAGAAAGATAAAATTTGTCATGGTTATTTCAAAAATTATGCCTCAAAAATAGGCCAAGCTGTGGAGAATTTATCCAAAAGTAAGTCAATAGTTTAAATTCCAAAAAAATGACTTATGAGAAACAAATGAATTGCTACCAATTATCGACAAATTCGAGAATTAGAAAAATCTCACACCTTTATCTTGCATTTCTGTGCAGTTATAAGATAATAGTAATTTTATTTTACTTTACATCATGAATAATAACATCAGCATTTGTTCTATAAACAATGTAAATGAAATTCGTTAGAAATAATTCAACGATACTACGGGCAATTCATAAGTTTCAATGTATCAATAGAGCGAAGCTTGGTGCAGGTAGATGATCTCAGTGGATTCTTTGTTTTTGACGGAATCGAATTTAAGTATCCGGAAGTTATTATAATGTGATCTTGGCGTCAATTTTTAGAGATATCCGAAGGTATCTATTTTGTCCGGATAATATGCTACTCACAAACTTAGACTCACAAAATTAAAAAGACGAATTTTTTCATAATAATATTAACGGTAAAATGAAAAAAGTGCAATGCATTATTTAATGAAAATAAAAATCCATTCGTCAAAAAAAAAAAAATTACCAATGACTTTACAAAATGTACAATATTAATGACTATTTTTTCATTTTTAATCTTTGTAATAAATGAATGGAATTGTTATGTAATTTTGCCTTTTAAAGGTGTCAACATAAGATACATATGCTTAACCGTAGAGACTTCAAATTCCTCTTTCGAGTATAGTCCTAGCCTATCGACCAACAGACAGGAATAAGGGGATCTCCGATAGAGGAAGTAAAAATTTGTGATTTATATAAAACAATAACAAAGTTTATTAAATGAAAATTATTCAAAGAATTATAATATCAATTAAAACGTTACCAACAAATAATTTCCTTTGCTCAAAGAAAAATGTATTAAAATTAATTGGTCCTGCGTTGATGCTTTATAGAAATTTACTAACTTCAACGAAATTATTGATACAAGACAAAATAAGACTTACAATATTCGACGATGTTTCACGATGATCTGATCTCGATTTTGCTTCTTTGACAACTTACTGATGCATCAAATCTCACGTATTTATTTAGTCGAGGATGACATTATTAGAAGTTCCTTGCTTCAGGCGTGCACAAGTTCCTTTAAATGGTCCTGTCCTTCTTTGGAAAGCTAATGCTCATCTTATGTCACGCACTCTTTTTTAAACTTTTATTGCTTTTTCGCCACGTGGGTTTTTCAAAGCAATAAAATGTCTAAAAGATGATTTTCTCAAAAATTCTCCGAAATCTCTATTAAATTTCTTATAAGCACGAGTAGAATTTATCTCGGGCATGAGTAGGTCATAAAGGGGGGTTTTCAAACCAACTACCTCCTGCTTTACTAACTGTGCCGGTAATTTACCAACAGCGTCGATAACTTACCGATCGCGGATAAAATTGCCGATTTTCGCGCTAGATAGCGCTATACTGATCTGCAGTTGGTAACTTTCACCGATCTAGGCGGTGCTGCTGTTGTAGCGGGTGAAGATTTTAAATTCAAATAAAAATTTTTTCAAATTTTTGGTGGTGATTGTTACCAATCTATTGTCAGTACTGTTGCCGATCTTTTTACGGAGTAGCACTATTGTTGCAACAGGTAAATAATTCAAATTTAAATTTCTAAAAATTTATTCGGTAATCGATATCAATCTAGTGTTGGCAATTGTTACCGATCGTCTCTGTCAGGTTGCAATGTTGAAATAATATGCAAAATATAAATTTCCATAGTTCAAAATTTTCATGATGCTAATGTTTAATTCAAATATTTTAGAAGTATATTATACTTAACTTATATAAATTCATTCTGTTATTAAATCATTCTTGATAATTTATTTTGCACAAGTAAATTAATTTTAGGCATAAACCTGACGTTAAGAAAAAGGTCTGTCATTTGATATCTTCTTGTAGTTTCTAATTCTATCATTTTTTTTCTTCGATTTTTGAGTATTGTTGACAAAACTGTTGATGTAATCAGTTTTTGTATAAATCTTGACAACATAATTATTACTTCGTTTCCTTCCAACCCATTAACGCTCACGGGACGTGATTTTGTTATCTGAGTTTGGATTATCGCCATGCGAATAATTGGAAATAAAAAAAATCGGTAACTACCATTCCTCATGTTTTCAACGGTGCTCTTTCTAATTGCGATGATTTAAGTTTTGTTGAAAAGAATTTATCCATAAAAAACTCAAAATAAAGGAAAAAACGTGATTTTGGGATTTCTTTTTTTTGTAAAATTATTCTTTGTTCCTTTTCGAATTTTTTTTATGCTTAAAACCAATAAAAATCGTGACCTCGATGTTCAAAGTGAAAATCTATATATTTACTAATGGGTAAAAAAGTTTAACTGAACCATATTGACGGCCAGAGTAAAAAAACTTTTTGTTAAAATGGACAATTTTTTTTCTCATAAGCTGTAGACTTTCAGAGTCATTTTCTAAGGACAATAATGTCTTAGAGTTAGTACAAAAATTCGCTCAAATTTTCTAAATTGGATCAGATGTTATTTTTGATTTTTAAAGAATATCTTTCATATTTTATTTCATTGTTATTTTATTTTTATACATATGTATAGGGATACATTTTCATTACATGTTTAGTAATACATTTAATAATTCATGTATGAGTTTTTTTGGAACATTCAAGGCAGAGATATAAATTGCAATCTTCACAGAATTTCTTGCCTCTGATCGCATATTTTCCGTTATTTTATCACTTTCTTAATGTGTGAGTTTTGAGAGAATTATTTTCTTTATTTTTCTTTTGTGATTTTGCTAGATAATTTCGACAGATATCTACAGCTAATTCTTCTGACCCAACTTTTCGATCACTTCTGTTACATATATCATATAAAATAGTAGCGTTAGTAATAGATGATTGTATCATACCCATAAAAATAATCTATGTCCATTTCTTTGATCTTAGAGTGGGGAGAAGCCTATTACAGTCTTGATCGTGGACATTAACGCCTCCCATAAATTTGTTATAACAAGTGAAAGCATTTGGATATTCTAAATTTGTTTTTTTTCCCCAGTTTTATTGTAACGGTTGACAGTTGATAACGGGGTGATACCCGCAGCAGTAGAAAGTAGCGACAAAGGCTTTAAATCACCGATCGTAATAAAATTCACTTTACTGCCTTTCTCGTGCTTCACAACGTATGTACCTTTAGCAGCTTTCTTATTAATTTCATTTTTTTCTGAAACTCTGTTGCTTCTAACTGTACCTGTAGCTCTGAGAACGATTTTTTTCATGTGAAGTAACGAATCTGAGCTAGTGAAGAGGTTGTCAAAATATATATAATATTGAGACAATTTCCTGGAGGGAGTATTTATAAGTAATTGTTGTAACATTTAAAGAATAACTCTTCTTCCCTGAGAACAGTTAGGTAAAAAACCACAAGCCAGTGATTTTTTTCCACAGTATATGTTACAATCAATTAAATAACCTTTAGAACTGCATAAAGGTCACATCTTAATACCTAATCTTACAGGTTTAGATTTTATAAATTGTTTGAGGCAATTTCTCCCGGAATATTTAATCATCATCTTATCGATGGAAAGAGCTGTTTGAAAAAATCCGAACTGCCTAATGCTCTTTCTAAATATGTTTAATATTTTGCGGACTCGCCAGACTCTATCATTGTCGTTGTGATCATCAGGCATTGAAAATTTGTTGAATGATTTCATTTTTTCAAATTCATGCCGAGATATTACAGATGTGATTGCTTCCGATTTCAATAAAGTACCAGTAGACAAATAGTCTCTTTGAGATAATCTACTATAAAAAATGGTAAATATAATTATCCCAATAAAAGACTCCAATTTACCACAAGAAATGTCATATCCATTAGCAACAGTACAAAATATAATATAGTCTTTCAAATCAGCTGAAAAAAATCACTCGAATAGTTCCGTAAAAGAATAACATGCTAAGGGACTATTATCATTGTCAGGGAGCAGTATTTCATTGGTCAAAGTTTCGTTTGAGCGGTGTTTACCCTGTACCCAAGTGTACATATAATTATTTTCTAACTTTTTCTGTGTCTCGGAATAATGAGTTAAGGAGGTTGTTTACGAAAAAAAAGTCCTATAGTGATGAAATTTTAATATGACGATTACGAGTAATAATTACACCTGTATCTACCAGAATATTAATTTTGTCTGTTTAGTTTTTGAGAAATTAAAGTTCAAAATTGGATTTTTTAACATTGACTCTTATGGACAGTTCATTAAAATCCTGCACTATATTATAGTCACAATAAATAAAAAAGTTCTACCGCAATAAAAAAAAACTGTGTATATTACGTAAAAAACCTGTTTTGAAAAGTTATGCAAAATTAAAAGAATTTTGTCTGTCTCATTTGTGAGAAATAAATAAATAAGTAAATAATGAATGATGTTTTCCTTTTCTTTCTTGTGAACGGTATAGACACGTGGCAACATCGCAGTACACACATAAAAAAGATTACTATACATGTACATACGCATACTATCAATAAAGTTTGCTAGATCCATTTTTGGTTTGAATTCGTTTATATTTAAAAAAATGTTTTAATCAGCTTCGTTTAATAATTAAGATAAACATATAATTTATAATATAAGATTTAACTGTAATATCACAAAACATTATTGCAATGCTTGTTTCAAATGGCTCAAAATATCTATCAAATTATTTTCGGCTCGAATTACTTTTTTTTCATCCTATCCATCTGTTTTTAATAATTTTATTGTCACTTCTTCACTTACACAATATGAATCAATTAAAGTTTCATAAGAAATGGTTGCATTTGCCATCCTAGTACAAATAAATTTGGAAATGCAGTACTGCAGCGGTTCCAATGACTAAAAATTTACATAAAATTTCACAGATGCTTGAAAATTTTTTTTGTTAACTAGTATTTCATCAACTTTTAAATCATGTGACACAATATTTTGTAATAATATTACATTGTAAATCGCATCATGTGCTTTTCTTGTACTTACAGAAAAATTTTTTTCTGCTAAGCTTAACAAACTACAATCAGCACCTGGATATTTATTTCGAAAAAGTTTCAAAGTATCTCCGAAACTGTCAACTACTTTTATAAACTCTTCTTGAAGAGATACATTATTAATAATACTAACTAATCATTGTCCATCGGAAGAAAAACAATTATGTGCTGTTAAAACGCACGGTTTTCCGAGATCAATCAAAAATTTTAATAATCCTTCAAGCACTACGCAAAGAGGCTGTGATAAAATCTTATTGCCATGTAAAAATACATCACAACCTTCATTGGTTAAACCATGTACATTGGACGCTCTTGAAGGGATTACTTGCGTTGGTGTAATGTATTTCTGAGATGATACATTTCCACATTTTGCAGCGATTTGCAATACGTCACAATCTAATTGAAATCCGGATGTTTCTAAGTCAAAAAAGACAATTGCCAGTGATTTATGAGAAAAATTTATATCTAATGATAGCGAAAGTAAGTTTAAAGTAAATGTAGAATAAGGTTTGACTTCTACACAGGACGTAGTCAACAAATTAATGTGACTTTGATATATATCATCTTCTGTAGGCTCTTTGGCGTTACGGAGTTGATTACGTTCTTTCTTTAAAAGTTGTCGTCTAGCCTTAAAACTCGGCTGTTTTGCTTTAATGGATCTAAGCTGAGAAGATTTTTTGGATCGTTCAATGTGTTTTGATAAATATGATCCAGGACTTAATTTCATTTTGGTAAAGACATCTTTTACGTATTGTTGACGAAAGTTTTTTTTGGCTTACTATGCACGCAAATCTATAGTCCGCTGATTCCGAAGTGCTGTAATATATTGCTTTGGGAGCTTTACAAGACATCATTGAGTTCAAGCTCTCATTTGCTTGAGTTGACGCAGCACACGAAAATTTTCCAACGTTATGAGCTATCTTATTGAACGTTTCACATATTTTTTTAAACAGAACTTCGTTTTTAAAATCTTTGTGGAATAATACAGAGCGCTTATAATTTTCAGGGGCCTTTAAGTATCCACACGAGTTGCCACAATTTTCATGAATGTCAAATGTGTGGTATGGAATGTTTTTGATAGCAACAGCCATGTTCTTGGTATTTCCTTTATTTTGAGCAACACCATAAGTGTAACAACAATGCAAATAATTTATTGCATCACCCATTAATCCATTTATATCTTTATTATTTGCAGATTTGTACAATAAATTTTTAACGCCTTTTGGTACGTGATTCCGATCAGACTGTTTTACAATAGTATGATCAGTGGCATTTCTGACTGCACAAATACTGGAACATCGTTGTCACTAATAAAAACTTCAATTTCAGAATTACTGCTGCTTAAAATTTCACTTTTCGCCGCTAACTGTGCTGCTGCATGAGCTTCCATGGCTTTAGCAGTGCCATGAAAGTTTAGCCGACAATCATGTGAATCTTTAGCATAACCCAACTCACAGTTGCGACATTTTCTGCTTGTTGTAATATAATCTATTACGAGGCCAGAAGAAGTACCAATCATTGTAGAATATGCGTTAAAACTTTCATACTGCAACCCATTCCCTCTTTTACTCCAACCCATATCGAAACATACAAATAAACGGAGTAAAATATTGGGAGTGATTGATGCTGGATTAAACACTGGAATTGGTGACGAATTTGTTCGCAATTGCGTTGTGCAATGATTTTAGCGCACATGGTTTATCACTTTCTGAAGGAGATATTATAACTTCAGGATGTTCTCGGATTTTCATTTCATTTAATATCAATGTTTCCGACTTATCAGATGTTGAAGAAGGATTTACTTCCATAAGTTCAATAGCAGCATCACATTCAGCCGGAATGGTTGCTGAATGGAAACAATTTTCTTCTTTTTGCGGAACTAATAAATCACTCTTTCGCATGTCTTCTGGTCTAAATAAATAATTAAAAAAATTTCAAGTTATTGAAGAAAAAGAAATCAGGATAAAACTGTAAATATTAGAAATAAGATGAGAACAAGTTTTTTATATCAATGTTTTGTATAATAGTTGTATAAAATTCTTATTCATAATTCTTTTATTTTATTTAGAGACTGAAAATACGAAAAAATCATTCATATATTATATTTTAAGAAAAAATTTAATCTCCTTACATCAATTAATTTTTGAAACTTCAAAAGAATACAAAATTCATTCAATAATTATGTTCAGTAATTATGTATATGTATATGTCCATATATTTCAATTTCGGTGACCAAAAAACTTACAATTTTTCTTGCCAATTATAAAAAATTAATTCTTGAGCCCTTATATATATCATCCGGAGTATTCAATGAACTATATACATAATTAGATTGAAAAAAAAAGTTTGTGATAAATTTTCAATCACTAAAAACTATTTTGAAAGAATAAAAAATTATTGTTATGCGATTGGTAACTACAACCGGACTCTATGAATAAGCATAGGCGTTCCCCTCTCGCTCGTTGCCCCACAAAAACGATTACAACCTCCTTAATACTTTATCGTAAGATTCATGATACAGAAAAGGGTCGACTTTAAAATCTCTATCATTACCCTCAGAACTATTGCTATCCGACTCCTAACGCTCATCAGATTCGCTAAAATCGGATTCTCCAGAAATATCAAAATCTGATATAAATAGCATTAATCAAAGTTTCTTTTTCAATAGCTTCAATCCTTCTTTGTTTTTTAGTATGCGTTACCATTGTCAATTGAAACCTGTGTTTTTTTATTGGATTAGATTCACAAGGAAGATCACTCCTCCTTCTTTTAAGCATGTTTCATAGGTATTTTTAATCAGTTGAAATCAATCAAAAACACGAAAATACGCTGATACATGGATAACGTTATCATTGACTTTTAGAGTGTGAGTCCACTACAAAAAAAAAATTTTACTCTCGTAACGATACATTTTTTTATAAAAACAAAACACTCTCAGCTAACATGTGTTTAGATATCATAGGAGTTGGTTTTGTTCTAAGACCCAATCGTTTAGCTTTCATAACGGAACAGATTGTTCAATTAACAAAACACTTCTAGAAATACTTCATTTCGTTACAATTTAAAAATTTTTTTGCAGTGTAAGCTCAGATGTTTATCACACGATGATGTAACGAATTTTTTTGAACAGTAAGACAATAATAAAAAAAAAGGTACTTTACACAATTATTTATTCTATTTTTCTGGAGTTTCCTTGAAAACAATAAAAATGTCACGAATTTATAACATTTGAATATATATGAATGGTGACTATACTAATCGATTATATCAGAGCGTGTATTAAAATAAAGCTTCATTCTAATACAAACTAGTTCAATAATATTTTCTTTGAAAACTATAAACTTGAATGGAAATTTATTAATAACAGAAATGTTTTGGTGTAAGGATTAGTTGAGAAATATTGTAAGATCGAATTTCTCTCGACTCTTTGACGACGTTAATCGATCTTTTAATTGTACGATTTTTTTAAAATCAAAAATTAAATCTGATCCAATTTAAAAAATTTGAGCGAATTTTTGTACTAACTCTAAGACATTATTGTCCTTAGAAAATGACTCTGAAAGTCTACAGCTTATGAGAAAAAAAATTGTCCATTTTAACAAAAAGTTTTTTTACTCTGGCCGTCAATATGGTTCAGTTAAACTTTTTTACCCATTAGTAAATATATAGATTTTCACTTTGAACATCGAGGTCACGATTTTTATTGGTTTTAAGCATAAAAAAAATTCGAAAAGGAACAAAGAATAATTTTACAAAAAAAAGAAATCCCAAAATCACGTTTTTTCCTTTATTTTGAGTTTTTTATGGATAAATTCTTTTCAACAAAACTTAAATCATCGCAATTAGAAAGAGCACCGTTGAAAACATGAGGAATGGTAGTTACCGATTTTTTTTATTTCCAATTATTCGCATGGCGATAATCCAAACTCAGATGACAAAATCACATCCCGTGAGCGTTAATGGGTAAATAGTGTACAACTAAGTGTGGATTTTGTGATTCCCGTGGCAGAGCTGACTTTAAAATGTCTCGTCTATTTAATATATAATCTACACTCTATCGGTGAATTCTCGCAACACATTCCCTGTCGACGCAGTTTTCTTTGTTAACTGATGTTTTTTATAAGAAATACGTCACACTCGGTTCTTAGAAGATTTAACCTTTGTATATATTTCTTAAAATTTCCTTCGTCAGTTTTATTAGAATTGCACAATCAAGAACAAAGATGTATACCACCTCATTTCTTAATACTCCTTTAGCTCTGTTAGCTAACAAGGAAATGTGAAATTGATATAAACCGATTATTGGTCTGCATGACTAAAATGAAATCAGAAACTCATTTATCTGTTTATATCTTTTCGTGTCTATGTCAATGATCTCATATATTTTTTCATGTGACGTACATCTCCTTGTGAATGACGGCATAAAACTATTTCCCACTATATATTACGTTTCATTTTTTATATAATAAGCAAAGTATTCACATCAATTTTAATATTGTGTGGTAAAAAAGAAACAATAAATCGATTACATTTATAGCATTGCAAATATAACTGGAAACCTGAGAAGAAAATGGCTGACTCAGAGGTTGAGCATAGATACAGAGTGACTGAGCGGAAGAGAGTTAATACAGAACATGATGATGCACTAACCGCAACAATCAACGACAAGTTCTTAGTTTATTTACCATCAAGATTGTCAAATGCTTTGAAGGAAGGTAACATAACTTTTAACAAATTACTTGATTACGTCAAAGAAGATCATTTAGAACTAATATTTTCCGGTGATAAATGAAATAACTGCAAATTTGAACCTCGAAGGAAAGAAGTTGATCAGAAGAAAGAAGAAAGAAAGGTAAAATTCATTAATCAATTAATCATCAAGTGCGAAATAAAAGATAGGAAAATCTATTGAATTTTCGAGATAAGTCGTTCCATAGAAATAACATCATTAACTTTTTCCCATTTTTTTGTGGTAGAAGGGGCGAAAAACTGTAATGGGGGCTTGAAAGCATCAGAGCAACTAAGGAAACTCACAAAAAACTTATCAAAGATAGATCCCGAATATATCACACTGCCCGATGAATAGAAATTAGATGAAGATTTTAGAATGTATCTTCGGTGTTATGAGCATTATCCACAGGAGGAAGATCAAAATAATGGCCCGGTGCCATTTGTTAAAGATTGTAAAATGTGTAATAAAGAATAAAGGATATGTTTTGTAAAATGTGGTTGAAATAAAAAACAATTATTCATACATGATTTACTTTATTCATATAATCAATTTTTTCAATAACACAGGATTAATGACAATATTAAATTTTTCTATTCGAAATCTAAATCTTTCTCTATCTCAAGCTGCTTCTTCTTAACATCCTTGTCTAGCTGCTCTGTAAGCGTAAGTCCATGTATGCATTACGTGTATCTTCGATTAAAGATTGAATTGAACAGATTTTCGTTTTATTACAATAATTTCCTTAGTTGTCCACTCAAAGGTTTGTATTCAACAATTCGATCATGAACGATTAACTAGTATGCTGATGTATTATCGGGTATCCGTTTTGTAGATTCAAATCCGATTCATAAATCCACTATTCCAGGTTTTAATGATTCATTTTGTTTAGAACATTCGATGAAAATTAGGGGTGCTTTGCAAACAAATTGTTCGTTCATGAGAAGAGGTTCTGAATCTTTACCATAATATGATTCTTGAAAATTTTTTACATGTCATATAATAATGCATGTTGATTGTGCAATATGTCAAGATTCAAGTTGCCATATGGATAACATTGTGAATTGAGAAAGAGTTTTACGTCTCTCAAATTACAATGATTGAATTGACTGGAATCTTTTGTTGCATCATTTTTTCGTACTGTCTGAAATGCCAGTATAACATTTCTCGGTTTCTCCAATTGTGTTGATGTTTTCACCATCCAGACGTTTTTCGTTATTCTCGGTAACAATGGATATTCATAAGTTTCCCATGATCGGAAACTCACTGTTATTGGCGGATCCTTGGCAATATAGTTTAATAATTGTATTTTTCTTGTATCCAACACTGTGATGTAAGGAATCATCTTCTCAATTTTCGTCAATGTAATTTTTTCATCTTTACTAGCTGTAGCTTGTACTATTGCATTTAGATCGGTGTTTAAACGTGTTAAAACAAGTTCATGCTTAGCATTGACAATAATGCGATGATAATCTTCCGCAAATCCAAATAGCATATTCAATGGCAATGAAATGTCAAAATATCCTTTGTTATCCGTAAGCTTTTCATCATTGTCAATCCAACCTGTGTTATTTAAGTAATTTAATTGACTTGGATGAAGTGATAGATATCCCTTAATGACACTCATAAGACCGACATTTTTATTACGATCAATCTCAATGCCATTCAATTCATATCGTATTTCTTCGAATAAGTGACATAATGCTATGATTACAAATTTCGTTGTAGCTGCTACAGCAGTATTATTAGTTTTCCTGAATTTTCTAGCAATATGTAGAAAACTCTTGCAAGGCAATAAGCACAATCCTTGATGTTGGACAGCAATCCGGATTTCATAATTGTTGTTGAGTGAGGCTCATGCATAAGGTTGATAAGCATGTAATTCAGAATGTGTTATAGATTCATCAAAAGCAACTCCTCTGTTGATAGTTAATGTCTTCTCTCCCGCAGCCATGGTAATAAAAATGCAAAACAGCACACTTTTACTACGTCTTTTTTTGTATTTGAAGGCCCAAGCTCTTTGAAAAGAAAATATTCTGAGGACTTAGTCGTTTGAGAGTTTGTCGTTGTCTGACAATTTTTTGGCATGGTAACTCTGTTTTATAGCTTCTTTCAACAATCGTTTTATGAACAATACCTATCATTTCACAGATTTCACATGCAAACGAATTGTTATTATTATTTCTCCACGAGAAATGACCGATTCTCCGTCTTGATCAACAATTTTAATTGCTGTGATGTATTGCTTGCACAGTGATCCTCAGATAAATGCCGTTGGATGGCACTTTAAGGATTTTATATACTGTTGAAACTGATGGGAACAATTCATGAATTGTATGCACTAATTTATTATTAATGTCTGCTCCTGTAGTAATATTGCACTCGATTCTCAATCCATTGATTTTCAAGATGGAAACTGGTAAATGAGACGTCTGTATTGATTTTGGCGCGATAAGTCCTGGACTAAAACCCAACAGACGACCAATAGAATCATCGGACTCGAAATTTATCGTAGCGTTATCACTGTAAATCTCACTGTGCAATTCATTGTTGTTAGGTTTAATATAAATTGACAATTAAGGATCAGCTCTCTTCAAATAATTTTAAATATCTTCAATCTCATAGCTTCCCGTTGGTATTTCAATAATTTTATTTCGTTTCTTAACATTATAATAAAATTTGTTATTTCCATTATCAATATTCGGGATAGAGATAAATGTTAATAATACAACACGATCCAGCACATAATTTTTTGTCCTTGCAAATTCGATAGGTAGAAAATAATATGCTTCTAATATGGAGGACTGCCCAGACAGTGTTATGAGGAATAGATCGTCCATGACTGAAGTTTTTCGCAGGTTTCGAGTATAGACCATATCTACGTTTTCGACGTTGAAAACGTAGACCTCTACACAAGGCTATAGCTTCCATTTTTCGATTGTGACGTTTTGCTTTATCCACTTGATAATAAGCAGCTTCAGCATCACAAACTGCCTTTGCGATACCTGACACTCCACCTGCTGAAGTACCAATAGCACTTAGTTCGGCAAATATCAGTGTAAGTGGTAAAATACCTCTAACTTTAGTCGGTTAAAGTAATACACGAGGAACTCGAACATTTTTTTTTCCACCAATTGTTATACCGTTTTTCATGTAGCTATCAATGCCGATTTTATAGGATCTGCACCCAAATTCGTCATCAATTTGGCCGAATTCACAATCTGTCTTAATGGTTTTTTCTTTAAACCTTTTCCAACTTTTTTCTTCCCCACTCTTTTCTTCAAACCCATTCCGAGTTTCGATTTAACTTTTATGATATCTGTAACTCCTAATGCAGCAGCTCTTTCACTTAAATATGCGTCTTTGCCAAGCTTTTTCAGCAAGCACTCTATCAGGTGCGTTTCTTGGTTCTACGTTTTCTCGATTTTTCGAATACGCAATATCGTGCTTTTTGCCCATTGCGTCCAACGGATTGAAACCAGGATCACCACGTTCTAATCGTTTGTACTGAAATAATTTCTATAAAAGTTGCGCATTTATATTCTAGCCCTTCAGTTGATATCGAAATAAAGTTCGAGCAACAAAGAACTCAATTACCGGTGTCACATTTCGATAACGTCGAGCTACAAACTATAAAAATTCAACGCCAGTCATCAAAGTGTTAGCATCAAGTTTAGAAAAATGCAGAAACGGGTTGATATTCTGCATCAAATTGCAAAAGCGAGTGATGCAATTCGACGTAAGCATGAAATCATTGAACATGGATGAGAAACGACGCAACGATAAAAACAGAAAATTTTGATAGGATAATAGAAAAATTTGATGTGAAATCTAAAAAAGTAGAGCCAATCGAAGGAGCCACAAGCTTCCAAGCCACACAAGATGATACTCTCAATTATGATGTAGATAATAGTGAAATGACCGCTTTGGATAATAGTGAAATAACTCATGATGAATCTTTTACCACTGCTTCTCATCTATATACACCGATATAAGAGTTACCCGCAATATCATGTTTGAAAAAATTCGATTCAAAACATTAAGTAAAGAAACTACATACAAAGTTAAGGGTAAGAAAACTAAAAAATAAATTGATGATTGGTAACTCTGAAGCAAGATTTGATGATAAATTTGTTTACATTGGTAATAAAAAATATGAAAGTACTCCTGGTCTCTTAGAATTGCTTTTTAGGGAATCACCTGATTAAAATATAACAATAGACATTGACGTAAATACTTATGGACAAATTTGAAAAAGTACTCACGCATATCATAAATATTACCACCCCGACAGTTTAAAGTTGGCGATAGAGTTCGTATCAGCAAATATAAACATGTATTTAAGAAGGGATACACTCCCAATTGGACCACTGAAATTTTTACTGTTAAAAAAGTCAAGAATACTTATCTAGTTACTTGCAAAATAAATGATTATCAAAATCAACCAATAGAGGGCGGTTTTAATGAGGAAAAATTAACTGGAGTCCAATATACTGATGTTGATCAGGTTGAAAAAGTGCTGAAAAAACAAGGAAGAAAAACATACGTTAAGAGGTTAGGGTTTAGCAATGAACACAATAGTTATACAACATTATAACTTATGGTTCTTTTTCAATAAAATGTAACAAATTATAAATTCGTATGACATTTTTGATAGCCCTATAGCAAAGTATCAGTTGTTCTGTCAGATAGTTGCCTTTTATTATCTTGCGAACTTAATGCTTTTTTTGTTCTTAAAATAGTACATACTCCATGTTTCTTACTGACAATATGATATTTATTTTTGTTAAAAATAGTGTGACGAAACAAACATTCTTTATAATCATCAACCGTAATTGTATCAATTGTTGTCTTTTTTACACCTTTGGCTTTCTTGTGATCCTTTTCATTTTGATTCTTTCCATTTTGAACCTTAAAACTATACATTTTTGCTCTAAGGCCAATAAATTCCGTCATAATTTTTCCGTTATTTTCGTCTTTTATTAAACCTAGAACTTTCTTATCAGCTAACGGAATTCCATAAACATTATTTTCAGGATAATCAGAAGTATCATACTTGTGAATGTCACGTTTTATGCAATCATATATATTAACATTCATAAAATGATAAATTAAGCTGTCTGTGTCAGTACATAATAATTTAACATTATGTTGGAAATTTTTTATAATATAATTATAATGGAAGTCATAAATAAAAATTTTCGATAAATCAATGATTGCGAACCCTACGTAAATTGACTCATTGAACAGTATTTCAAGTTGATTCATTTCAATTATGATCATATCATTATCAAAAATAATACTGCTATGAAAATTAGGTTGAAATATTAAAAATCGTGCTCCATATCTTTCCTCCTACTTTGTATTTAATTTTATACTTTTATAATTACGAACATTTTCCATAGCTTTTTCATAAATAGCGTTATTCATAAGTTTAAAAAAGTTTTTCTCAAAGTCATTTTTGGACTTTTTTCTCATATTTGTATTCAAATCGATGTATTCTTTTAACTAAGCTAGCTGTTCAAACTGGAAAACTCTATGAATTTTCGTGATTTTCAAGCCGAGTTTAATACATTGTTATCAATTACTACAGTGTATTGCATATTCATTCTGTGGCAATAACGTAGTCATCGGTTTTTTACATGGTCTACTTCAAAAATATAACCAGCAGAAGAATCTTTTGAAATTTTGGAAATCAAATCATTGATATCATCCAAATCAAATTGTTCAGTTACCCATCTAAAAGAACCATTGGGTAAATATTCACTCATTAGTGCACCATAAAGATTGTTTACATCGGAATACATCAAGTAAGATTGATCTTTGTTTGGATCAAAATCATCTTTCATAAACTGATTATCGAAGGAAGCTTGCTTTTATTAAGTTTATCCCAATTATCAATGTATTCATAGAAAATAACCTCCTTTCGCACTACAAATTTAAACTGTCCACGATCAGTGTAAAATCTTTTTGTAATATTCTTATTATCATAATGTGCAAATAAAGCTAATTTTGCAATGCTACTTGCCATGAATCTAAAAGAATCTATGAATTGTAATTTAATTGCGATTTCACATCGTCTTTTCTTATTATTTCCACAGAATTCTTTTTCACCAACTGTTTTGGTGAAAGCTATATATTTTTCTTCATTAATTGGTAATAAGTCAACTTTTTCCTTCAAATGATTGTGTTGCTTATTCTTTAATTGAAAATAAGAATCATATCCAGAAAGATTGTGAAAAGCTATTGGGATTACATGGGACGATTGGTAATTCAAATTGCAGCTGGTATGAGCTGCACCGCAATAATTGCCGGTAAAATGACAGTGATCTCGAACTTTAACTTTATTATTAAAAAATTGGTCTACGCCCACTTTGTGCTTACACGGCGAACTTCCTATTATTGATTATTTATAACAAATTCACATTATTATAAATAATAAATAATGTTTAAAAGTCATATTCCATCATCAATAATATCATCTTGTTGAAAGAATTAAAATCAGTTCAAAATTCGCATTAGTTAATTAATTACCACACTTTTCAATTGTTTAGAACAAATCCACATTGTTATATGCAATGCGTAATCGTTAAAAGCTATATTTGGTTGTGAACAATGATGTTCAGTTAATATCGAGTTATTTTCAAATAAATTTGTCATTCTTTTGCTTAAAAGTATTTGAAATAGTCAATCTTGTCATTTATTTATTATTAGTTTTTTTGTTATAAAAAAAAAACGGCATTACCGAATTTGTTCAAATTTCTTTCAGATTTTCTTTATAACAATATTTTTCGAAAAAATTTTGGTTGAAGTCGATATCTTGATCCGTTCTTAAGATATCGAAAACGAAAAACATGCTGAGGTCTGTACATACATACATACATACATATGTACGTACATACACACATCATTCTTAAAGTTGGTCAGTATGCTTGCATATATCTTGAAACGTAAAGATATGATAAAAATTTACATTTCACCAATCGATCCAATTTCAATAACTTCCTAATGGGAAGTTAATAATAATCGAATTACATGTTTTCTTTTCAATAATTATTCTACAATTTATTTAAATTTTTGCTTTAATTGATATTATTGTATTCTCTAAATCATTGATTTATTTTAAATTGGATGTCTTTTCTCATCCACAAAAAGATATCTCATAGCTCTCGAAAAATGGCGCATAGGACATCTTATGGATACCTCATAGATATTTTTGCTGCGTGGGCTTATAGTGAAGAGTGACTAAAAAGTGGAGAACAATATTCTATACATCATTGATATGGAGGGATTTATAGTGAACGGGAAGTTCATGTGTAAAGAGTTGGGTTACGTCAATGTTCCATCTGGAGAAGAGGACTCAACATTTCATAAATTGGCAATTTCGAAGATTTATCTGAAAAAGATAGATAAACTGCCGCGGTTTGTCTGCATCACGTTCATGGAATGTTACTTCGTGACGAAGATCCAATTGATCTTGATGAATTTTTACGGAAAATCGCTAAAAAAGCTGAAAGAAAAAGGACGAATGATTTGGTATAAAGGTAGTAGTTTTGAAGTAACCATAGTGAAGGATTTAAATATCAAAAATTACATCAACCTGGAATTAATGAGATGTTCGAACTTTGAAGTAATCAGACAATACATACATCAACATGATTAAGATGAATTTGCGAACTCCTAATCCTGTGGAAGACATTTGAAATTATGAAATTCAGGAAAACGTGCACATTGTCAAAGGAAAGAAGTTTTTTGTTTTGAATATTTTTTGGAAAAAATGATCTAGTCTGCATAGTAGACATGGAAAATTTTAATTTTGTAATCCAAATAAATTTTACAATATTTCAAAAATTAAATGTAAGTTGTATAGATTCATTTGACAAGGTTGTAATTACTTTTTAACCTCCATAGATTGAAATAATAATAAAAAATTGATTTCGAATAGTCAGATTGTTTCTCTTCTCCTAAAACTTATTCATATGCTATGAGATTTTTTCTAATATAAATGATCGTAATGAATGACTGAGAAGCAGTTCGATCGTTTGAAAAATGTAATGTACCAATGCTTAAACGACTATAGAAGATTGGGTTTAAAATTATAGCTCCTTGACTAACAACAGTTGATCGATATTGTGTTTAGAAAATTACATTATCTATTTATTACATTATTACACATTGAGAATTTATCGTGTGGACGTTATCTTTAGCTAAAAAATCCTGCAAAAGTTGCACCTTGTCCCAAACAAGAGGTCTTTTGTTTTGACTTTTTCCTTAAAAACATATATTGAGTAAAAATAAATATAATGATTTTATAATCTATCGGTTTGCATTATCTCCATTTGAAAATCATAAGTCGAACATTATAATTTTAAAACATTAATTAATTAGCTTGGTTTGATATTAGAACAAAAAATACTCCATAGTAAACTTAAAGTTGGCTTTACATAGTACATAAAAATATTGATCATTAAGATCGTTTAATTCTAATACATTACGATGACTTTGATTTTTGACATAAAAATAAATTTATTTAGAATAATATCAGAAGGAGGAATACTTTATAGCAGGCTCAAGCTTCGATTTTTTTGCGAATTAAAATAATGATTATTAAATTTATCTTTAACTACAAACATTATAATCACTGCAATTCTGAACATAGGAGTAAATTAGCTTAGAATTATATTTAAAAGAAAGTGTTCCATTGGAAACATAAGGAGAACTTCTCATACTTGCACTCTAGATAAATATTCAGCAATTGGAATATCTTCTATACCCACGAATTAAGAAAAAATTCGAGAATTAGAGCATATACTATACTTATACATTGAAAAAAATTTCGACATTAGAATACTTTTCATGCATGTACATTGAATGAAAAATTGATAAGTTTAAGTATTCTGGGAGAGGAACGGATTTCTTATTGAATTATATCAAATTATTCAGTCAATAGATAATTTTCAATAAATATAAAAATTTTATTTAGTATAAAAAACTCAAACACATTCAAATTTATAAAAACATTAATGTCAGACAACAAGTGACAATGATAAAATTATATTCTAATGAACATGTAAAGAAACTTTATATTAAAACAATACTTCAAGAACATACCCTAATTGACATTAAAAAGTAATAAAAATGACATGTGTATTTACTTATTCAATCATTCCATAATCATCGTCACTCTCAACGAAATACGAATCATTAACATCACTCTCATTATTACTACCACCATCAATATCTGAATTATTCTCAGTTTCATCCATGACAACGACTGAATCGTTGTCATCAGTATCATCATCATTATTATCATTATCACCAACATACCCGTCACTATTCATTTCACTAGCTAATCCGCTATGATTATCATTATCATCATTTTCTTCAACATTATCATCATCATCATTAAAAGATGGTATTATGAGATCTGGGTTGAGACTTTCTACTTCTACAGGAATGAATACATATGAATGTTTCAAGTCGTCGAATAATAATTTACAAACTGTATTATTCAAACACAGAATATGCGTTTGATTTCTCATTGAAAGTCCATATCTTCCAATCACATAGTCGATTCATTCTTCAACTGTGTCTACCCTACCGAGGCCGTATGTAGGTTCTGAAAAACAGTTTAATATAATATTATTCCAGTATCAATTTTATTTGTAAACATCTGATAATTTGAAACATACCTTTCAATACTGCCAATAGCAAATTCATGATTAGCGATCTTCATATAATCTACATCTTCTACAATTATTTCACCATACTCAATGTGCAGCACTCTAATAAATATCCAAATTTTATGATTGGGATCGTGCAATGTAACTATTTGATTTTGGAATAAGAAAATGAATCCATTTAAATTTCCAGTTAACTGTATCCATACTTTCATAGGTGAAAACAGTTGATTTAAGAGACGATTGTCAGCTATCTGATTTACCCATTGTTCAGGAATGATGATACGATATTCTAGTTCAAATCAATCCATCTGAAAAGACAATGATCCATTATTATTATATTATTATTAATATTATTAATTAATGAAACAAGAAATTTTTTTTTATAAAAAGAAAAAGTAACTTATCGAGAAGCATTCAAACATGTTGAATTCTTCAACAAAAATGAATCTGAAATATTTTATTCGAATATTTTGAAAAATATATAATATATATATATATATATATACATTCTATATATACATTCTAACAAAATATGTTTTACTTACTTTCGATTCTTGATTGATGTTATCAATGTAGTAACGAATTCAATTAATGATTAGAATGTAAAAAAAAAAAAAAATATTCGATTATTAAAATACACAAAATTATAAGAAAAAACTCAAAAATGATTTTAAAACACTGTCAAGGATCACTGGCAAATGACGACTGGTATGAGCATATTTTCGACGTATAGTTTCAGTTTCGTTAGCTTACACCAGATAATAAATCTGAGAAAGATATAAACGAGAATAAGTTTCTAATTTCATACTAAACATGTGGGCCAATAATAAGTGATATATTTAATTTCAACTTCCCTTATTGGCTAACAGTGCTGAAAAAGTTTCAAGAAATGGCATGATATCTTTGTTTTTGATTAGGCTGGTTGAAGCATTGTAACAACCGCACATAGTTTTTGTAATTTTTTTATATTCTCGCAATAATATGTAATGCAATTTAATATTTTATACCCCATGATAGGGTTCCTTTGTTATAAAAAAATTTAAATTTTTTTACCTGCCACAGCAGCACCACCTAGATCGGCAACAATTACCGACTGTAGGTCAGTGTGGTGCTATCTAGCAGGGAAATTGACAACTATACCCACCACCAGTAAGTTATCGACGCTAGCGGTAAATTACCGACACAGTCGGTAAAACAGGAAGAAGTTGGTTTGGTAACCCCTTTTTATAACTACTGGCATGCCTAATGTTTCATTTGGCCCCTACTAGGAATTTTTCAGATCAGTCTAAATTAGGCATACCTAACTTGTGCCCAATAAAATTGTAATTTAGGTTCTTAGGGACAGCCCAAGATTTCCCCGATTTCGGTTAGCCTAACAACTTCCTAATGATAATCTTATGAACTTTCCAAACTACATGACAAAGTGAGGAATTGATTAAGAATTACTTATTAAGGGCAACTTATAGGGAAACCTTGCGAGGCAGTCATCGCTGATTTTGCTGAGGCTTGTATGTAATAATTTACTTAAAAAATGACGTATTACGTATTTTTTTTTTTGCGGAAAAACGGTTTGGAGGGGTGAAAATTGCCCCCAAAGTTGACACTCTATACAGGTGATTTTTAATTTTTACATATTTCCAATTGAAATTTTCCAAAAGAAACTTATCGGTTGAAAACAACATTAAAAATGATGAAAAATATCGTTATTCACATGTATATGAAACTTGTGGATATACATTTTTTTTGTATTAAAAATTACAAAAAATCTATAATTCGAAAACTATTAATAACATTGACGACAGAGAAATAAATCGCAATTTAAAAATTTCAATTGTTATTAATTAATTATTTATAGTCACAATAATCACCAAATAAAATACGTCGTCATTAAAGACTAGATAGTTTATGATTAGTCAAAATATTATTTTTTGCTATTGCCATGTGAGCAAACATAGATATAATTCTTATCACAGTCACTGATAAATTATTTATAAGGAAAATTATTCCTGTAATTGTAATATACGGATTAATCAATGCTAGCATTTTGAACGAATGTGATATATTTTAATCATCTAAAAAATTTTAACATTATTTAGTCACATTCATCTTTAATACTCTAATAAATAGATATATTTTCCTCTGGTATTTATTAACTTCCCAGTGGGGAGTTATTGTAACGGGTTCGATTTTTCAAATTGGAAATTTTAACATATCTCCACGTTTCAAGGTCTTTAGAGTCGGATGGTATGTTTTTTAAGAGGATGTCCGTGTGTGCACATGTATGTATGTATGTATGTATGTATGTTCGGATTCAATTTTCGCCTCGCGTATCTCGAGAACAAATGATGATATTGAGATGGGACTATTTTTTTTCAATGCATAATTATGTAACTTAGACCTGATTAAATTTTGAGCAAAATCGGTTGAGTCGTTTTTTGTGCCGAATGAAAAAACTGAGAAGAAGAAAAATAGGTAATTTTCATGAATCGTATAATTGTTATTTTTTTCAATTTTATATAGTTTTAACTTCATCGGGGGTGCAGGGGGCGAAGCCTTCTGAAATGAAAAAAAAAAATTGTTTACAAAATAAATAATAATAACAATATAAAAGAATAAAAAGAATAATAATAATATAATAAGATCTGCAATAGTTTATTTTAAATTCAAAATAAAAAAACTAAAAAAATTGAAATATCAAATTTGTTATAAACAATTGAAAACGGAATCTGTGCAATATATTTGAGTTCTCTCAACGGGAAATGTTTTCTTTTGTTGAAAAAAAGTTATCAACCATATTACATGAATGAAAGTGAACTCTTTTTGTTGATAACAATTAAATTTGTTTTGAACAATCGAGAAGGGGATTTATGCAATGTATTCAAGTTCTTCCTTTATGAATTTATTACTTTACTTTCAATACCATTGTACAGCTATAGATATCTCGAGTTGCCTTATTTAAACTACGAACTCATTATTTAAAACCTTTTTCGATCAATTTATTATTATGTAACATAATTATACATATTACGTGGACGAAGTCGCGGGAATCAGCTAGTACTACTATATAAATTTTGAGTTTCTGTCTGTCTGGGGTAATATCAAAAACGGCTGAACCGATTTCAATGTAACTTTGCAGACATGAAAAAAGGGTGGTCAGGAGTGACATAGGGTACTTTTCGTTTATGTAAATTTCTGATGCGTAGTATAAAATAATAATAATATTAATAATTATAATTATAATAATAATAATAAATATTTAATAATAATATAAAATATTCAAACATATGATATTTTTTTATCATTTCCACTGGGAAGTTAGTCGTGTAGACCTCTCGGGTCGCACCTAGACCACTGCAGAGCACTGATATTTTATTTTAATTCTAGAGAATAGTGATTGTTTTATATGTATAAAAACGGTGTGCTTGAAATCGAAATATTATTTTCTTTCATTCTGAAAATTGTGTGACTCATAAATTATAGAAGACGGAGAACATGCATCTGCAATTCATATACCAATAGTGTCTAATGGAGCATGTACTACTGATGAAGAGAGCTCAAGTCACTATTACATTTTGCGAGCAGTTGATTATCAGCGAAGTAGTAAGAAGAAGAATTTCAGTATCGATAGTGTTTAGCAAAAATTCAGGAATAGTACAGTCTACTTGACAATTGAAACGCTGGGCATATTAAATGAACTGAGGTAGAACATACAAAGAAAAAAAGCTCAAATTCGCAATTATACCTTGGAAAATTTAAAAACTGCTATCGATGCTGGGGTAATCGTCCGTGATTCCGATGTTGAAAAAATGGGCATTATTAGCGAAAAAAAAATTTACAATTCGATGATCTCCGCTTTCAAGCATCTCTACCGTAAATACTATCATTTAAAGGAGCTCATCGCATTTTTTCAATAACATATATAATTCTGATCAAAGTGGCTTCCAATTAGAAGTACATTCAGAGAAGAGTTTAGCTTCAAGAGAAGAAAAAAAAAGGGTGTACAGTTTCATCAGTTTCTTCGATAATTCATAGTTATACTATACAGCTAAATATATTGGCTCGTGGAAAACTTTTGACTTTCCTTTTTCTCGTGTTGAAAGGACGAACTGGAAAACTTGGTCCACGGGGAGAAGCATCGCTTTTTAGGCCAGATAATGTACGCGTAAAAATATCGAAATCTGGAAAACTTACTTCTGGTAAAGGATTCAGTTCAAATATCATGTCGTATAATATATTCTAGAAGTTTAATTACTAATTTATTTTAGAACACTTCAAAATCTGGTTGACAGATGTATTTTTTTCCGAATGTTGGAAAAAAAGTTTACTGTTGATTGATTCATGGAATAATCACTGTTCTGAGATGTGACAGCCGCCAAACCACTGGATTAAGAAGCTGACATAATGATTATTTCTAAAGGAGCAACCAAACAAATTCATCCATTAGATGTATTTGGGTTTAGAATATAAAAAAACTTTGTCAAACATTTTTCAGACAGTGCCCTATTACGAGGCGATTATATAAATTTACACTTGAGGAACAATGTCATTAAATTATAATCACTGACTCATAATCAACGTTCGTTTTCGCGATACATTAATCTTTTTCGTTATTTACGGTTCGAAAGTAGTTATATATTTCTTAAACCAGATGAATTTGAAAATCCAGTCAATTTTCCATTAGGAGATAGCTGTAAGTATCGTTGTGAAATTCCAGAATGAAAAAATATTGCAATTATCTGTTGTGCCCAGTGTAATAAATCATTAGATCATGAACATTTTCTGAGTGATGATCGTATACGAATACGTATAATAAATAAAGGATGCATCATCTCTATTTTCATAGAAATTGGGGAAAAAAATGTTTTTTTTTTTTTGCATCGATTTTATTTTAAAAATTGTAAAGACATACACCTCGTAATTTTTTGTGCTCTTTCGACTAAAATAAGTCCTATTGAAAAGTGATTAATATTAATAATAATAATATTATTTTTTTTCATTATTATTATTATTAATATGAAATAATAAAATTAATAACAATAATAATAATAATAATAGTTTTCGAGTTATAGATTTTTTGTGATTTTTAATCAAAAAAAAACGTATATCCGCAAGTTTTATATACATGTAAATAACGATATTTTTATCATTTTTAATGTTGGTTTTAACGGACAAGGTTGTTTTACAAAATTCTAATCAGAAATAAATAAATGTAATATATAAATGTACATTTTTTTATATATCCTTTTTCCTTTAAATAATAGTTATCTTTCTTGATAAACTTGAACTAATTATGTTGACGGGAAATATTTCATAATTTAAGAAAAAAAAATTATTCAGAGTTGTAAAAATATTAAAGCCATTAACATTATTTATCATTAAGATTTAAAGTATATACTGATTAAAAAATTGTATTACAAAATTATACACACTTAGTCGTTCATGTTCATGTAATAGTAATAATTTTTAATTAAATAGATAGCCGAGCGGGGGAAGGCACCGGTCTTAAATGCGAACAAGCTAACGATCGTAGGTTCGAATTTCCCAAGAAACGAATTTTTCTGCATACGTATTTTCGCGGAAATCTAATGAAAATACGTTTAATAACTAAGTATTTCAACAATATAATGTCTTTTAACAATAAAATACTTGGTTGCAATAGGGACAAGCGTTACATTTTCAATGTGGGCCAAATGTTGTATCCCAATTGATGCCTAAGTTGAACTTAAGAAATTCGATTCAGGCGTGACCTCCTTCCCTAAAATAAGTTCTACTCAGGCACATAACGGTTATATTATCGTGAAATAAAAGAAATATAACAAAGTTACATAACGGTAATATAACAGTGTTACTGGGTTTTGAAGAAGTACTGTAGCAATTTCAAAAAATGTCAAAGATCTTGTTGAAATAATTATTACAAATTAAAATAAATAATTGTAAATTAAACTTTAATAAAAATAGAAATTGAGTGAACGGCTAGTTCTCTAACGGAGAGAGCAAGAAAGAAAATGTCGCGTGGTAGCCGTAAGGGCTAGTTTCGGGACGGATCGTGAGCATGTTTCCGACTCGCAGGGCGATGAACTTAACGGCGGACGAGAATGTCTAACGTTTTCGGGGTGACCGTGTCTTACACGAGTCAAAAAGGTTATTAGGATAGTAGTGTATTACACTCACTCACCTAGCGTTGATGAATTAAGAGTCTGACTCTTTTTCCATCCGGGAAATGAATGTTCTGATGCATCACAGGCCTCGTTTTCATACGTTATAAGAGTCGAAAGAAACACAACATTTAAAAAAATGAAAATCTATTCTAAATTAAGGGAAAACTAACGTTTGAAACCATCATTTCGAATAGCAAAAACATTTACCCTCTTACATCTCGAGCAACGTTTTAAATAAACTGGTAACTTCCAATGCCATAAATAGTAACTTATGAAATTTAGAAAATAGAAAAATTACTAACATTTTTGAAATCAAACATATAAACTATGCCGGTAGCCGAATTATTATGCCCTTTAATCCTTCTGGGTTTATTTCGGCTTCACTTAATTAATTGCTTATTATGTAACGTAATTATGATACATTGATTTTCTACAGAAAAAAAAACAATTTTTTAAATAGATGAAATAACAACATGCGTTCAAGTTTTCATGCAATAATTCTTTTAGTTCAATACCGTTTATACCAGTTGAGAAATATCTAGGCTGGCAAATACGCTGGTATATTGTAAAATACAAAATGAAGAAAACGGATATTTAAAAAAAAAAAGGATCAAAATGATATATTGAAATACTGAATTTTGAAATAACATTTTTTCTGTGCTAGTATCTGTCACAAACTAGAATAAACAAACCAGTTGCGCGTTTCTATCATCAAATTTTGTCTGTTGTTAAACTATGCGTAGTTAGAAGCATTCATTTATTTCACAATACTTATATAGTCACCTGTAGGATCATATACAAGGCCTCCACGCGGACACTGATGTTTTATCCTTTCAAGAGATGGGGGCAGATTAATGTTAATTGCGCCTCATTTTGGATTGCCCTAAATAGCAATTGCGAGTCTAGGGATTTCGAACATTTTTATGCAAGATACGATACGCGTACGCGGCTTTCAACCGAAGCGAATGAAGTTAGTCCTACGGGAGACTAAATTCCATGTCCCGTGTCTAGGGCTGTAAAGTCAAATGATAATGTCATGATATGTAGGACGACGTACAACTTGCCAATTGAGGGTTGCATTCACACGGTCATGTTCGGGCCTCAGGCTAGTTATGTGTATCTCCGTACTTTTTTCAACGCGTTGGTGTATGCGTCCCAGAAAACGCCGTTGGTAAAAAATAGGTCGAATAATTATATTTTAATTTGTTTTGAAAAATACATTTTTATCATACCCGTGCAAATAGTTCACTTTTCCATTAGAAAGGGTTTGAACATTCCACACAAATATAACGAAAAATCATGTTTAGCTCTAAAGAAGACTATTGGACTAGCCTAAGCCACGTGTTTACGATTTTACACCTAGTATGAGGTTGTCTATTTTTTTTCACTACGTGTGAAATATACTATTTTATCCATATGAGTATACTCAGTGAATACAAAATTATTTTTTCTCCTCTGACAATAAGGCGTTTTACTGACTTGAAGAAGCTCATAAAGAAGTCCGACTTCACTGGACAAAAGAAAAATTATAATAACATCACTTCTAGCTTTTTTCATCATTAGGAAGTTTTTAATTTCATTCCGATCAACAGCAATGCTATAATTATTCTTCAACAACATACAAATGCATTACGTCAAAACACAATTACCGTTATCAACCATCTTTAGATTTCTGTATATTAGAAATTTAAAAAAAACACACCAATGATAGAGTAAATAAGTCGAAATAACAACTCACAAAACGATTATAAATTAACAAAATCGTGTATCAAATCAATTTGCAAGTCGTTGTGGCAAAAGAGACGTCCATTCAGCTCAAGTCTTAGTTAGAAACTGAATATGAACAAATAGATTAAGCATTGCTAACAATAAATTCAGTCGTTTGTTAATTAATGTTAACAGGACCCAAGGGCTGACGTCCTCGGAATCACCGCTGAATGTATCAATATAATTCTATATAACAGTACTATTTAGAACGTATGTTATGAAGTGCTATTTGCCAATGCTAGCTAAACAGAAAAAAAATTGCAATTCCAGCGCATGCAAGTTTCTTGCAGCTTTCAATATAAAAACTTTATGGCAAACAATTACTGGTTGGAAAGTGTTGTTTTTTAGTATCACATTGAATCTGTTGGTCAAAATGCATTTGACTGAAATTTTGACAACTTCTAAATTCAAATCTTTTACTAACAATATTTTTTCTGTGCTCTGTCCCAAAAAGTAGCTTCGGGACGCTATTATATGTGCGGCTATAAGTTAACAAGTTATAAATGAATGTAAATATCTAGTCTATTTGTGATTTTTTGTTACTTTATTACCAATGATGACAAAATCCAACACGATTTATAACTTTGAATCTCATTCCAAATAATAATATAAGAAATAAGTAATTTTGAAATTTAATAATCGTGTTCACCATTTGATACTTAATATCAGTGTCTTATATCGATCCACGTTGATTAAGTTAAATAATCAAAAATCAGTAGATTGATCCGTAGATAGTCATGATATCAACCTTCATGAAAAATAAATAAGTTTAAGCGAATAATCGAATTTATCAAAACGTAAAAAATACAACGTAGAAAAAACTGCGGACTTATTGAACGTTTCAGACCAAGGATGGAGAGACCGTATACCTGAGCTTAATGAAGACCCTACCTGCATGATAAAACCAATTCATAAAGATGCTGAAGAAGCTCTCCCGGAACTTGAAGATTAATGAATAAACAAATTTTCGATAGATTCGATGCGATATTAGTTTTCAGTGTAGTATATTATCTAAGTATATAACATATTTATAATTGAATTTGCAAAGAAGACTACCGTGATAAAATTTTCATAAGAATTTGTTATATTTTCACATACACGGAGAAAAATTTCTCAGAAGAATTCCTATGCTTTCTGATAATTTGCGTGCAAATTAGCGGCTAAGTAACAAATATCAAATGCAGAAACAAAATTATCATACCAGTGAAGTAAATATTACGGGTTTCTGAATTTCTAAATTTTCATAGGAATTTTTTCTCCCTGTACAATGGATATAAATACAGTGCAACCTGAATATAACGACTTCCTCGATGTAACAAATTCTTCGTAATCCTCATGAATTGTCCATAGGAGTCAATATAATATATACGTTTACATTGCGAACATTTTTTGCAAACAACCTCTTCATAACGAATTTTCAACTATCAAGAAAAAGTGTACCAAGAAAAAAATACCTTTAATAGATTAAGCTACTATAACCACATTGCTGATTCTTTACCTTCAATTTATAGGTTTCATTATGCGAATTTTTGAAATTAACATTGAATTACCGACATAATGTAGTACAAAAATGTGTTGATATTTATCAGAAGAAGTTGTTCGCTATAACAAAATGAGTATGTACTGTTGGGGTAAATGAAACTATTCTTTTACTTTTTTATAACGAATTTTAAAACATCCTAACCTCAACGTAACAAACCTCAGTTCAACGAATTGCTTGATCGAATAAATATTTTTTTGTTCCCCTCTGATTTGTTATATCGAGGTTGTACTGTATAGAGTTTTGTGTTAATATGAATGTTTAATAGACGGTTTGGATAAAGTTCCGATTAGGAGACACATTTGATTTGAATAAGATTTTTTAAAGTGTTCGTCTATATCACATATCATTTAGAATGTTTTATGTCTACAAACTGTCCTTGTACCGAGTACTGAGTTTATGATATCCTCTTTACCAGAGATCCTACGTCTTAATCTCGAAAAAGCTTTTAATCTTTCTGAGGAGTAGTTATGAATTCCTAAAAACAGTGCGAATACCTATTGAGACGTTGTTTTCTGATTTTATGCACTCCCTTCTAGCTTTCCTACGGACAGATCTCTATAAAACAATAGCTAAAATTTGTGAAATCTTCGAACTTCTATGAAAATGTAATGTACACCAAAAATTCCTTAGCAATTCTACATGTTTGATTAAATTTAACAAATGTATATAGCGTCACCCAGATCGGAAATGTTTTCTAATCGAAACTCTACCCAACGATTTCAATGTTACATAATGAAATAAAAAAAAAAAAAAAAACAAATATCCTTCTTTTTTAAATTACGTCTGATATTATACTGGATCATACACGAAAAATTTACAAGATATACCTTAACAGTTGATTGATACTGTCTGTTTTAATGAGGTAAGTTTTTTTAAACTGTCGTAGTAAAAATTCATTATCCAAGTGTGTTTATAAATTTTCCTTCATTGACATTGATTTTTACGTAACGACTTCTTACTGATATAAATGTGTTGAATTCATATCTACCTCTTCATTACACATTAATACATTATTTTCCATGATAAAGACACGAATAATTTAAGTTATTCGTTAGTATACCATTATTTCAATTACTTTTATAGTCATTATTCATTTTCTATACATTTAGATCCTGATGCATTGCAAGTCAAACCGGAAGTCATGGATGGTTAGTATGAAATTATCTGTTTTCCATTCCATCATCGCGTTTTAATAATTTTTTTGGATTATTCTTTAGTTAACTCGTCAATAAATTTTCGTAAATGTTCGATGCGGAACAAAAGTGAGTACTGCTTTACAGATATAACGAAACTATGATAAAACATTTCATTTGTATTCGTTCAAGTGCAATTTCGAAATAGTCACTACCTTCTTACAGTTTTTTTAAAATTAAAAAAATTTGTTGTAAACAGATGCTTCATTTTTTTTGATTAGAACCTAAAGAGCTCGTAATATTACAATACAAAAAAACCATACATTTGTATAGAGTGTTGAAGGAATTACTCGAAAATGTAATTGTAAGATAATCGTTTTATATTCCATTAAAGATGACAATTCTTCATCTGTTTTTAGAAAATGAGTGGCAAAACTCTTTTCTCAAAGAAAAAGACCGTGTTTACTAGTACTTTTTTGAAACATGAAATCATTCAGTTTTGAGATACCCATCCATACACTATCAATTAAAATGAATCAAGTAAATTGTCATCGATCGCATTCTGTATTTTTATTACTTAAAATAGATAATGAATAATTTAATATTGTAAAATATATGGAGATAACAAGACAATTTCTGAAAAAAATGGTTTATAAAAAATAATAAAATTACTCAAAAGAAATGATATGACATCGATTTGTCTTAATCGTAGTTCTAAATTAACATCAACCAATAAGTTGCGCGTTGTTAGCCACAAATTCCGCCGTTTGTCTATCAATATATAGATAAAGAGATCTAATTATTTCAAAACAATAAAATTTAAGTAATACCAAAATTATAAATGTGAACATCTCGGCAGTTTTGTATAATTTTCTAAATACGATATTTTATTATTAATACTAATGTTTCGAATTATCGATTCCAGAAGTTGTAATTAAATCTAATGAACAAGCACTTAATGAATCAATTGTTTCCGACCCTGATGTTATCATGGATATGAATTATCATGATGAAACGTATATTGGAGAAGTAGTACCTGAATTGGAATCTTACACAGGCTTAACATCAGAAAAGATTTCAAATGTTAAATTAGAAATACTGTTAACAGATAAGAATAAATCTACGGTGGGTGAATCGAATACAATAGATATTAATCATGAAAGAGAGTTAGAAAAAAGTACACAGATATCGAACGGAGATGATAATGAAATTTATCCATTGGAATTCCCGTTTACAATCAAAAAGATTTCAGAAGAGGATGAGATCAATTTTAAGAACCATGTATTGTCATCTGATAAACATTCAACACAACATCAATCAATCATTTCGCGAAATAAAGAAAATTTCAGAACTAAATCGAATGAAGTCAATCATCAAAGAGCTAATGATAACCCTGATGGTATGTTAATATGGCTTTTGCATTGTAGAAATAGATATCGCTATCTTTATTACTATTATCATGATTTATTTTATTCATGTATCGATACAGAATTTATATTTACAAATATTATAAACGATTTCAATGGTAATCGCTTATTGTCTAAGTGTTAATAATAAATTTATCAAATTGATTACAGTGTTGCAGCGGAAACTCGATGAGGATGAGTTAAGAAGGCAAATAAATAAACTCAAAAGGCAAGCTGAGACACAGAAAAAAGAACAGATTGAGAAGATCAGGTAATAATTGCCTGATCTTCTCATCTGTTATAATTATGATGATTTAAAACTTTTATAATATTTAGATTGGCCGAAGAAAGATGGAAAGCAGAAATTGAAGAACGGGTTCGTCTAGAAGAAGAAGCTCGTCAACTTCGGCTACTGGAGATCAATGATCAAGAACGGGTTGAAGCTTTTAGGCAAGCTGAAGAGGAAAAAATAGAAGCAACACGATTACAAGAAAGAAATCTCGCAGAAGAAAAAAGGTATTAGATGCATTCCTTTTTTTTTGTTCTCACATGACGACAATTTCTATACCCATGAATGAAAACAAAATTGAAATATAGAATTTCCTTAGGTGTACTTACATAACCTATTTAATATCGCATTCCAAAAAGACAGACGTACTATAAATAATCCAAAAATAAGATATTGATTGATCCAACGATCAGTGTTTAACATCGAATAACATACTTATGAGCATTACCAAACGGCAATTATAAAAAAAATATAGGTGACTTATTTTCGAAGTATTAGCCCTATTCTAAAATATACCCACATAGAAAAAGACTTGATAGATGATTCTATGAAGAATAAAACTAAACTTTTATAACAAATGAATCTATAAATAGCAATAGATTTTGATAGCAATTATTTATCGAACTGAATGTCTTCAAATGTTAATTACATAAATTGTGTAAATATGTAAGTTTTGCATTTTTTTTTATGACGTCGATTTCTCAGTTAGTCTGTGGGTTTGATGTTACATAAAATTTCGCACTTCTACATCATCATATCTATTTTTTATATTAATATATTTGTATAATGATACTACATAATAATAATAAAATTTAAAATGAATAAATAGGAAAATAATTGATTGTTGAATAATTATAACGAACTGAAATCGTTGTAAATGATAAAAAAAAGTTTTTGAGATGTAGCATATCGGCTCTCATGGATTCTTTTAGCATCATGAGTAAAAAATGTTTTTAATAATCTAGTGGGGGAGTTATCGATTGTCAAATAATTGTTACAGAAAAAGTGCTTTAAATATTGCAAAATGTATCCATGTAGTAGTTAATTATTTGACAACCTTGACATAAGAAAATTTTAATTAAATGCTCGAATGTTTCATATGTAACTTTGATTTTCGGCAGCACATATCGTTCACAACGAGGAAGGGTCTCGCTGTACCTTCATAGCGAAACTGCCCCCGGTAGGAACCTGTATCGTAAACTATGATATATCAGGAAAAAAGTCATCTCCAGGCATTTTTGTTCAAAATAGTATATTTTTGTTCATTTTGAGGCCAGAAAAATGTATCTCATCTTATGTGCTATAGTAAATTTGACAGATTATTTTACAGTTTTTTTTTCATGAAGCAGCCCTAAATAAAAATATGAAAGAATGGAAAAATTTTTTTTTTCAATTAATTTCTATCAGATCGAATTGAATTACTTTTGTACACTTCACAGTTTTAATAAAGCATTAGTAATTTTTTTAATGAAATTACGATCAGGTATTTCAAATACTATCTTATATCACTCAAAATACCTGATATATTCCGTATATTTACGCATTTCACCTTCCGTTTGCAATAATTTCTTTCGTTTACCAATCTTCCGCAATATAAAGTCATAATTGCGATATCTCCCTGACATGATCAATATATTTTTAAGTTACTGCTATATTCACTGGTTATTATGTACACAGTTTTAAATATGAACGAACAATGCGACCCAGAATTAGGAATTTGTAAAACTGCGAAAATAATAACAATGAAAGCGTACCACGACTATGCACTGTGATCGAATAGGAACATGCACGTACGGGTAAAGTCCGATTCAATACAAATTGAAAAGCATCAACAAAATGGCCAAAGAAAGTTCACTTGTATTTATTATTTTTTTTAACATGTTGCACCTCATGGATTTTTATGAAACTTAGCATGCTGTTAAACAAGGTAAAGACAATTTTTATATATGTTTTTCAAAATGGTAATTCAATTTGATCTGATAGAAATTAATTGAAAAAAAAATTTTGAACAAAAATGCCTGGAGATGACTTTTTTCCCAATGTATCATATTACTTATTAATTGGCTCCAATATTTTCAAAATAATCGAAATTTCATGGTTCTATAAAATCTTAAAAGTCATGCCAAGTTTTTGGTTTTTATATTTATTGTCATAAAATATACTAAATTTTTTTTCAAAAAAAACACTCAAAAAAACAATTTATTTCAATTATGGTTGATTTTTAGATTTGAAAACTTGGTGTTTAATGATTTTAAGATTTTCTGTAATTTTATCATTGTTGTTATTTATGCTTGGTGCACATTTTTGTACAGCCCAGAAGTAGGGGGTTGTTTTTGGTGAGATTATTTTTAACAAATTTTAAAAATAATCTGACAAGTCTATCATATCTTAATTTCGAAATTTATTTTCATATTTCAACATAATCCAAATTTTCTCAACAATTACTGGAACTCAAAACAAAATTATGAATCCCTCTATCTTAATCAATCAAATAATATAATTGTAAACTTCAAAAAAAATCAATAAATCTCTGAATTATTACAACATTAGAGCTCAAACAAATTTTACATAAACTTAAAGGGTACTTCCTCAACAAAATATTTCTCAATATATCATAACTTAACATTCTAAATTCAATACCATAACACCTTAATTTTTCCAATAAAACAGCTCATTGAATTAAATTAACTAAAGTAAATCATAATCTTCTTCAACTGAATACATGAAAAAACTCCAACTAAGTACGACAGCAAATCAAGCCTCACAGATTTTTTTTTAACCATAACATAATTTCAACTAAATACAAAATTACGTTTTTACTTATTTTAAATCCATTCTCAATAACTTATAACTTCCGTCGAGAGCTTTCGATATTTCAGCTTCCGGCAAACCTAGTCCAGGTGTTCTGAACTTCCTTCTATTGGAATAGAGGATCCTGGCTGGTCTCCATTCTGTACGCTGGATCTTTGCACTCTCAGCATGTACACTTAACTCTTCACAAGCGAGGCTTGCATTCGACTCTCTATGAGCACGGCTCACTATCAACTCTCGACACAAAGTATTTTCTAAAATCTTCTCTTTTTAATTCCTTCATTCTCTTAATTTTCTTCTCCCTCCTAACTCGAAATTTTTTCAATTTGTCTTACAACACTCCGTATTAGTGGTTATCTTTACGTGACTGCTCCTAGATTTTCATATGGAGGGGTCACTTGAAACTAATGTGCACCACAACTTAATTCTAAACTTCGAACCTTAATTAGTAGACTTAATACTTAATCATACGACCCCTTCAATACTTCTTTTTTTTTCTTGGAGTCCCATTTTACTGGCAACAGCCTCGTGATGACAACCCTTAGGACTACGACATCTCCCAGCATGCGAAAACGGCAGGGTGATACGTTACTTTTGGCCCTCTACTCCACTACAGCCTCCGAACTCTTCTTTCAATAGTCCATATTGTTGACAAATTTACTTGTTAAATTCAACTCTGCTTCTCCTTGGGTTATTGAGATTCCCTTCGTGAATTTCTAATAACTGAACGAATTCCTTACCCTAGGTTTGCACTAAAAATCATAATTAATAAATTCTAATTCATTTTTACCTATCCTCCGTCGATAAAGACTATAGTTCTGGATAAAATTAATCCACATGTGAAATTAACAACAGAAAATATATAAAAATTAACTTAGATAATTACTCCATCTTATGGATTTAAATAAGAATAATAAGACAAGGAAATGATAAAATATATTGGCGAAGGGAGAATACTTATAGGTGATAAAGCTATTTGCAAATATTTACAATTGACTACAAGAGTCAAAATAACTGCTTCTATAAGCTCTGCATAACTAAAACTTTCCATAATTTGTTATGAAAATATACTGTATTGGCTATTATCAGCCTCAAAATATCCAATAAAAGATTACTTAAGCTACCAATGGGACGTCATAAAAAAACTAACGTCACAATATAGATATATATATATATATAGATAAGAGCAAAATAAAGAGCGAAACTCCACTGTAATTGCAGGCCGATTTTGTTTTCTTTAATCCCTACTGCACCCAACGGGTGTGTTTATATATATATATATATATATATATATATATATAAACACGTTCTCTTGACGTTCAAATTAAAGATAAAAAAATCACCCTGCAATTACAGCGTATGCAATTACAGTGGAGTTTCGCTCTTAATTTCGGTTAATTTTGACTTACAGTCAAAAATTTTGATTACAACGTGGCAACGCTGTGTCCTCAAATGATACGCTACATAGACTGTAAGTATCTCAAACTATACGTTTAGACTAATGTAACTTTGAGACTGTCCTCAAATGATGCGTTGTATATACGATTTGTCCCCTAAAAACACGATCCATCAAATTATGTATGCATAACATATATACTAGTAGATTACCGTGACTTCATACGCGTAATGTGCATAATACTTCATATAATGGTAAATTGATCTAAACATTATTTACATAGTACGTTCTAGTTCGAATAATAAGCCACTTCTAGATATCGTTTGCAGTATCATAAAATTGTCACATCAACAAAAAAAATTCAAATTTTAACGTAAGTTTGCATTTTTGCTCCTTGACCGCATTACTTATAACGTAGGTTTTTCTGCATATCGCTTATAACAAAGTCAGTATTTTTCAATATAAAAAAAAATATCCCATACATTTTTCCTTGTAAGTAACTTTATTTTAGTGGAAGAGAAAATTACGCGTTGAAAAAACTTGAATATATTGAGTAGATCCTGTTTTCAATTGTTTACAACAAATGCAACTAAGTTTTATTTAAATTACTTCCAGTACCTGACTTGAAAACATCACTTTAACATTAAATCAGTGGTTCAATCTATTTTTACAAACAAAGATCCCTGTACTCCTTGCCTGTCTATCGGCTGCGAAGCTAAGCCAAAACCGGAAAATTCCTCGCTTGTGTTTTTTATTATAATTAATTCAATAAGTAAATTGCACATTGAGACATACTATTGTATATACCCATGAATAAATTCATGAATGACCAAAGCTTTTTTTTTATTTCAATCACTTTTTTTTTAGTGAAAATATAGTTTCTCTCAAACTACAACTCATATTCTTAATGTAGCCTTAATTTCAAGCATAAGCATGAAATAGAAAAGAATAATTTACCTTAGAATTCTTACTGTTTTCATTATTAATTTTTGCTATAACATTTAATAATTAGATATTAGGTTTATCGAATTTGGGTAAACAACTATAAGTGCTGTTTTCAAATATTTTATTGTTAAATAGGCATAAGGAGTGAGAAAATTTCTCATCATATAAATATAAATTGAATGAAGTTCCTTTTCATTCCATCTACTACTATAAACTCATCATTATCAGACTGTAATTAATGCTCTTATATTCATGCATATTTTCATTCAGTACTATTGTCTTTCATTTGAATGACTTTGCAAATGAAATGAACAATTTTTCTTCTTCTCCTTTCATTTTTGTTTTCCCTAATTGATTTTGTTTCTACTCTTTTCATTTTTGTTTTCCCTCATTGATTTTTTCCGATCATCAAGTTTATAATTCTTTAAACTTTTGCATAAGGAATTTTATATGCAACAGAATAACACCGGCAATCATTTATTTCTGTTAAATTTACTACATCATGGCTAAAGGTCCATATTTAACATTTACAATTTAAAAAAACTTCCTTCCACCGAAAGTTATCAGTACAATTTAGGACTAATTCGCGTTGATTTCTACTATTGAATTCTGAAGATGTCTTCGTTTAATGTTCAAAAAGAAAAATACAAAACAATTATTATCTACTTTTATTTTCGTTAATTTATAATAAATATTAAATAAATGTACGCATACAATGTTGAAAGTAGGAAACAAATTTCACATCGATGAAATACATTTTCCATATACTCGTTATTACTTGTTTAATGAATGAATAATTTTTTAATTGTTTTTTCCTCTAAAGTACAATACATATGATATTAGCAAATATTTTAATACTACTGTTTTATGAGTCAATAATACTTAACTTGATTATTTCAGCCTTTCATCTGAGCTTAATGATAATAGCACGCGAGCTACGCCGTAGAATGTGGTCGGGAAGGAATTTTCACACACGAGACATATCTTTCTTGTGCTTAACGAAATCTTTATGATAAAAATAAAAGTTCCAAACGGTTGAAAATAGTTTCACCATTCATCTAGAGCTGTGAAAAACGTTTTAGAACATTTTTAACTTGAAAAGAGCTTAGAACAATTCGATATGAGAAAAATAAGCAGAGAGTGAGATAAGCACGTGTATGAGCGCGTTACTTAAGCGTTAATAGCTGCGATCACGTTTTAGCCAGCATCGGTAGACCTAGTACAATAGTAGGACAGCTATCATTGCGTAGGGTGAGGAAGATGAGCTGTAATTAGTTAAGCTCTAAAAGAAAAGCTAGGATGGAGGGAGCATGTCGGGTGAGCTCGAGCTGGGACGGAAAGGAGTTCAACAGGAAGGTTGCGATTAACCTCTTCCACCTACTACATTACCCTAAAAACGATACCATTTCAAGATGAAAAATTATTTACCGTAATTGTCATATAATAACAGATGGTATTAAATCATTTGTTTATTCATAACAATCGCTACAAGAAACGCAAGTAGCGTTAATCCTGACAATATTCCGATTATTGTTTATTAAACAACGATTAAAATACTGTATTCTTGATAAAAGAATACGTATTCTTACAAGGAAACCTAGCGAGGTGGTCACCGTCGATTTAGCTGAGGTTTCTATATAATAATCTACGTCGAAAATGATGTATTATGATTTTTTTCTGCGGAAAAACGTTTTGAAGGGGTTAAAATCACCCCCAAAGTTGACACCCAATAAAGGTGATTTTTAATTTCTATATATTTCTAATCGAAATTTTCCAAAACGACCTTATGCGTTAAAAACAACATAAAAAGTGATGAAAAATACCGTTATTTACATATTTATAAAACTTGTGTACATACTTTTTTTTTTTATTAAAAATCACGAAAAATCTATAACTCAAAAACTATTAATGATTTTTCAATGGGACCAATTTCAATCGAAAGAGCATAAAAAATTACGAAATATGTGTCTTTGCAATTTTCAAAATAACATCTAAATCAATGGAAAACTTACTTCAGGTGCACAATTCAATTTAAATATTCTATTATATGATATATTCTGGAAGTTTACAGATTAATTCTTTTTAGAACACTTCAAAATGTGGTTGATAGATGTATTTTTTCCGAATGTTGGACATTGTTCTGAAGCTGTCATCGCTGCTAAATCACCGGATAAAGAAGTTGAGGTAATGATCATTTCTAAAGGGGCTACTGGACAAATTCAACCTTCAGATGTTTATGGGTTTAGTATATGGAAAAACTCTGTCCGACATTTTTCAGACACTGTCCTATTACGATGAGATGATTTAAATTTACACTTGAGAAATAATATTATTAAATGACAATCACTCATCCATAATTAACTTTTATTTTCACGATAGATTAATCTTTATCGATATTCATGGTTTAAAAGTGGTTATACTTCTATTAAACCAGATGAATTTGAAAATCTAATCAATTTTGCATTTAGAGATAACTGTAAGTCTGATTGTGAAATTTTGAGATGTAAAAATATTGCAATTATCCGTTGTGCATGGTGTAAAAAATCATTGTGTCGTGAACATTTTTACATTTTCTTGGCATTGATTTTGATGTTATTTTGAAAATTGCAAAGACACATATTTCGTAATTTTTTATGCTCTTTCGATTGAAATTGGTCCCATTGAAAAATAATTAATAGTTTTTGAGTTATAGATTTTTCGTGATTTTTAATAAAAAAAAAAAGTATGTACACAAGTTTTATAAATATGTAAATAACGGTATTTTTCATCACTTTTTATGTTGTTTTTAACGCATAAGGTCGTTTTGGAAAATTTCGATTAGAAATATATAGAAATTAAAAATCACCTTTATCGGGTGTCAACTTTGGGGGTGATTTTAACCCCTTCAAAACGTTTTCCAGCAGAAAAAAAATCATAATACATCATTTCCGACGTAGATTATTATATAGAAGCCTTAGCTAAATCGACGGTGACCACCTTGCGAGGTTTCTTTGTTAGATGGCTAGAACTATAGTTTTGCCGTGGAGCTCAAATTCGTTTTGCTGTGGGACTTAAACTGCGTTTAACGATATTGTAGTAATGCCGCAGAAACTCTAATTCGAGATTTGATTGCATACTTTGCAACACATGTGAGCCGTATATGTAGGAACTCACACACACACATACACGTATTTTTATCTAAGGATGTAATGTTCCAAATTTTTCTTATTAAATGTATCATCATGATAACATGAATCTGCGGAAATCATTTCTTTTTTATAATGTGAACTAATTTTCTTTTAATCTACAATAATTTGAATCAATCAAATGTTTGGAATAGATTTCTTGAGTGGTACCAGTTTGATTATGACATCATCTATTTCCGCCATCATTGTTTGTATGCCCTCTACACGGAAACTTTTTTTCTTTGTGGTAACTAAAGGTTTGTTCACAATAATGGAACTTTAGTTTTAGTCGTACGTCAAAACGAATATCGTCACGGTAACAAAATCGTTTTCTGCAATAATTAAGCATTTTTTCGGAGTACTTTTATCATGTTTAATTTTTTCCCTAACTGAGTCTTGTCTCGTTCCCTAGTGACGAGTTCTAGACAAGTGACATCAACAGCATTAAAGAAGATAAGAAAACCGTGTTTTACAATTTAACTTGTTATATTACAATAATTACAGATAACGATAATTGATCAGTAGTTTAATTTTCTGATAATCAAATTATTAACATGTTCTGAATTAGGACTATTTAACACCTGAAAAAAATCGTTGCAGTGTAATTAACGATTATCAATATTACTAAAGACCATTTTTGCATTTAGTACTTTTCGAAGTTACAATTTCGTCATTTTACAGTGAATTCGACATCTGTTACTAAAATCTCAGTTACCGGTCATATTTCATTGATTTAAAATAGCATTAGGACTGTATGAATAATAATTTTTAATTCTCAAACTGCATATCATAGTCCGACAGAAATATTTCAAGTATCTGTTAGTAGTTTTTAAACAGTATAAACTTATTTATAATTTTTTGTGTACTTTTCATTGTGCTAGTAAATTGACAGAGATACTTTCTTACTAGTTCTGGAGTATTCTAAGCTCATTAATAATAATGTCGAGTGTATCAATGGATAAGACTGACGCCGAGCTCGACTTGTCAGCTCAACTAGCTCTTCTAGAGAAATGCGAAAAGAGTCTTCTCAGAGCTCTGAATTTTTGTCGATCAAACAACATAAACAAGCTCTCTTCCCCTCAATTCGAATCCAAGCTCATGGTCATCGAAGAGAAGTGGCAACTGTTTGAAAAACTGAACAGTAAATTCGATACTGACTTTTCACAGTTCCACCTCAGGTTGATTTATAAGAAAAGAAAAATTAATTTAATGACGCTCGAAGTTTACAAAGGCACTTGGTGAACCTTGAGCAATCTTATTAACTTTCATTGCCCAGCTGATTCATCAAGCTCACTTAAAGCTTGTCAAATTACCTCACTTAATGCTCATCTCTACAAAAAAATCAAGATTAAGCCCTTCAATAGGTAATACAAAGACTGGAAGGAGTTCGAAGATCATTTCTAGATGATGGTATGCAACAACGCTGAGTTCACTAACGTCCATAAAATGATGTTGATAAAAGGTGCTATTTAGGGTGACAGCTCAGCTCTTCGGCCGACAGGCTAGTACTGGTAATATAATATCGCCCCAGCAGGCATGATGCTCGAGCCTGCCAAAGTAAGTAATCATGTCGTCATTGTGGTATGAAGCATGATGCCACTCCATCAACATCAGCTCAATGTCTACTCCAGCTTCCAGAACAATGCTCATTTATAAATGCTTACTGGAATTGGTAATGCTGCTGCTGGTCGTAGAAGAGGTTTGAGTATCATCACGCTTGAATCTCTTTACCCAGACGACTAAATACAAGTCCCTGCTCACGTGCTCAGCAAGGTAACACAGTTTTGCCTGCTTACAACCTCGACAGCTCATTACGGTCTTATCTTAAAGGACTACAGCTCGTAGATCTGCAGTCTAGAGTTCCAGACAACATAGCTATTTTTTTTGTGCACTAGACCATTGGCTCAAGTGATTCGCTTTAGCTCGGATGAGGTCAAGCCTCAGACCCAATAGCTCTCAAGACCATCTTTTGTTGGATCGCTTTACTAAGTGTCACGCTAAGTGTCACAAAGTCAAACCAATCCTTTCTACGTTCAACTCTTCATGTGAAACAAATCACAATTTTCATGAACTATTAACTCAGTTTTGGGTTCGAGAAAAAATAGTTCAAGCTCAGTCTGCTAAGCTCACTCCAGATGAAGAACATTGTGAAGCTGACTCCGTCAGGACTCACTCGAGGGATGCTTTTGGAAGATATGTGGCTTACTACAGAACTGACAATCATCTTCAATGGTTCAGCTCGGACAAGGTCTAGCTTCTTGCTCAATGATCTTTTTCGTACTGGTGCCGAGCCCAAGTCAACATCACGTCTTATTATGAACTAGACGACACAAAATTATTTTCAGCTCAGATATAATGAAGATATTCGGACAAATCAACGTTGATCCAGTAGTTTGAAATCTTCAGAGAATCTTCCGGTTCGATATACATAACAATATTGTTTCATATCTCACTTCATAGCTCACTACGGTTACTTATGGGATCAGACTAGTTCAATTTATTGCAGATCGAGTTCTACTTAAGCTAATGAAAGCTGAAAGCATTAAATATTCTCGCGCAATAGCTCTGATGACAAAAAGCCGTCATGTTGACAACATCTTCGGTGGCACAAATACATTGCAAGGAGCTCAGCTCATAGCTCAAGACCTTATACAGCTCTGCATAGAGGAGCTTCCCTCTAGCGAAGTGTTCAAACAATAGCCCTGCTCTTTTACAAGCTCGAGCTCTTCAAAGTCTCTCAACTGCTCCTGTTCAAGTTCAAGATGATACAGAAGTAAAAGTTCATGGACTATCCTCGAGTCCTGAGTCAGATTCTGCACCTCGCTCGTTCTGACATCTCTAAGTGTAACTGCTACCGTGTACTATCTATTCAAAAGCTCAATCTAACTTGGTCCATGCGAGTAGTGAGAGCAGTTAACTTATCCTGCAGCTGTTTATTCTCCTCCTGTTGCTGCGTGGTAGTAGATTTTAGAGTTACTATGTTCTTGGTGCTAGCATCAACCTCGGCTTCAATTTCGGAGAGTGGCAAGCAAGACACCATGATTTTCTAACTCTGAAGTTAGAAAACGCCAGCCACGTTACTGCTCACTAAACTCTCATTTCTTGGGCTATCCAGTGCTTCCTGGAAATAGTTTGAAATATACCTGGAATACCGTCTGCAAGCTGCCAAATACTCTGATAGCACAATCACTCCCTGGCTATTACTCGGTAATGGTGTCCCACAAGGGCCCATTCTGGGGCCCCTGCTATTCACCCTGTTCATTAATGATATTGGCGGCAGTATCGAAGAAGCTAGGCGCTTACTTTATGCCGATGACCTACAAATATACCTCAACTCCTATCCTTGTGACCTCAACTTATGCATAGAGAGATTGAATGGTGACACTCAGAGAATCGCGCAGTGGGCTAGCACCAATAGACTTCGTCTCAACCATGGTAAAATCAAGGCTATTATCTTTCGGGCAAGGCGCTTTATCAACAACATCAACCTCTCGTCACTACCTGCACTTGGATGTGGTGATGCTGCAGTTCCTGTACTTAGCTGGATGCGGTACGTTGGAGTAATGATGAACTCTAAGCTAACTTTTACTGAGCACGTATGCCACGTTACAAGCAAAATCAACTCTGTCCTCTAACAGCTCTACAGTGTACGTAAATACACAGACTTGGCACTACGCAAAACGCTTGTTGAAGCTCTAGTCATGCCTCATATTTTTTACTGCCTGGCGATACTTCAGGGAGTTGGTGTCATCCTGGACCTTAAATGACAAAAACTGTTAAACAAAGGCGTTGGCTACATCTTTAAGGTTGCTCGTGACGCTCCTGTTTCTCAGGCCAGGCGGAAACTGCACTGGTAAACTGTTGGCAGCTACATAAACCTGTTTTTTGGAGCTACTACTTCTAATGCTGTTATGACTGGTACCCTCACTTATCTGTCCACTCTCCTTATAGAGAGAGTGAATCGCAGATCCTAACAGAGTTGTCAGTAAATCGTTTCTCTCTTTCAAGGCTGGGAGCGTGGATTGCTGATCGTGAGAGACGGCTGACTGCTTGTGCCTACTTTATATGCCTGCTGGATGATCTTGGATACTCTAATTCTTCATGGCTCCTTAGCTTCTGTTTTTCTTATGCCTTATCTTTTTTTCATCACGAAATTTATACTCCTATTTTTATTTTCAATTAAGTCATGTATGTTCTATTTCCTACATACTGAGTTCTCTGCTTATTTCATTTTTGTTCTTATTATACTTTACCTTGACTGCGTTATCTTCTCTTTGAGAATACTTTGTAAATTTGTTAAAGCTTTCAAACGATAAAAACACTATCTAATCTAATCTAATTCTATTCAATTGGCTGACTTTAAGGTTTGGTGGAATGGATCTGAGTGGCTTGAAAGCTCATTTCCTTTTCGGTCAATTCAACACTTCGAACCTTCACCTCATGCTTATAAAAAAGAAATATCAGGCGTCTTATTACGCGCTGATAAAACTCCATCTGAAAAATATCATCCATCATAATACCATTTATCAAGATATCAGTGAAAAAGCACCAGCTCAATAGGTCACAACCCCATAACTCCACAAGTATAGATCGAAACTCAACTCATTTGGGTTGCAAGTTACTTTTATCAATGTTCGAGAAAAATTTTGTATCCGAGGAAATAAAGCTCATTTTTCCAGAGGTAGTGATCCTACCGTTGTGATTGGTCTAAGATTAGCAATTAAATGAACTTTGTAAATTTTATTGACTCGAAAAACATATTTAAATGAAATTATATAAAATCGACCTGAGTAGTATGGAGCCCTTTGGCGGACCCTAATCCTATCCCCATCACAAAGTGGAGATGAATTTGTGTCCGGCAGAGCCATGTCACGGGCAGGGAAAGTAAACGCGTAGCACGAATCGGAAGGTATACATTCACGCATGTAAAATTAATTATATTCATGACCACCTGCTAAAATCAAATTTTTCATTGTAATTAACTATGATTTAAACTATAAGAAGTACTCTGAGTAGTTAAATTGAATGAAATCATTTCAATAATTTCATCGCCATAATCGACATTAAACCACAAACCCTCTCAAGATTTGAAGGTATATTCTCTAGTTTAATAACTGGTGGTGGTGTGCTATAAGCTTGAATCCAATCAGCTATTACACCCTTATAAGTGACACCAGATGATGTTGATGGCTGTGGACATTCGATGTCACTAAAGTCATTTACTGTAATAGTGATACTCATTTTTCTAACAGTACTGAGTTCAATCATTTTGTTCTGACTTGGTCAGGAGTATTCTATCTATTGCTTCAAATTCGTCTCCCCACCAAATAATTAGACAACTCAAGGTCTCTCCTGCCAACTCATCAACGCTGATTAGACTACTCTAATTAATTTCTAGGCGTTGATATCTCCTCGAAAGGACCTAGAAGATTCGAGAACACAAAGTTTCGGGTATGATAGTCGGCATTCATCAGTATTCTTCAGTATTCGTGCAGTTATTCGTCAGTTACTGTCGGTATCGGTCAGTATTCATACGTGTTAGTACTCGGACGACTTATTGGCCTCATCCAATAATGTCACCCTACAGACAACTCGTTATAACAGTCAACTCGGTACGTGTGTACTAATGGACAACTCACACAGAAAAACTCGCCAGTAAAAAAATCAGAAAACTCTCTAGAATGTTCCTCAGAAATGGAATACCTCAATAGTCCATCATCGACAGAGATGATTGTGAACTCATCAGGCAGCCTAACTCTCATCACATATTATCAGTCATCTCAAGTTGGTCCGATAATACATCTTCGCTGAAAGAGTGTAACGGATTATTTCCTGGTGTATAAAAATTTCAAGTCCAAAAAACAAATTGAATTCAACAACTAATTAAACTGTTAATTATTGCAAAACTAGTTAAATTTAAAGACTAATTATTTCCCAAATAATTATTGAACAGTAATTTACAACTTCTCACGAAAGTGAATTATTTTAATGCTTAGGCTCAGCCTGTCCAGAGTTCCACCAGGAACGAGCACTTTCTGAGATACAGTCAAAACGAGCAATTAGTGACGCTAATTACTCGTACTATAATTAAAACGGCCACCCCCGTTTGATAATTTGGGTTATGTAAATTAAAAATTATGACCAAAGTTGTTTTATGGAAAAGCACACAGTATTTTATTAAATAAAATAATGAAAGAAATATGAAATAACGTATTTACAGTTTTACAGGGATTTGAAATTCCCGCTTCTTAAAGTAGAATAATACAGTCGGTAAAATGGCGTATTCTTTTATCAGTAACAGAATACGGATCGGTAATTTTTTACAAATGATAAACAAGTAAGCAATTTTACCAGCCTCGAGATTTTTATTTTTATCATGAGAATTTAAAAGTATTCAAATTTCACCGCTTCTTTTTCTCAATGAATTCAAAGTTCCCGCGGAGCCAACATGGGGGATCTAATTATGTACAGTATAAGCGGTCTGACTCTATACAAACCAAAGATTCAAGCTAACTCAACAGAATTATTTAATCAATATAATTTTTAAACAAATCAATAAACGACTCTAAATAAATTATTACAAGCAAGTACGCGGTTTTATAATTTCAATTGCACGAAAATTTACTAAGTACAGTTAAGTATCGCAAATAGCTAGTAAAAGAGACTTACGGATAGCTCGGTACCGTAAGACAAAGAAAAGACGAGAAATCCTCTCACTCTTTTTCCCTCTGGCCTGCCACAAGTCATTTGAGGTCGAGAAATCCTCTCACACCACAAGTATAACCAAGACGAGAAATCCTCTCACTCTTGGTTTGGCAAAAACAAGTATGCTTTCCTGGCCGGTATAAGCACGATTCTCGAAATAAAATGAAGATGTAACAAACGCAACTTTAAAAGGTCTTACAATGCAAATATGATATTCAGACCTTTGGATCATATACTGAGAATACCTTAACTTAAAACGAAAAAAAAAAACCATTATTGTCGCAATTTTCACTATTTTACAAATTTGAAGTGACAAATTACATAGCTAGGTGGGTGCGTAATACGTCATGGCATTGTATTATTATAATGTTAAAGGGGTAAATCAAGAAAGACGTTCGAGTTGTTCATTCAGTCTCTTAGCGGTGATAGTGTAACTATCAAGTGCTCTAACATTACATCAAGATCAACATCCACGTTATTTCAATATCAGATAGAAATTTCGGCAAACGACAGCCAGTCGCCAGATATAAATACTGCTGGAACGTAACCCCAAAAATTTACTCCCCGTGGTCATATCTTTAATTTTCTTTTCTCAACATTTTATGGTTTGAACGCCTCACGCTCAAGCTCACTTATCAGTGTTGCTCGTTTGAACTACATCAGCGATAAATTTAAAGTATGTGTTTTAATCATCGACGCTAAGTGCTCGGGAGTGATTTTTAGCGTTGAAAACTGGAACGAATTTACGGAGAATCTGTCACAGCTAATTAAATGCTTTGACAACTCTAACGCTGATTATCGTAAATTAGTCAATAAAGAAACCAGTATTGCTAGATATTCATATACTTTTATAATGCTGGGTGGCATAAAATACAGTAGTAGAATGCTGAAAATACAAGACACTAACAACGGCTTTATGAACTCTATCTACTTTTAAATACGTTGTGCGTATAAAGAATTTTGTTTCAAAAACGCCTGTAACAACTAAAAAACTTCATCTCTGTAATCACCAACTGTAAGGAGTCAATGGACGAGACGATGAGAAAACAAATACCAGCCATTCAACATACTGTCAACACTATACAACCTCCTGTGGAATTGATTTATACCTTTGGAATTAATTATCTTCAACACAAAGGCGTATTGACAACGATTCGTAAGAAACTAAAGCCTGGTTTCATTTTATCAGCAGCTGTATTAGCTATAGACATCGAAAATATCACTTAAGAATCGTATCATTTTTTTAATGAACATATTGTAAGTAAAGCGATGCTTTAAATTTTTCAATCATGTATGATCAAAATTACTTTAACGAAAATTATATATTTATGTAATTATTAATGTATAAATCTGTATTATGATGGTAATATAATATGTTAATACAAATTTTTACCTTGCTTCTACTTGTTTCAGGTTTGTAAATTTTCTGAATAAGATACGTACTTTCACGATTACTTCTCGCACGGTGCGTTATTGATAAAAGTATTGCAGAATTGTTCTAAGTAGTGGGAATATGCCGTCACTTTGTTCAGACATGGTATTCCACAAGGCTCCACTTAAGGCCAAAAAAGAGGTGGTCGATATTCATTGTTATTTTTTTCCAAGTCGTACTTCTTATGAATTCCATCGTCATCTGACATAAATACTGGTCCAGCTGCTTTAGGGCGTCCAAGGTTCTTGAAGATAAAAAAGATCGGTTTCTAATTATGCTTCCAAGTCTCATGTCCAGTATCCCATGAGAAATTATACTTTGTCTCGTATTCAGGTCGCATTTCTTATTCACAAATTGTTGTCGCTAATGCCAACCAATGCTGATATTCAGCAGAGCCGTTTTTTGACGTATACAGTTCTAGATTACGCGTAAAATGATAATGTCTATGTGCTAAAGCTCGTGAACGCTAATGTTCACGACAGAAACGACTTGTCTTAGTCAAGTTACCACATTCAAAGTTCCTATTAACAAAAGCCTCACAAGGCTGAATGTTTCTTAATGATTTTGTTGAATGATGAAAAATATGATTTAAAATTTCATAAACACTTCTTTGCAAACGTAACCAAATTGCTTGTAACTATATCTATAAATTACTTGTAGCACTGTTAATAAAACACCAACAACAATAATGATGATCATGATAATCCGGTGAAATAAAAGTTGAAATAGGGATATTGGGTAACCCGAATAAAGATTGGAGGGATTGTTCTTGAAGCCATTAAGAATAATTGTACCCATGGAAAATGTGATCTGACCCTCGGCAAGGGTAAAAACAACCCCTTGCACATTTATTTTCTATTTCTCTCCAAAAAGTATGCGAGATATGACCAAATTTTGCCGATAAAAATTGTAGATCTTTTTATTTTACATAAAAAAGTATACTACTCTTTTACTTTTATCTCTAATGCTTTGCGGAGACATCATCACTAAAAAAAAATACGAAAATCAAATTATTTTCGAGTTGTTCTAAATATTTTCAAATATATAGAGAAAAAAAGTATTCTTGGCATGTTACTCTAAAGTTGAAAATAGAGAAATTGAGGAAAATGAAAGGCCCTAATGACACGATACTGGTGCAACAAAGACAGTGTGATATGTCGGCGCTCGTCACACTCACAGCGATATTTACGACTCACAGCGCATGTCAGTAGGACTCCGCTTACCAAAGAAAAGAGAAAACTACAGCATTTGAACTGTAAGTAGAAAGAAAAAAGACAATATGTCCCATTTCCGAGAATTAACGGAGGCAACTGACGTCACGGGGTCAGTGTTTCTGTCGAATAAAAAAAAAAAAATATGGTTTAGAAGACATCGACATTGAATGAAATTATCAAAAAACGTTTTTCCGGAAAAGCGTCATGCAAAAGTATGTAACTTACGACCTAACATAAAAAATTAAGTCGATTAAAAATATTTATGCTTTTTATTTCTTCAAAAACGTAAATAGGCTGTTTTATCTGATTAATAATTTAAATAATTATTTTACAAATATTGTAACCCTATTCCAACTCATACTTATAAAAAAAGGGAGTTATACACTTTCGCGGTCACCTCGTTTTTCGGCTCTAGAAAATCGAAAAATCATCCGATTCTGATGTTTTTTTTTTCTAAAATCTTCGTTTATTCTGTGGATTTAGGAAAAAAATACGAAAATAAAAACAAATGATTATTTCTCACAGTTTCACGAATTTAAATTAAAAAAAAAAATTGACTTTTTACGTATAATTCTTCATAAAGGTTTTTTACGTTGTGAAATCAAGTTCTTATATTTGTTTTGGCAATCTACATAAAAAAACGAATATTTTGAGAAAAGTTCATTTTTCAGTATTCAACAACCTACAATATATTTTATTAAGAAAAGGAAGAAATCGCGCTTACATAAATGTTCCAATTTATGCATTTTAATAAAGATGAATTAGGTTGTGTGGATAATTGTTACCCACAAAAATACGTAGTACATGATTTTCGACGTACATTATTTTATAGAAGCCTCAACTAAATCAGCGCCGAACTTTTCGTGATTGCTCAATAGTTGTTATAGTGTGGGAAGCTTTAACCCCATTCCAGAAGTTGTAACTTAAGCAATGCAATCCTTGTTACCAGTTAGGAAAATGAAGAAATACGTGAGATTGTTAGTAGATAAGAAACTGTATATTTCGAAACAATGTAGGCATAATTTACAAACTCTATCTCCGAATATTCTTTATAGAGATTCCACCGAACAACCTCAATTTTGATCAATATATTATTTTATTGAAGCTACAAGTGGCAAATATCCCAATGATTGTCAATGCTCAATTAACCACTATGCTGAATTTCAAACTTATACTTATAGTGTGTGTTTAATGCAGAAGGCGAAAAAGACTCGCGCAATTTCTTATTGATATGAACAGCGAGGAACAAATATATTGCAATACCAATTTTTCGCAAATCTTCAGTGTGCGTCGCTATAAATATAGCAAATCGTTCTTTTAGCTGTACCAGTGAATACTAAAGATGATGGACAAAAAACCAACGAAAAACGATAGTAATAATAATAATTAATATGTAACAACGTAAGTTTACATGCAGTGTATTTAAATTTTAACTACTCTTAAAAAAGTTTATGTATTCAAATGTATACAGTATTTATTACCTTAACGAATTTATGGCAAATATAGTTATATATTCTAAACATGATTTATTACATAAATTTTTTGTGACTATAAATTATTAAAATGTAGAAACAAATTAAATATTTTTCAGATAATTAATTCTAAACAAAAATCGATGTTCTATTGTGCCCCTATAGGAGCACTACTGTTATAGTAGAAGTAACTTTAGTGTTTTAAGTTGTAACAAGACGTATTATTATGGGGATCGACCGCCTCATATCCCCTCATCATTCTATTCATTGACAGAGGTGATGACTCAACTAGAAGATGACACTTGAAGCTGCCTTAGAGTTATCATGGGAGGTCGTGGTAACAATTACCGACCAACCCATTCAAAATCAACGAAATGATCAATAGTTGATCCAGATTTAAATTATTAATGAAAGCGTAATTGAACCCTTTGCCCTACTCCTACTGAGGAAGTAACAGATAAACCGTCGATTACTAGAAGCTTCACTCGGCAGCGGGCTGTCTACCAGAAAAGACTCTCGGCGTGCACCTGTCAAAGTGAGAAGACCTCATACCTTCGAGTCTCTCAAATTTATTATATAAACGTGAACGTTTGTCGTAAGAATCTAAGTGTCGAACTCATTCTCGCATTGGAGAAGCCGTTGGTGGCCAACAGGAAACTAGAGAAGGAGTACTCCATGAGCAAACCTTCAACCGTTAGTGGTGGAGCAAAAGCTATCATCTGTAGCAGCCATTTGCTGCCACTGGGACTACGACGGACGTCACCAGTAAGCGGAATACGCTTTTGTTGACAAACTTATTGAAATCGACCGTAATTGAGTCGCGTACTTTTATTGTATAATGAATGGAATTCGATTCGGGGTGATCACGGAACCCCGTAGTTAGGTTATTTTGGCGGCAACGCGTATTGGCCCTGCCGTATCTTTCGATCTCCCCTGAGACTGGAATTGATTGACTTCTGAATAGTAATTGGATTCATGATCGATTGATGTAATTATTTATTGATATTTCATTGCTTTATATTCGAAAAATTTATTATAAAATCTCGCTGATGCTTAATTAATTATTATAATTCAATTTCAGCCACTTTTGCAGAATTATTATCATTCTCAGAGAAACTATTTACGAGCTCTGTAACATTGATCATTTATATTTTATCTTATTGGTTAACTTATTGCTAAATCTGTCAAGCTGCATGCAAGAGTTTACGAGAAATTGGTAGTGATTCGATCGCACTTAGAGATTCTGTTATTTAGCGGTTGACGCAACATTATATTTATTGATAAGTATTACTATGTTCTCGGCGACCATTGAAGCCGCAATATTATAAATTAAGTAAGAATTTATTAATCTCGACATATGTCAGGATTGAGGGAATTGATAGCCAGTGAACAGCATTCCAAAGTGCTGTATGAGTGACTTAGACTTCTCTCAAGTCCTCGAACACGTTGCGTTGGCAGTAAAGATTATTTTTTAATTTGTCAACTGATATTTAATTGATAATTAGCGGAGTTGAGTGAGGTTATTTATTCAGACTCGGGTAATTTAATTCGCTATAAACACTATAGTTGGTAATAAAACATCACTACCAATTTATTACATATACATAATTACACTATGCACGAAATATAGTACATACGAGATAATTTTCAAATATTCTAACTTATTATTATTATAACTTTTACACATATTTACAACATTTTTTAATCTTTCATTGAAATCAATATACGCCTGATGACGCTACATACGAACATGAAGTCCAGTACTTAACTTTGCAATTAATACCTCAGTATAACTTTGCTCTACTTTCAAGGTATTGATAAATTTACTGATATTGGCATGATTGATTCCTACGTGACTATTAAATGCACAATTCTATATTTCCGATACCTCATTAATTCGATGTAAGTCCTTCATAAAAGATTCATAATGATTCCATACTTTTAAATTAACACCTGTGCATGTATGCTCCAAATATCCTCAGCACCTCTTTATTTTTATTGATAAAATCTGAACATATGAGTTCTTCATACACCGCTTCAACATCAATAAGCGGAACATATGCAAATGCCATCAGTTCACGTATTTCTGAAGCAAATGGAATGTCCGTATTACATTTTTTTTGAAGATTATTCGATTAAATTTGACGCCACACACATTGAGTAAAATAAAAGATACTCCCTATAATAATAAAATCGTGAAAACATTATTTCACTACTTATATGAATGCCTTTTCAAAAACAATGATAGTATATTCTAGCATTCGATCGGATCTCTTCCTTTTTACAATTTCTTGTATGTATTATCACTGAACAGGAATATTTATTTTTTCGTGAACAGTGCCATGTAGTAGTCGTTGTATTTACACTTTTTTTAGTATATAAATAACCCTCATGTAAGAGCATACACCCTTCTTTTTGAAATTGTCTAAACTTCAACAGTATATTAAAATAAACACACTAATGAACTCTTCAGACTTAACAACTTAAAGCTCCTAAGAAATGATGTTACATTTGGAGTAAAAAGATCAAATTAAAACATTTAGACTAATGCCTACGATAAAATATATTATTCAATAAATTTCGATATAGAACATTTCTTATAGATTGGTTGAATTTAGAGATTCAAATTCCTGATACAATTCAAACTTTTCAAACAGCAAGTTAACAATAATATGTGTATTACTATCTGATTAATGAAAAAATTTTCAGACACGCCATCGAAGTGGAGAGTGAAAAAATCAAGAATGTAGAAGCAAATGAAATCACTCATAACACTCGTAAACAAAAAGAAGAAGAAGAAGTAGTAGGAGAAGAATTAAGTTTTGATGAAATTCTCCGTATTGGAAATGATTTAATGATCGGTGAACTCAAACTAGATGATGAATGCCATTGCTATAGTGATTTTAATGATCGAGATTTCGAAGAAAGGCCAGAAAGCCCTGATGCTGATGATGACACTCAGGTAATATTGTCCGGCAAAACATTGTAATAGAATAGAAAAATCTTTGAATAATAAACTTTCGTTAATAAATACTTGTACTGAAAAAATTGAATTTAATATTCCGTAAAAAATAAACATCAAATAAACACAGAAAATTAATAAATGATCAATATTTCACGTTTAAGTCAACAGTTTTCAAAATAAATTCAGACTTATACAGTTGATGAGTCATAAGTTCTTGCAGTTACGCATTAGTCGCTTGAACATGTTCAAACGCGTTTGACAACTAAAGAAGTATTTCCAAAATGAACTGGCTGCGCATTTGGTATTGACTATTAAACCCAATAGTTGATATTTTGAATTTTAAACTAAAATTTCGAATATGACGGACTTCCTTTATACTCTACGGTGAAAACCGCAATAACTCATACTTTACCGTCTACATTTGTCATTTTCTTTTAATATTGGTTTGAAGAAATCGTATTTCCTTTCCAGATCGAAGAAGAAGGAGATTGCGAACAAATAAAACATGAAGAAGATGCTCATCTATGTGACGGAGAACATGAAAATCTCAACCATTTTTGACTGAATGATATCATTTTAAAATCAAATATGGTTTTAGAAATATTATAAAGTACAAGTTATCTTCAAATACAATAACTGTAATAGGCTATTCATAATGCCAATTAAACATAAGAATATTAACGTCAAATTGTGTAACGCATTATTTCTAAAATTATCATGTTTTGACTGCTTTTGAGCGCATTTAAACTTGGTATTCTACTCGATTTTCTAACATTTCTTTTATTAGAAAGCAATTAAGCCTTAGTGTTTCGATTTCATAACGTACATCCTGGATTTGAGTTTCAGTATTTGTGTATCATTAATGATTAAGACAGACAAAATTTAAGTGTATTTGAAAACCGTGTCACTAATGTTTAACTGTATAAAAATTTGATGTAGCTAAATCATAGATATTTATTGTTGGCATAGTGCAAATTGAACTATTGGTTTATAGTAGCTAAAAACCTACCAAAACTACCATCTCCGGATGTCAGTGAAACATTTCGCCATGTCCACGTCCTAAATGACTCTGCAAATAACAAAACCTTATTTTTAAATAATTATTTTAAAAAAATTTTAAGACAACAAACAAATTTGAAATCAAATGGAATGCTATGCAATCTATTAAATTAAGTCATCTTCTTTTTTTCTTGAAAAATAATTTAAAAAAATACTTGCCCGAATTTTTTTGGAATCATTTGAAACGGAATTTTGTTAATGAAAATTCACGACAAATTTTTTTTTGCTATTGATCTTTACTTTATTGAAAAAAGTACTTAGCTAATAAAAATTTATAGGACTTCGCCCAATTTTTGAGAATCATGTCTGGAAATTTTCTATCAATAGAGAACATTACAAAAACAAATCATTAATGAAAAAAAAAACACGAGTGTGTTTATAACCACACGACTGAAGTGAAACTTCTGTCGCTCCATCTGTATGTATATATATGTATATATATATATATATATATGTGTACAATATATAGATACATTTACATATGCATTTATTAACTATCTACAAATATTTAAATTGATTTTATGTTTCCATTGGTAAATTAATATTTTTGCATAGATCTTTTATTTTTATTTATGATTTTCATATTGGATACATCAGTAATTACTGTGGTTGGTTTTCAAACCAAGACAACAGGCTTATAGTATGAGAAATAAAATACAGATATTTTTAATTAAAATTAGACAGATTTCTAGGAAAAACTGCATCGATTATTGTTCTATGTCTTCTATATGGTCCATTACGGTTATTATTTATTTGTAGTTCTAACTTGTCCCGTAGAAAGATTACCAAGACTTTTCCATCTTTGGATGCGAAATTAATATTGAAATCTCCTGTTAATATTAACTCATAAAATTATTTGAAACGCAATAGAATTTCGAAAAATAACCAATGACTCACCGTTCGCGTAAAGCTAGTAAACTCGCAAACGAGCTACTGACTGAAATACATACATATTTTATTTAATAGCTATAAGAGAAAAAGAAAAAGAAAATGTGCACGCGCACTGCTTTCTCTCGCTTATATCCCCCACTCAATTTCCGTTCGCCTTGCCTAATCACACTTTTCGTAACGCTTACGTCACGCGTTCGCTAGCTTACTCTCCAAGTCAAGCGTGCGTAAACAAGTTTCGCTTCAAAAAGATGACTTTATTCTATAAATAGCATGGCATTCCATTTGATTTTAAACTTTTTTGCTCTTTTAAAATTCTTTTAAATGATCATTCAAAAATAGGATTTCGTTATTCACAGAGTAATTTGGGACGTGTTCATGGTGCGATGTTTCACTGACATTCGAAGAAGGCAGTTTTGGTAGGATTTCTGTTATTTTTATAATTTTTTTTATTACTAGTTCACATTTATAACTTCGTCTACGTTAGTGTTCAGTAGCAGACATATGTATCATCCCCGGCAATAAAAAGAAAAATAGTTGCCCGTCGTCGATCGCAAAAAAAGTTAATTAACTGAAACGTGTAACTATTAGCAACAACACGTCTCACCCTATCAATGAATTTTTTACACCCAGTGTATTTATGTTTTGTACCCTTTATTACGATTGTCTGAGTTTGTATCATATACGCATGTATCAACCGTTTTCCTTTAACAGACAGACGTAAAATTTTTGTCGAAAAAATTCATATCAGAAATAAATGGCAATCTGACTCAGAAAAGAAACAGACGCCCCTCGTAACCCAAACCTATGAAAACCAATAGATACCCATAGGCAATTTGTAAGAATGAATAAGAAGGCATTGTGTCCATCGGAAGAGCAGAAAACAACTTATAAACCTTTTATAAGTATGCATCAGAATTCAGAGGAGATCAAAAAAATTTAGTTTAAATATATAAGACATTGTAAGAATGAATGAAGCAAATGCATTAAGATTTATCAAGAAGCTATGGGAAAATCATAACAAGAATTTCTGTGTCAATTAATTGAAATTTCTCATCGAGAATGCTATCAGAATTAATGAGAACCTATTGGCAATAAGTCTTCAGACATTCGCAAATCAGGTTTCTAAGAATTTATAAGAACAAAAATTATTAGAATCTATGAGAATGTATTTGTCAATAATGTATTGCGTCATTCCATACATCGTCGATCCATCATCGAATAGTCTTCAGATATTCATCACTCAAGTTTGTAAGAATCCATCAGGATTTTAGCAGAGTTTAACGTCTCAAATTACGCAAAATCATGTCTAGGTTTGCTACATAATAAAAATAATTTTCATGACGTATTTTCCATTCGATATCTATTCTTCTCTTAACAGATGTTGGAACAGTTCAACCTGTTCAACAATTTTAAATTCTTATGTGGCATTCCAAAATAACTTATCTTATTGAATCGATTAATTTCCTATTTAAATCTATACTTTGTTTCCTTCAAAAACTCTTTATTTTCTATAAAATTACTACCTATTTTATAAGATCATCGTTATCCTATTTAGTTGTGTCAATAGGAAAGTTCTGAATCCTGTCGGTTCGTGATTACCGATTTTTTTTTGTTCACATTAGTATAATCGTACCAGACGTTTATCGAGAAGCAAAAATTTCTTCACTATCCCTCTTCAAATATATGATACATGACAAAAAAAATCAAAATTTCATTGTAAAACTCAATTTTCGATTATTTATAATAAATTTATTTGTTATAAACAGGGAGAGTTCGTTTCTATTGCTATTATAGGATTAGTAACTTTTTTTAGTGAAAGAAACAATTTCCCGTTGGAAGAACTCCAATATATTGCATCGATCCCGTTGTGAACTGTTTGGAACAAATTTAATGGATATCAACAAAAAAAATGTTCGTATTTATATAACATGGCTGGTAACGTTTATTCAGTAAGCGAAATAATGTTTTTTTAGAAAAACTGAAATTTATTGCAAAAAGCTCATTTTCATAAAACACAATTATATTGTATATCGAGTTGATTTTCTCGGCTTCACCCGCGTAATGTACATAATTAAGTTACATAATATTAGATTAATCGGAAAAAAATTTAAATAGTGAGTTTATAGTTTGAATGAGCCAATTCCAGATACGCACTGATTCGTGATGGTATAAAAATGAAAGTAAAAATTTCGTAAGTATTGATAATAGACGGAGAAAATACAAATTCCGCCGTGAGATTAAATTACTCCTCTACAACAATTAAATTGTTATAAACTAAAAAAGGCTGTTTAGATTCATGTTACACAGTCGATTACGTTGCTTTATTAGAGAAAAATGTGCTGTTTGTAAAACGATTATTCGAGGTGTAACTCCTGTTTTGAAGTTTATGTATTAAATTTAATTGTTGTAAACCGAGTCCGTTTCTATTTATGTTATGTGGTAAGTAACTTTTTTTGAGTAAAAGAGAAAGTTTCCTGTCAAAAGAACTCGAATCGATAGCACAGATCTCGTTTTCAATTGTAATAAACAAAAAAAGTTTGTTTATCTCTGTTTCACGATAGTAAATAACTCTTTTTTCGCAAAAAAAAATTGACGTTGAAAAAAATCGAATGAGTAGCATCGATCTTTTTTATTAATTGTTTATAACTAATTATAATGTTATGAACGAAAAAAAGTGCGTTTTTATTGATGCGACGTAAGTAAGTATTTTTTTGCAAAAGAAAAAATTTTCTCTTTGAATTACCTAAATACATTGTATAGATCCCATTCGCAATTGTTTATAACGAATTCAATGGTTATAAATAGAACAAGTTCGTTTAGCTTTATTTTACTTTGCTAGTAACTCTTTTTTAGTAAAAAAAAAAATTTCCCATTGGAAGAACTCGGTGTGACGTCCGTCTATTTTAATAATTTGTAGAAGTATTTAATAATTATTTTTTCACATTAAAATCATTTCAGTAATTATTCTCTCATTATTAAAATATTTCTTATTTTTAGTAATTTTGTAATAATTCTTGAAATTGAAAAAAAAATTTCTCTTATACTAATTATGTTCTTAACGCTAAATTCGTAATATTATCTATCATTTATGGTCACGATATTTCTAATATAATGAAGTATTCTATAAAAATTATGCAAGGAGCAATAAAAAACTTAAAGTTATCTTAAAAGGTTGTACTAACAAGTAATAAATTATCTGTATCTCATATATGCAATAGAGCTCGAATATTTGTAAAGACAGAAAAACATGATAATCAATACCTATTGTAACACTTTTGGTATTTCTCTAAAGAAATTGTATCACTTCAAAACATATTATTAAAAGCAATAAGGAGGGTAATTACACCCAGTGACGTCGGTGCATAGTGAATAAGATACCTACAAGCGAAGGTGTCGTTAACATGGAAGAGATAGTGTGCTCGCTGAAATATTAGTTTTCACCAATAACAATTAATGAGTCAAATATCTTACAGCTAATTTTCCTTGTTTTGGGAAAGTCAACGCCTTCTTCAAAATCAATATATACTATTGTAAAAACTTAAAAGTCGGTTGCGAAGTCGTACTTGAACCAAACGAACATCAAATAAAGTCGTAGTCTATCAACGGAAGTTAAAACATTGTAAGTTGAGGTTCCCGCCTTCATCCAATTGACTATTGTGCTCCTCATCTCAAATTGTACATTTCGTAGATTTAATTTCTGTCCAGGTATTCTAATCTCATCCGATAATCTCATTTTGTTGCGGCTTCGATGAGCTTGTAGAACAAGATGAAAAAAGATTACAGGTGGACGGTAATCAGAAAATTAAGTGGACTGTATTTGTTAGGATGATTGGTTGGATGCTAGAACAGTCGAGACTGTTGAACGGATGTAAATGAGTCGACTGACACTTTTTATAAGATTAACAAGTAACAATTCATTTATAATAGAAGACACAGTAACATAACTATAACAACAGATCGTCTGTCTGAGAATTGTCTGATCTAAGTTCACTGAAACAATCACATAACGAGTTCACTGATGAATCGTCTGATGAAGAGAAATCCCTGGAAAGTTGTAAGTTTTTCAGGACTGGCCCCCTGGACCAGGAGGTGTTGGAGTACTTGTGACTTGGTGTCAGTCACAATGACACAAGCGAGTTGTTCTTAATGATGCCAATGAGTCGTCCGAGTACTAACACGAATACTGACCGATATCGGCAGTAACTAACAAATGACTGCACGAATACTGAAGAATAATCAAAATTGCTTTTAATATACGACTTTTTAAAAGTCAATTCAAAATTAAATTAATCGTTTAATTAATTTCTACAACCAAAGATCTCTGTACTCCTCTCCTGTCTATTAGCTCGAAAGCTAGGGCAAAAACGAAGTAATCCTTTCTTGTGTCCTTTATTACAATTAATTGAATAAATCAATTATACGTTATGACACAGCAGCGGATACGTTACATAAATTCCGTTTTTATTTGTTCTTAACAAATTTCAATGTTATGACTTATTCATATAAATAAACCTATCATTACAACTTATTTGATTGACACCTTTCTGTTTCAATCTTTTGAATATTTCCCGCATATTGTGCCAGTGCTCCAGCGTTATCTGGTGGTGAAGCGAAACACGACGGAACAATACTCAACATAAAAGGAAGTCATTTCCGCGATCGGTAATCGCTTATTGAAAATAAAAACATTGATAGGCAAATGTACCATTTTTAACGGAATCTCTAATGCCGACAATTTTACATCTTCACTTCTCCTATATTACTAGTAGGGGTCTGAAAAAGGATGACGACTCAACGGTGCTGAGATATATGCATCTGTCTCCGTCATTGAGACTTGAAACGCTATGCGCATGACCAAGAATAGAGCATGCTCACAAGCGCAATTTCATGTAGCGTCAGTTTATAAACCAACTGTTAGTTTATGTTTGTACGTCAAATTTATTCATTTTAATATTTGGATTAATTCATTAGTTACAAATTGATGTTGAGTATTTGCTTATATAATTGTGAAGACTACCTCACAAACTGGTTATTTTATGAAATTAAATATAAAACCGTTTGAACATATATAGTGATAGCCCGTACGGAAATATATTGCTGAAAAAATTCTGAAAAATCTCTGAAAATTTCCGAAAGTCGCAATCAAACCAAAGCGATTATAGAAATGTATAAGGAACATCGAGAAGAAGAAGACAAAAGGGATAATCAGGTAAAAGGAAATGTATGTTCCATAATTGACAATTGCAAATATATTCATAAAATTGAACTTGCTACTTGAATGCCATAAAAAATGGCTGTAATATTGCTATTAATTATAATTAATAAGGCAATATAGATTTTTCTTTTTTATTTAACAATGGAATTTTTAGTTAAATTGTTTCTTTTTTTTAAATTCAATAAACGACACAGCAATGTATTTAGAACTATTTATCAAAATTCTTCTCTAGGAACTAAATTTATCTGTTCAATTTATTATTCTTTCTCTAATCAATATCACTATTTTTTATGTGAATATTCAATTGTAATTGAAATGATCAAATTATTAATGTTAAAATAAATAATTATACGATGTAAATAAAGTATATTATCCGTCAAAAATATACATCTTCTCGTCTTTACACTTAAAAGATAATTTCCATCATTGAATTCATAAATTATGTCTACAGCGCAATACTGAACCATCTGGTAGAAGACACGATAAAGGTGAAACATCTACAGACAAGAAAAAGGCATCAGCTTCAAGACATGATAAAGGTGAAACATCTACAGATAAGAAAAAGTCATCAGCTACAAGATATGATAAAAGTAGAACATCTCACAATGATAAAAGAACTACCAAGAGAATTGAATGTGATCCAGAAAGTACTGACCAAAAATTTACTAATAAGACGAACTTACCCTGCAAAAAGAGACCTCCAGAAATCGTCGATTTTAAAAAATCCAAAAAACCAAGATACCGTAAACAGCATGCAGATAAACCAAATTTTAATGTGGAACTAGTCCAAAAAAAAAACTGATTATGGGTTAAATTCATTAATATTAAAATCTTCTGATGACGAAGATTATCAAAAGGTAAATATTCGTATTATAATATAAAAATAGTTTTTTTATTAATATTTACTTATATTTAACAGATACCACGTGTTCTTTCAAATATTACAAATATATCTGAGAATAAAATTAGTGATCTCTCAGATGAAGAAAATTCGTCAGTTACCATGGATAATCCTGTAAGCAACAACGAATAATGTACTTCTACAATACAATTACAATGCAGAAAGAGGTCGAAAGAAAATGTAGAGATTGAGGAATATTCTAAAAAACCGAAATACGACGAACAGCATTCAGATGAACCTCAACCTGACCAAGAGCTAGTGGAAAAAGGTGGATAGTGTTTCAGTAGATTGGTATTAGCATCTTCTGATGATGAAGATTATCAAAAGGTAATTATCATTCCAGAGTTATTGTTCCTTAAACTAAAAATTTCACTTCAAAGTTTTAAATTCATCTGTTACTATGTATCACTACACTCGAGATATTCGAATTCCATGTCAAAAAATCATAATAATATCAGTAGTTCTAGTTAATGAGTAAACATAGGTTACTCTACCTTATTTAATTACGAGATTTTTAGAAGATTTCAGTCCTTAAGTTTAATGACTAGATAGCAAGGTATCTACATGAGCTACTATAACGTTCTTTAAGACATTCTATCGATCGGTTTACTACTTGATGCTCTAGTTTACACGGCTTTTTTTAACTTAATTAACACGCTTTAATATTTAACAATAATTAAAACATTAAAACTATACATGGTTAAATAAATGCTTATATGATTGGAAGTATATTATCAGTCAAAAAATATATCGTCTGGTCTCTACTTACTGACTCAATGCCTCCTAGAGATGCACAATAAAATAATTTCTTATTGATATTTATTATGTTTAACAGGTACCATCTGTTCTTTCTGATAGCGAGAGTTTGACAGACTCTACGAATAATGATGTAAGAAATCAACAACGAACAACCAACAATCAGTCTGATTTCCGTGACATAAGACGAGGATATTTAGTAAAATTATCAGCCAATAACAAAGCCAAAAAAGCTAAAAAAAAGGATACCCACCGAAACGAAGGTCGGATGAAGATGATAGAGTAAATAAGTACCTGGGAAGAGCCATCACGGGTGCTCGGCGTCATCTCGAGAACGAGAAGGCGAAGAAACGAGCCAAGAAACGTGCAGCTGTCGCCCAAAATTAAAATTGAGTTATTTTTTGTATTTTATTTTACTTCGTATAAATATATTTAAATAAAAAATTTATAATATTTAATGTGATACAGTGTCTTTCATAAATTTTTTCTACCCGATTCATACAATAAGTAAATTTTTATCCATAGAATTTTTTTTATTTCTAAATCATCCGTAATGTATCATATGTCTTGATGTCCTGGAATTAGGTACATTTGCTTTATTATTAAAAATATTCAAAATTACTGAAATAATTCTGAAAAATCTCTAAAAACTTTCTGAAAGAATGCTGAAAATATGTTCCAAAACAAAGAGTATTTCCAGAGTTTTCCATAGAATTTCAGATACTTTTCAGAGCATTTCAGAAGATATCGAGAATTTTCAATGTATTTCAGTATTTGTTTAAGGAATTCATAGTCTTTCAGACATTTTTCAGAGTATTTCAGAAAATTTCAGAGATTTTTCAGAAACTTTCAGAATTTTTTAGAATTTTTTTAGAACTTTTTCAGCAATATATTTCCGTACGGGAGCCCATACCGTGAACTCTAGTTCGCGCGAATATGCCTAGGTGGCGTCGGCCAGTCCGAGTTCTCGCACATAGCAACCGATAAAAAATGAATAAATTGAATTCCGTAGGCATGGAAAAAGAGCCTTGGCTCAAAAGCCGCAACCAGAGTGAGTAGTTCACCCTTACGTCTATTGCACGTGGTAAGTAAGTAGATCACTTCCTCATGTAAACCGAGGGAGACAAGGAGAACTCATCTTCCGTCTCTGTCCGTCGCGAGTAAAATCCATTTGTATGTATTCTTAATTCCTGTGCTCGCGAATTAACCATTTTGCTTAATTATTGTAATTACTGGTATACTTATTTGTTTATTGATTGTTAACTGTTAAATCACCGCGTTTTTCAACTTCCTAACTTTATTGTATTTAACCGTTAATGTTTATATATCCGCTATACTATTTTGTTACCGCTTTTGTTTAAATCAATACCGAGGAATTTGTTCCCTATTTCACCGACTGTTACCGAGATAATTAACCGAATTACCGTCTGATTTTAAAATAACGCCGAATTCAAATATTCTTTTCCTACCGATAATAAGCCATATTGAAAACCGTTCTTTTAATCCTGTAAATATTCTGATTGTTGTTTGTTATATTAAAGATTTATGCTGTAAATCTAAAACGCTCAGTATTTGATCTTTTATTATGTTAAGGCTAATTACCCAATTGTTTATCTGAGGGAGTGAGCTGATTTATCTAATTTACCGTTAACTTGAATAACTGTTCTGGCCAACTCTTATCTTATTTCCTAGAATCCTGGACACTGAGCCCAGTAGCACAAAAAGAGGACAAGAAAACTGATTTGACTCTTTCGATTGCAATAATTAATGTAATTTATTTGTAGTAAATTGATTGATATTTCAATTACCGACTCATTTTAATTTTTGACCGAATAACACTAGAAAGAAACCGTTACAATAATAAAAAACGAGAATATCATTAGAAACATTACTGAAAAAAACCAATAACTATTGTCGTGTGTTGCTTACCGCATGTGTACGTGAAGTGTGTTATGTTAAGAGGTTATTAAACTGATTTGTTTATTGCAAATTTAATTTGTATCGTTGTTTATATATCAAATACTTTATCAACTATATGAACAAAAAGTGTGCTCGAGTGTAGTGTTGTGCATCATACTCCAAACATGGGCATCATGTGCTACTTATGGCGACGAAAAGCATCAAAACGTGATCGAATTTCATTACACAAGTAAGTTTAATGACCTTTAATTGTTGTCTATTATAATAAAAAATATAAATATGTAATTTAATGTTGAATATTACTTAAAATAGGTTCCCAAAAGATCCAATATTAAGAAAGAAGTGAATAGAAGTGTGTAATTTATCACTCTCTAATAGTCTCACTTATATTTACATCTGCTCACTGCATTTTAATTCTTAAGACATAGACAGAAGGCTTGAATTTCAAAGCAGATGCATCTTAAGACCTGGTAAATATAAATATTGCAAATGGTGGGAATGATAATAATGAAGTTGGAATGATCTATGAATAAAAAATGACACTAAAATGGATAGTGTAGCTTCGAACATGAACAATTTTGATTATGCAAATACGGGCTCTCACACACTCAATAATACAATTGCCATTTCTTACGAAGGGAATAAATTTGTCCAAGAAGGTAATAAATAGTAATGATAATACCATCATGTTTTTTATATTCATGCACAATAAATTATTTGTGGTAAATAATACTCTTTATTTTTTTTTTAGTTGCATTCGAACACAATAACGATTTTATAAAACGCTGTCGACTAGATTTTGCAGATGCCACTGTGCACAGTCAAGTAAATGGAAATTTGTGAAATTGTAAGTATAAAATATCAATTACGACATTGTCATTTAATTTTTTCTTCTTCATGTATTTTTTATTTATGGAAACAAAATGTTTTTCACAGTTGAAGAAAACTGTTACTCTACTCCCAAAAGCGGAGTATTCGAACCTCGGTACACTTCTGAAATCAGAAAACCTGATTTTGAAACACCAAAACGGACCAGGAGAATTTTTAATTTTGTCCGAGATTCAGATGAAAAAAAATCGAAATAGATCAAATCACTACAAAACCGAAATCGGAAATTAAAGGGACGCATAGCTGCAGTAGAAAAGTAACAATTTATCAATAACTAAAAGACACAGTAACACAAATGTAGAGAGTTAGTCTGTCTAAGAACTGTCTGATCTGAGTTCACTGAAACACACACATAATGAGTTCACTGCTGATCTTCTATGTGGTGCGTTCACTGATGAATCGTCTGATGAGTAGAAATCCCTGGAAAGTTGTAAGTTTTCGAGGACTGGTCCCCTGGACCAGGAGGAGTCTGAGTGTTTATAAGTTGGCGTCAGTCACAACGACACAAGTGAGTTGTTCTGGTGTGGACCTTGTGTGAGTGACTGTCCATGAGGCCATTAGGCGTCGAAGCCGACATCGTTCGCATCTCTTTCAGCGAAGATGTATCATCGGACCAACTTGAGATGACTGATAATAGTTGATGTGAGTTAGACTGCTTGATGAGTTTACAATCATCTCTGTAGATAATTGTATTTGACCGTTGAGTTATTCCATTTCTGAGGAACCTTCTGGAGAGTCTTCCGGTTTTTCACGCACGAGTTTGTCTGTGTGACTTGTCCATTAGTACACACGTACGGAGTTGACTGTTATCATGAGTTGTCTGTCGGTTGGCATCATCCGATGATGCCAATGAATCGTTCGAGTACTAACACGTACAGATACTGACTGTACTTAGCGAATACCTGGTGACTACTGACCAAGACAATAACTGACAATGACTGATAGTAACAATAACTGAAGAATACAGACGAATACTGACTAATATACCAAAAACTCTGAGTTCTCGAAGCTTCTAGGGCCTTCGGAAGGGACATCTACGCCTAGAAATTATGTAGAGTAGTCTAATTGGCGAAGATGAGTTAGCAGGAGAGACCTTGAGTTGTCTAGTTATTCAGTGGGGAGAAAAATGTCAGGCTATAGATGAATTACTTCTGATCAAGTCAAAACAGTATTCTTATTATTAAAAACAATTGAAAATATTATTTTCTCATAAAATAGTCAAATATATGTGTTATAAAACATAGTTAATAAATTCAACAATTCTCCAACCACAAAAATGCCCGAAAATCAACAACGACAAGTCATCATAATTAACAGGGTTATTTTAACTGTGAAAATGCATTTAAATGCATGAAAGTCACTTAAAACATGTAGGTACATTTAGCCGAATTTTTTGAACTTTCTTTAATCTTGTATTTGCATTTGTACTAAATATGAAAATTACATATATCTAATAGGTATGTTCTTATTTTACAGGCTGTGATGAAAAAAAACGAAGTTACTCCATTCGAGATTGAACCTAATGAAAAGTACATACGAGAAATCAGGAGCTTTGCAATAATGCTACACTTCTACTCAACAATAGCATATAATTCTGTAAGGAAGAAATTTAATAATCAATTTCCAAATCCATCAACCATAAGAGTATAGTATCGTGTAGTGGATCACCCAGATTCAGTACTGAAGCCTTACAGGCTATAAAATTGTGAGCTAAAAAAACCTGTTGTTATTAATTTAGTACTTGAGAAAATGGCGATTCGCGACCAGTTAATTTATAATGAAGGGCGTTTTCACGGCGGTGTTGATTAAGGGAATGAAGATGATTGTGGAAGTAATGATGATACGCATGCAGCTAACCCATTAGTTTTCATGGCTGTATCATTAAATGGCAGTTGGAAGGTTCTAATAGGTTATTTTTTGATTCGTTTATTAAGTGGCCAGGATAGAGCAAATCTACTAAAGCAAGCATTTAAGGAATTGCATAAAATAAACTGCAAAGTTTGTTCGATAACATTCGATGGAGCTGCACCAAACATTAGTATGTGCACTCATTTGGGTGCTAATTTAACACATGGCCCAAGCATTCGTCCTTACTTCAATAATCCATGCACAGGTGAAACTTGTTTCATATTTTATGATTTATGCCACATGATTAAATTAGTACGAAATACATTAGGCGATTTCAAAGAACTTCATACCGGTAATAGAGAAGGAATAGCATGGAAGTGTATTGAAAGATTATTTGAATTGCAGTAAGAAGAAGGCTTAAGATTAGCTAATAAGTTAACCAAAAAACATATTTATTATCAAAATTCAAAAATGAATGTTAAGCTAGCAATGCAAACACTGAGTAATAGTGTGTATTGTTCTTTTCTTTGCTTGCAACAACTAGACGATGCCGATATACAGCAAATTTTTGAAAAATCTCATCGAACTGCTTCGTTTTGCAAAAATTATAATGATATGACTGATATTATAAATTGTAAAAACAGATTTGCAAAAGGTACGATGAGTATTCCACTAAACGATGAAAACAGCGACAAGCTGAAAAATGCTGCAGAGATGTTTGAAAGATACATCAATGATTGCAATGCCTTAGAAATATATTCCCATTATTTGAACAATTAAAGAAATTAGGACTGACTTACTTATTTACTTATAAATTATCATAAGATTATATCGAAACATTTTACAGCGCCATACGTAGTCGTGGGGGGTTATATATTAATCCGAATGCCCTTGAATTTAAGAGTGCCTACGAGTGTCTTCTTATAAGACATGAATTAAAATAATATGAAAATGGCAATTGTGTATTCGACAGTATTGATATTTTATCAATTTCAAATACACAAAACAACATAAAAAATCCTGTCGGTAATTGTAATAAGCCTCACTTCAATTTCGAAGCTGACCACGACTATAATTTGCCATGTTGGGAATCATCAGCCTTCGTAGAAAATGTAGTCTTATACATTGCTGGATTCATTGCGTATAAATTATCAAAAAAGATTGTAACATGTGACATTTGCGTACTTCAATTGAAAGGCGATATCGATGAAAGTACGATGCCACTATTATCACAAATAAAAAATAGAGGCCCATACATAATACCATCATCTGATTTAATAGATATTTGTGAAATGTGTAAACAAATTATCCGTAAATATCAATCGGAATTAACAAAAGGTAATATTAAAAAAATTTTAATAAAGAAAATTTTTCATCAAATTGAGATAAAATTTGATAATATAACAATGAATGATCACATTATGCAACAAAAGTTTTTAGACAACCATCGAACGCAACTGTGCAAATATATAATAGAATTATATCTAAATACGCGTTTACATTATGAGGCAAAAAAAATGTCTGAGGAGGATGTGTTTGTAAGGCAGAAGTATACTAAACTCATATTATTTAAAAATCAATAATATACATTATGTAATTTTTAAGAATGTATATATCTAAACAATGAATTACTATTTGCAACCAATATTTAATTGGCCTATTCTTTTTTTATATCTGTCTCCCTTAAATGTCAAATATTGAATGTTACAATTAAACATTCTGAACATATAATTATAATTCTTAGTTATTTGAAATAATATTTATATACATACATATAAATAATTCATAATAACGAATGAAAAAAAATAAAAATTGATCGTGCGTGGATTCGAACGCACGACTCTATCATTCGGAGTCCAGAACTTTGCCGTTAAGCTATAAAGCATAGAAATTAGTACGCAGTATAACTGCGTTATAAGCTTCAAAGGGCTTCTCCCACTACACTTGCCTACTTCCCTACTACAGTCGCAACGCTTGCGTACAACGGATCGAGTCTAAATAAGTGAGATAGAAGAATACAGTTGCTGCCTCTCTTGGTGGGCAACACTTCTACTTACGGGGACTAGCAAATATAGGAGTATTAAATATATGCACTTCTCATACTAAACTATAGTAAATTTTTGTACAATCTGCCGAACAAAATGATTTGTACTGCTTTATCACATGCATAATTTAGAGATATAGAAAACAGTTATTTATGAAATTTAATTTATTTAGCCGACGTAATCTTTAATAATTCGATAAATTTCAACAGTTTTACGAATAGTAAAGGCTAAATATTATATAAACATGCGTTACAGAGTGCAGCCAGTGAGTGCCAACTTGAGAAAACACGGAATATCTAACTTTCACCCATAGTATAAAAATGGCTAAATGTTTTTTAGAAAACTTTCGACTTTTAGTCTTACAAGGAAACCTCGTGAGGTGTCCCTCACTGATTTAGTCGCAGCTGTACTCTAATCATCGACATAACAAATCATGAGGAAAGGATTTATTTTTTTTGCTAACAAACGTTTTAAAGGGGTAAAAATCGCCCTCAAAGTTTGCACCTAAGAATGATGGTCTGCAGTCTTTACAGATTTCCAATAAAAATTTTTCAAAAAGACTTTAACCATCAAAAAGAGCATGAAAGAACATATACCTTTATCAATATATTCCCAAGACTTATAAATATACATCTTTTGTCTATTAAGAAAATCGAAGCATCGATACCTCAAAAACGATTCATGATTTTTTAATAGGACTAACTTTGAATGAAAAAACATAAAAAATTACGGGATACGTGTCTTTGCAATTTCCAAAATAACATTTACACGGGGGGCTAAGAAATAATTTACTCTTTCCTCGATTACTATAAAAATTACAATGATGAGTTTTTTACTCATTGCACGTATCACATATAAGAAAATCGGTGAAAAAGTGTTCAGGACACAACGACTCTTTATATCATGCACAACGGATAATTGCTATATTTCGATATCCTGAAATGTCACAGTTAGAGCTGCATCCATCATCAAATGCAAAATAACTTAAAAACTATCAATTATTTTTTAATGAGACCCATAGCAATCAAAAGAGCACAAAAAATTCCGAGATACGTGTCGTTGCAAACTTGATAATAACATCGAAATCAATGTGATATTCCCTTCTTTCCGAGATTTGTATCGAAATGAAGAAGATGAATAATTCATTTATTGTACGTATTACATACATAATAATCATTGTAAAAATGTCCGGAATACCATAATTTTTTACACCATTTACAACGGATAATTGCAATATTTTCACACTCTGGAATTTTAGAGGGAGACTTACAGTTATCTCCAAACGCAAAATGGACTGGATTTCCGAATTCATCTGGTTTAATAAATGTATAACAGCTTTTAAAGCATAAACAACGAAAAAGATCAATGTATCGCGAGACGAGAGTTGATTATGAGTCAGTGATTATAATTAGATAACTTTATTTCTCAAGTGTAAATTTAAATCTTCTTTCAGTAATAGGGCACTGTCTGAAAAATGTTTCATGAAATTTCCCATATTCTAAACCCAAAAACATCTATTGGCTGAATTGGTCCAGTAGTCCCTTTGAAAATAATCATTATCTCAACTTTGTTATTTGGTGATTCGGCAGCCATGATAGCTTTAGGATGATGAGCAGTCTACGAATCGATCAGAAGTGAACTTTTCTTTTCAACATTCGGAAAATTGCATCCGTCGACTAGATTTTGAAATGTTCTAAAAAAAATTAGAATTCAAACCCTAGAATATGGTATGTAATATAACATTTGAATTAAAATTTTTACCTGAAGTACGTTTTCGGAATTTTAATATTTCTACGTATACATTATCAGGTCTAAAAAGCGATGCTCGTACTCGTGGACCAAGTTTTCGAGTCTGTTTTTTCAACATGAGGAGAAGAGGAGTCATAAGTTTGCCATCACCTGACATAGTTAGTTGTATAGGGGAACTATGAGTCATCAAAGGAGCTGATTGAACTGTGCACTGTACTTCTTTATCTTCTTCTGAAGCTCAAGATCTCTCAGCGTGTACTTCTGATGTAAAGCCACTTTGATCAGAATTGTATATATTGCCCAGACTATATGTTTGAATCGTTAACTTTACATTATCAACGAATGATTCTGATAATTATTTTTGAATTTTACGATCTTAAGTCGTTTTTGATGATATTAATATGTTAATTTCACGAGAAACAATGCGATGAGCTCTTTTGAATGATAGTATCTACGTTGGAGATGCGTGGAAACAAAGATCATCAAATTGTAAATATTTTTTAGCTAATAATGCCTATTTTTCACATCGGAATCATGGACTATCATCCTAGCATCGATAGCAGTTCTAAAATTTTTCAACGCTCTTGTAACCACTAAGCTCTGACGCCACGAGGAAAATTATGACAACCAGTCGTCAGCTAGACACGAATACGAGCACTCAGGTTAAACTCGCATTAAGTGTTTTTGAGGAAACCATGTCAAGACGCTTTTACGCACAAAAGTAAGAGACGCGTCGGGTCGTGAGAATTAAAGTTGCTAAATGGACGGAAAAGACATCACCGAGTCTCCATTCCAACCAGTGGTGGTTCAGGAAAACAGGGCCCCAACATTAGAGTTAGGGAACCACCATTGCCCAGAGCTACGCTGGACTTCCAAGTCATGGATAATAGGGTTGAAACCGATCTCATCTTTAGTTAACCATAACGTCCAGGATCATCGTTTAGGGTGAACTACACTCTCTTCGAGTTGTGCTTGGGGGTGATGCGCGTAAGAATTGTTGTTGTAACCACTCACTTGGTCTGTCGCGACTGTCATATAAACTTGCTTGCGTAATTATATGCGTAGATTATTATATAGAAGCTTCAGCTAAATCGACGCCGACCACGTTGCGAAGTTTCCTCGTTAGTCTACGTTTATGCAGGTAAAATCGGTAAACTACGCGATCAAAATATTCTGTAAATCGTTATTGAGATGAAGGTCGGCTTCCAAAAGAGCAAAAATTGTGAAGTGCAGAAAAATTTACGAAGGGTACTTTCTGTGATAGACGATAATATGTTAATGTTTTATTGCGAATGAGTAATTTTCTTCGGCCTAAAAAAGAATAAACTGAGATAAATTTTTAATCTTCGAAATATTGTTAAAAACAAAAGTAGTGAAATTGTCGAGAACTCAGATATAGAATTAATTTTAATGTACTCTTAATCAATTTTCTACCATATTTATTATTAATATAATATATTTTTAAAAATTTTGTTGCCATAATATTTTTTTGACTGTAGTGTCTGTTATATTCATGATTCACATCTGTTGAAATTTCGTAAAGTCAAGTACAGTTTTATAAACTTCAATTAGGCTAATCGGAATCTTTGTAGTAGATGCAATAAATTTGTAATGGGAGTATTGCAAAATGACAATAATGTATCAAAATTCGGAAGTTGTCGAGGGTATTCCCAACCGTAATTGAATTCTACAATTGACACCGTTACAGAATCACCAAATGACTGCCTTAAACTAATATCCCGGTTTTTTTATTGTAGCAGTATAGTATATTTCGCACCTTGGAAGGAAAAGTAGATCAACTCAAACTACGTGTAAAATTACGACCCAAGCTGTAGGTGAGGATAGTAACCACGCGGTTCAGGATCGTCTAATTGTACTTCATAATCGTCTGCAGAAATGAGACATAGAAATTAGCTGTTGGGCTATTCGCCAAAAGTTTACCAAGAGGTTGCGCCAAAAAGTCAAACGGCCAATCATAAACGAGCATTCAAAAGTTACTGCCTTTTCAACATATTGACTGTTTTCCATCATTTTTCTCAGACATTTCAATCATCATCTGACAGTTTTGGGTACTCTGGATGATATATAAATGTGCTGATTATAAAAGTGTGCTCACTTTGAAAATTTTTATAAGTGTTGAAGTAGGTGTTAAAAAAAAAATTGAAAATTTAATAGTGATTCGGTAGAGGCACACGTCAATTTGATGCGAAGAGTCGCATCAAATTCAGTTAGGAATTATATGTAAGTAAAAAGGTTTTTATTTATTTCAGGATAATATGAATTTTTTTCTATAAAAATATTTAAATATTCAATACAGCAGAATTTTTTTTTATTTTCATAAAATCAATCTTGCTAATAAAAATTCTTTACTTTAGCTTACGACTCTCCAATGACCTCGACCTTCAAATATAACATTTTTGAGCATGCCGATATCTATGTTTAGGGCGCGCTCACGCCACCTCCTTATTTTTTTTTTCGTTTGAAAATTCGATCTTTTTCATTTTCACTTCTTCTATGTTCCAGTAATCTTCACTTTTCCGACTTATTTTCCAATGCTTTTTACAATCTTACGCGTGAATATACCCTCTAATAACTACTTTACATATTCTATGCGGATTAACAGCCCCCCCCCCCCGTGCTCTATACTTACCACATTCATTATTCAGCTTAAAATTGAAATTACTTTTCTACACAATTATTCACGTTTTGTTATAACTTCCGCGCCTCACATACACCCATATTACTCACCCACACATTCAGCTTCACACAATATTTCAAGTACAAGTCACCGTAAAGAGCCATATGCTCTTGGCGTGGAGCAATTCAATCCTCAAGACGCAATTACGATCGATGGCGAAGTCGCTACAGCTCAGGAAAATCCGTATCATTCTACGAAGTTAGCATTAACTCTTTCACCAAGTGATACTCGCAGCGACTCAAACTCAGATGATAAAAGATCCAAGGCCATCAACTTAATGCCCCAACCACGGTCATCTAAGAGGCCTGCCTCAAGTGTGATCTCGCCAAATAGCTCTCTGGAAACTCACTCTGTAGAAGTGAACGATCCATTTGTAAACAAACAGGTAGGACAATTCACGAACAAAACTAAACGTACCGATTCAAGAACATAAATCACCGGTCCCATCGCTGAAAAATTCAAACCAGGAAGAAAATATCGGGACTCCAAGACTTCTACTTATCCACTGTCTTCCCCTAATGTAGTCGAATTTATTAATGAAACCAAAAGCGAATCGAGCATCAAAGTCATTGCAGATAAATACACCGCAAATACAAAAGGTCTACACGATACGCTTACTGACATACGCGACCACATCAATGATCAGTCGCTCAAAAGGCGTCTCGCTAGATTGAAGAGAAAGCTGAATAGCTCCAAAACGAGGAATGTGCAACCGACGACTCCTGCACCACAGAAAAGTTTCTATAAAAACATTTTAGTGTACAGATAATTGTAAACCAATTCAGCAAGCAATTGTTAACAGTGTAAACAACCTATCTCACTAACTTTACTATGGCTCAACACGAAAATACAGCTAGCGTTAGAATATTATTTAAGAACGCCAGAAGTATCAACAAACGCAAACACGAACTTCACCACATCCTTTGTTCATGGAACCGTGGGAGTCAATTTAAAATTTATTGATAAGCATTAACTTTAGAGGAAAACCCCCTAAAATAGTAAAATGAGTCGCGGCGGAGCCCCGTAGCTGACAGATTTAGAACAACCCGTCAACTTTAAAGGATGAACAACCCCGAGAGATGAAATATCAGTGACACCAAATTTGACAGAGCACAATTTGATGCATTTATTATTATAAAATTTTCATTTATTATTTGTAATTTATATAAAAATTTTGGTTTTCCTTTTTTTTTTTTTTTTTCTTTCAAATCTAATTAGAACTAATAGAGCAATTTCGTAGAGCGATCAAGGAGCCTCGAAAAGAGGTGAGATAAATAAGTGCACCCGTGAGGAAAAGTTTCTTTTCATCATACCCTCACCCAAAGTTAAAGTTTGATCCCTGTTTTTAGGTCCCAAAATGACGTATTCTATCTGACACAAAAAGACAAAAAATCGTCTGTGCGCATGCCCAGACGGGTGTTGTCTTTCTCTGTGAGAGAGAGAACATTACTTTTCCAGCCTCAAAACAGACAACGAACTTTAATTTTGGACAGTGGTATCATAAAAAATAGTATGTTGGCCACGGGAACAAAGTAAGATATCCTTACCTGGGTGTTTGCCAATGCAATTTTACACCCAGGTCGGACTATCATACTTTGCTCCCTTGGTGAACAATGTACTATTTCACTGGGGTGAAATAGATTAATAATATTATTTATTGCAAGCGTGGAGAAGGTCGAGGATTCTTCAACATCTCACCGCTGCCACCAGAAAACTGTCTGTTATGTCCGAGTATTTTTTTTCCACAAATTTTTAATTAAATATGAAAAGAATTGGAATAAAGGGATTTTGGGGTTAGATGGATAACGGGGAAAGGGTTGGAGGTGTCGGACAGGAACAGGTAGTTTTTGAAAGAGAGAAAGGATCCACTCTTTTTCCTTCAAAACTTAAGATTAAAAGGGAACGTTAGAAGAGTAAGATCTCTTTTCCCCACTTGCAATGTCAGGATAAAAGAGATGTAAATATTGGTGAACAAAACTGACTTACCTTTTCTCGATGGAAGAAGAAGAAGTGATGATAATCAAACCAGGTCAGCGGTATCCTTAGGATAAGGCGGAAGGGCTTTTATCCTTTGAATAATCCTTACTACGCTCTAGAGTTTTCTTTTGTCTTTATTAATTGTCGAGCACTGTTTACACCCACGAGAGGGGGGTTTATTATATATATGTATAATTATATAGATAATTAGTGATGGATAACTTTGCACAATAACACTAGATTAAGATTATAATATTATATTTGATAATGACAATGATAGCTTCAATAGCCACGATAATAATAAATTGTAGGATAGCAGTATTAGAGAACTGGCTCTAGTGAGGTCGACCTCGACACTGAGCACTTATAAAATATAATTTTTACTTCACGCGATGCTAGATACGCGGGCTGTTTTGACAAGTCTATGGTCTTCGATGAAATGCCCAGATAAAGGGTGTTTTGTCTTCGAAGTGGCCTAGAGTAACCAAAGTCGCCAGAAGTAACACTGCACCGGTGTGCCTGTTATCGTCACACATAAACAGCGACCCAACAAAGTCTTACTTTGTATTTATTGAGTCGTCACTTATGTGTGATTTATGATGATCTGGAAAATTTCTCAAGCTGACTTAGCTGGGAAACTTTCCGTCCATCAAAAGGATGCACCGTATGCAGTTTTAGGGTTTGGGGTTTCGCCATAAAATAAATTCTTTCTCATGACGAAACCCGAAGCTCGATTTCCTTCAAAAGGCTTGGAAAAGAGCTGACCGTCTTTTAACGTTAATAATCAGCAGTCTCAATTTAGAAAAGTGAAGATATGAAAAGAAGAAGTAGAAGGGAAGAACATTTATTAATAATAATAAATAATGAAAAAAAAAAAAAAAAGTCAATTTTTTGTCTTTTAATCGGACATAACAACGCTCAATAAAAATTAGAAAACAATCGTTTAGAGATTTTGCCCGTATCATAAACATCAGGACCGACCCAAAATATGTCTGGAGGAAGTGTCGGGTTTTCAAGACTCAATAGATCAAAGTTAATCTCTTCCGTGTCAAAGATCATAACAATTCTGATACAATTAAACTTCAGTCCCTCGACAAACTGTGCCCTCCATGGGTCGATACTGATCGAGACTTCTCACCGAGAGCGGGTCCGAATGAGTTTTTCGATGCTGACTTCGATTTTCAGGAGTTTATCGTAACTTTAGAAACAAAAACCTTAAAATCTGCTCCAGGGGTAGATGGAATAAGTTACTCGATCTTGAAATCCCTATCAAATAAATTTAAATTATTGCTTCTAGACTTATTAAATGAAATTTTTAGAACAAGTCCTTTTTCTGCTTCGTGAAAAACATTTTAAATTTATTTCATAGCGAAACCAGATGGAAAGAGTATGAGACTCATCGCGTTGTCGTTGTGTGTCTGTAAACTTCTCGAGACACTGATGAATAACAAACTCCAGTGGTGGGTTAAGGCCAATAATAAACTTCTGGACAATCAGGCAGGCTTCAGATAAGGCAGGTCATGTGTGGACAATCTAACTAAACTAACACTAAGTATTAATGAGTCAACCATAAACAACAAGGGTACTCTGGCCACTTTTCTTGATGTCTGTGAGAAATTTAATAATATAAACACGAATATTTTTCTCCTAAAACTAGCTAAAATAGGCTGTTCTTTGATTGTAATCAAATTTATTAAGTTTATAACCAAAAACAGACTCGTATTCAACAGACATTCCATCTGATCAATACAGGATCGTAAGGAAGTAAGTCCCACGGGAGTAGCACTCAGCCCACTGCTTTACATTATCTATGTTTCCAAAATAACTGCTAACTTGTCTTCCAGGGTCTCGGCACTCCAGTACACAGACGAGATCGCGATCCACACGAAAGTCTCTAATCTCGATATCAGCAAAGCGATCATAACCAGGACTACGATAACACTGAAGAATAATTTACAAAATTTGCGTTTCGACCTTACCCCTGCTAAAACTAGTCTCATCTACATTAATAAAAAAGCGGTCTAGGTGCAACCCGAAAGGTCCATACGACTAATTTCCGAGCGGAAAGAATGATAAGATTTCGGTAGTTTATCGTTCTTTCAGTTTTTTGATTCTGCATGAAAAATTGCTGGACCGATTTCACTAATAATTTCATCAGGTCTAAGTTACATAATTATGCGTTGAATAAAACTGGTCACATATCAATATCATCATTTGTTTTCGAAATACACGAGACGAAAATTGAATCCGAGCATACATGTGCACACACGGACATCCTCTTAAAAACCATACCATTCGACTCTAAAGGCCTTGAAACGTGAAGATACGTCAAAATTTTTAGTTTGCAAAATCGGACCCATTACAATAACTTTCCAGTGGAAAGTTAAAAAAAGGTCAATCCGGAGGATGTTGAGGTTAGAATCGAGGGGTCAATTATTCGAGGGCGCTCAGGAGCTAAGTGTCTCAGTGCAGTGGTGGGCAAAGATATTTTTTTCGCAACATTTTCAAAAGAAATTACAGATTACACAGAAAATTTTAGTTAAGAAGTGAAAAATATCGATTGCAACTCAATACAGAATCGGAAACTACAGATTGAAAAATTATGAAAAATCGAAAATTAAATTATTGGAATTACTAATTGACGAGCAATGAAAAATAAAGGTTCAGAAATTATAGAATAACTTGATACTAAATAATAAAATTTTAAAATTACAAATTGACGAAAAATTAATAATCAAAGTTCTGAAATTTAAGATTACTTGATAAATGACTAATTTGAGCACACAAATTTTGAATTAGTGAATAATAAGTAATATCAAAATAAATATTACAGTGAAAAAAATTAATTATTGATCGCATTGAATATTTTCAATAATAGATGAATTCTTTAATTGATTTATGTTATTATTAATTATCAAGCATTATTATTAACAATCAGATATCGTTAATAACGATCGAATATTGTTAATAATGATAAAATATTATTATTATCAATCGAATATTGTTGACAATAATTAAATATTGTCCATAACAATCAAATATTAATAATAATGAATAAATATTGTTATTTACAATTCAATATTGTTAATAACGATTGAATATTGATAATAACGATTGAATATTGTAAATAACAGTCAAATATTGTCAATCGGAAGTGGCTATCCGTACAAGACCGTGGACGGTTTTAACCGTGCACGGTATACCGTATAAGGTATAAATTCACACGGTTTATAAATTTATATATCCCTTGAATACCGTGAAGCCCTTTGACCGTGTACGGTATAATATTCACGCGGTATAATATATTTAACCGTATTATACCGTGAAGCCCTTCAACCGTATCCGGTATTATATTTTTACGGTATCTTGTATATTTTTATTGTTTATACTGTGAATTTTTTTAACCGTGGACGGTATTATAATCATATATTTACGGTATTTATGTTCCAACAGTCTATACCGTGTGGTATTTTCCAATAACTTCCATCGTATAGTATGTGAAGAACGGCATATACAGTTTGATACCGTGTGATACTTTCCACCATCGCTGAAATAACAAGTTAATATCTCTTGGAAGTAATGTTATAGGTTTCACGTGACTGTATTTTAATTTAGAATAATTGAACATTCGAATTACTCAACTCAGTTTTATATTGATAATAAATATGAATGTTTCCATAGTTTCTATAGTTCATACTTAAATCTCATATGATACAGCAGATTGACGGTAATTCATACAGCAATAATTACACTGTAGCAATTAAATGATTATCCACGATATATTCTTGGTTATTTTCCATACCATAAGTTGTTTTACACCACACACGGTTTAATGTAATAAATAGTGTATCTCTATCATGAGTAACAACAAAATTATGGTAATGAATGCATACAATTAAAAAAATAATGATTTTTGATAAAATCGCCAAGATTATTTTAACTTCAATTGTTAATGATGATTAGGAAAGTTAAATTAAGGAGTTGCTATGTAATTTTATTTTCGATGCACTAATTATTTACGAACAATATACATACAGAAAAACTTATAAATTTAATGAACAGTTCAGGTAACTGATAGCAGAAGAGAGAACAGTATTACTATTCAATCGAAAAGATTGAGAGTAAGACGTCGGGTATTCTGCTTAAATTGATGTACTGCCAATAAGAGTTGGATATAGATCATAAAAATAGACAATTTCTAGTAATACAGCAATCGAAAATTTGCTGGCAGGTGTTTCAATTCATAACAACTGAAATTACTGGTTTTAATTGCGAAATTAAGAGCAACTAAAAATTACCGATAAACAGTGGCTTTAATGCTACTTTTGCTCAGATGTGAAAGTCAAAAGGTGTTAGAATTTACGATTCTTTCGTTTTACCCCATTCTTGAGGAAAAAAATCAATTTGCTTGTAATTTAATCGGATTCGATTCGCGCGTGATTGACGAGAATGAGTGATATGAGTGCGGTGTTAGAGCGAACCCTAGTAGCCCAAGATCTGACGTCGCATTATCGTCAGACTTACGTACTTCTGCTTCCATTCTGTAGCAGCATCTTGCGCCTAACGTTGATCTTACGTTAGGAAATCAAAAGACAGCAACATACGTAAGTCTGACGACAGTCTGCTTCCTAATGGCTACAAGGGAATGAATGCGATAGACGATCGTCGTTTGTTGCATCTTTCAAGTGTAGGTTTTCGAGAATTGTTACTAGCCCATATTAAAGCACTAGCTCACATTCACTCTCCTCTATTATTAGATATATGTAATTGAATGAGTGATTATAATTATTTATGTATGTAAGCAATCAGGCAAGTGTTACTGTATACCAAGTATCTCAACTTCGTTTTAATTTTTTTTGTACATTTATTTAATACAGAAAGTTATCTTTTATATAATATTTAAATCTTTATAAACTTTGTCATTTGTTTATTACTTTTTGTTTTTTTTAAACTAATTGCCGTCGTATGTTTCCCTCGCGGTCGGCCTTTCCCAACGCTGTGGGCATTTTTATATTTTTTATTATTACATCGCTTGAATTCTGCTTTCGGCATGAAGGAAGAGACACTGATCTTCTTTTTTGTTTTGTTTTATTCGACCGTATCCATGTCTCTGAATGCTATGATGGGCGTCCTCTTACGATTTCAAATATTGGCATTTCTATATTGTACAGTTCGGACGTTGGAATCATTGATCGTTTTATATTCAATGTTTCCATCGATGGACTTAAATCTTTAATTTTCTTTTTGTTCTTTTGGTTGTCAGTCAGTGGAGCAGCTACACATCTATTTTCTGTGCTTGTTCCATGTACATCTTCTTTCTGACTTTTATCTATTCCTGAATTAGTAGAATATGATGGAACTACTGCTTCCCATATATTCTCTGTGCTTATTTCTTGTATATCTACCTTTGGACTCTCATTTTTTCCTTGATGAGAATACACTGGAACTGCTTCCCATACATTTTCTAATGAATTAAATTCATTATTTGCGACCATAGATGTTGATGGTTGTGGAACATTGAAAGAATCGTCTGATGAAACTATGACGACTTCGATTGAACGTCTCCAATAATTAATAATCAGTTCGATTAGATTGCTTTTGTCAACAAAATCTGATTTCATTGTACAGTTTAAAAGAATTGATTTCAAGTCATTAATAATTTTTCGGCTGTATTTCCGTTTTTGAAATTCCCCAGGTGGCTTTGTCTTCTTTGGCGTTGGTGCAATACATAAACTTTCAATGCCACTCATGGATATATCAAAATCACTTTGTTCTCTTGATATTGACTTAATCTGGGCTAACCAAAACGTTTTACATGTAATTAACATACACCGGATTTTGTAAATATATTGGTGTTGAAATTCTAGTAAATGGATGAGCAGTTTTTTCTAAGTTCTTTAAATAATGCGATTCTAGAAAAATGAAGAACGATTCCACAAAGGTAACTGATGTGCTATGCTTTGGAACAGTTTGTTTTATTTTCCCATTTAATGACTATAATCGATTATTCGTTCTGTTGTTGAAGACACCAACAGCCGTAGTTGACAAGGCCCATTTATGACGAATGCTATGCCAATTTTTGTTGTAATATTTTACAACTGTTTCAGGAGCAGTTCTTTATAATTTAGCGTAAAATTTATTATATTCCTGCTCTCCTTTACTTTGTGCCATTTTTTGTATTAGGCGAAGTGAATTTTCCTTTTGCTCTTTAGTAATTCCCATCTCACTTGTAGTTATTTTTCTTTTCAAATACTGGAGTTTTTGTACCAAATACTTCTTTCAAGCAATCTCTTTCCAAAAGATCTTTGTCCGCCATGATGCCATGTATTCGATCACATGAAGACTTATTTTTTTCTGTGAAAGTTTCCAAGAACCATTTAAATGTATCATAATCTTCATGTTTTACTAAACAAACTGCAACTATTTCACTTGAAGTATTTGAGTGTTCTACGATAAGGATCATAACGGTTAGATTCATTTTTAATAGCTTGTACGTGCCGTCGATAAAAATTATTTCAGGCCAGGCATCCATACAACATCATATTCTTGGTGCACTAAAATACAGGGCTTTGAAGGTATTTTCTTCTATTAGTAATCGGGGCGAAGCACCTGTAAACAGTAATAATTAGAATGAATATAGAATCGGCAAAATAATAATTTTATATAATTATATAATGCATATTCCATCTTATTTTAAATATTACATATACCGTAACTTTGATGTATATGTATGGCTGATATTTTGAAGTGGGGAACTATGAATATTCACATTTTTTCGTATGAATAGCAATTAACTTAATTAAAAAACTGATTTCATTATTTGTATTGGGTACACCAAAGAAATATAGATCTTATAATTTTTTTTAATAAAAATATCTTTTTCTACTAATACCATCAATGATTTAACTAAATCGTCTCCTTTTCTCTTTTTGGCTAGAATGTTATGTGAATCCTTGATCAAAAGATATTTGTTTTTTTCCTTAATTATTTTTTGTTGTAATCTTTTTTTATCGCATCGCAGTTCGAGCATTTTGCGAATACTTTCTTGTCCACATGGTGATATCCGTCAAACATCTGGCGAGAATTTACGAAAAGGCTGAAAAAACGATAGTTATATTGAATATTATCTTTTTTTTTATTGGATTAATGAAAGTATGTCTGTTTTACGAATAAAAAAAGTATTTATAAAGTAATGATGCTATGGCATATACGAACTAATCAATTTTATACATTATAGTAACGTGTCTTGACCATGTAATGTATCAGGCCGAGTTTAAAACAAAATCGAAGTGGAATGAGATAGGTTGTTTTTTAATACAAGATACTACACGGAGAGAAAAGTAATATAAAAATTATAGTCCAGCACTGTAAACTGGACGTATCTTGTCTTTTTGGTCATTTTTATAATAAATTTAAATAAATATTATAAGATGAAACATGAATTTTCAAGTGCCACTAATATATTTTATTCTATTGTAAAATAATTTTTATAGTTCAGCACGGTAATTTTTTTCTTTCTCTCTCACTCCAAGCATAAAAACCATTGGATACCTATATTTTACGACCACATGGTTTGGTGAGTCGAGACTTTTTTCTCGGTATCGACTGCTGAACATAATTCTTTTTGCCAATTCACGCAATTCATCGAATTGGCAGAGATTTTCCATAAAACTCAAAACATTTTTCTAAAGTTCCATACAGTTTTCTCAAAATATGGGAGTCTGCGCGCACGCTGAAACTTGTTGGTGCGCATGCGCCTGCACCATGCGGTAGTAAATGATGAGAGCAGTTAACACAGCCATATGGTTAAAAACGTTTTCAGAATTTAATAAATGTGTCAGTGATTAATAATCAAGTGATTTGTGTTGAGTTAAAGAAAAAATACTCAAGTATAAAAATAGCTGTGTTTTTGATATCAAATTGTAAGTATACATACGGATATCAAATGATATACTTAAAATACACTACAAACACGCGGTTCTCACCCGGTTGTTTCTTGGTTAATTTCCTGCAACATGTTTTTCATTGAAAAAAAGGATCTTTGTCCTTTTAATAGTTTCGAAACTTTTTGTTAAATAATAATTCATGAAATATTGAAAGTGTTCGGATGTATCTATACGTACTTTTATCTTTTTTGTTCTGTATTAACCACGTGTCTATATGTACATATATAGGTTAAGCCGCATGGTGCATACAGATAGAGGAATGTAACCTGTTGATTATATCCGCACATTTTCCATGTTTTATGGTTATTTAATTCTTTTATTTGAGTATTGTTCTCATTTTTTTTTTAGTATGAGAAGAAAATGGTAAGATTATAAACAATAACTGCATCATTTGCATGTCAGGTGACATACAGTCTGAATTTTATTTTTTCAATTAAATGTTTCCTTTTTTTTGGTGTCTCAGGCTGATCCCGGGTATTTTGATACACCTGCTATTATAAATAACGTAATTATTATTTATTTACACATCTCATGTCATGTCGTCTGTTTATCCTGATTTAAATATTCTTTGATTTGTATATGAATTTATATTTGTAAACCAACATTCTAAATGAAAAATACGATAAGATTTTTTTATGTATGATTTAATAATTTACTTTTTATTTGTAGCCTATCTATCAACTCTTATTAACATCTGCAGATGGAAAATCTATCATTTTATTTTATAAAGAAAATGGTACGTTGCGTAAGACAACCAGGTGTTTGTTGAGCCGTCTGATTATAAGAGAAGAGAAAGATAAGCAGTTTGCAGCTGTGTTGAGAGAGAGAGGAGTAGAGTATTTAACAGAATTCAAGTAGGTGTTTATATCAAATATGTTTGATTTCATTTGAACAATTCTGGATTCCACTGATCTTTTTTTAACAATGAATTTGTTTTCCAGAATTCCTATTGATCAATTTAATCAATGGTCTATCCGAATTGCAAATTTCTTTAATGGAGAACCCTCAGTTATACATTATAATCCATATCGTTAAGATAGTGACGGCAAAAAAATTAATGCTTCCGGCACTTCATATGAGCACTATTCATATACTTATGGAACATTGTATGAAAAAGAACTCTTGAGAAGTCACCGATCAAGATCTAATGTTACAGAGCCTTTACTATTAGAAGATTGTGTCGTTGCTGCTGCGAGTTGGCTGGAGAATCACATTGATCCAGAAGAAGATGTCAAGAAACATTGGAAATCTTCCTACATCACTCGTAATCAGCTTCTGAAAATTGGTTGTTTTGTCAGCGATTATTATCGACAATTTCCCTGTCTAAGAACAACTCTTCGATCTGTACTACTTGGTGAAGATTTCAAGTTGCTGCATCCTAATTGTGATACAATTTTTTTGAACGCTGGGAAACAATTAAACTCAATTTTTTCCGTTGTTGATTGACTGCCCAGCTATTTCAGTAGGTGATAAAGATTTATTGCAACTCCCGCCGACATTGTTGACATGTAAGTTTATTAATGTATATTTGAAAACATTTTTAAAATGGAAATGTTTTTTTATTCGGAATGATGATTACTGAATTATTTTTCTCTGCATTATAGATCATCAAGATGCAATATTATTATCATTTTTACCGTATTTAATTTCATCACCACCCTGAAAACGCAAGTCCAGGGAAGTTCATAATAAACTTTCATATGCAGACAGGTTGGATTCTTTTATGATACATGTTCAGGTAATTATTGTTTTTATAATTCTGCAATTTGAAGCTAAAAAAATTACAATTTTTCCCATGATTCTGTTGTATAGACTGCAGAAGAAATATTGCCAACATTACAACGCCAAAGACTCGTTCTCTTAGCAGATAAATTGCCGTTTCAACCAATTGTAGTTTTGGTTGGTGAGTTGCATCCAATTGAAGCAGCATATGTGTATGTTCATGACTCATAAGACCAGCCAACTATTCATAAAGTTGATTCCGTATTGGCAGCAGTTGATATAACTGTTATGTAATTTTGCTCTTTGAAGGTGTCAATATGAGATACATATGCTTAACCTTAGAGACTTTAAATTCCTCTTTTTAGTCCGAGCCTTTCGACCAATAGACAGGGATGAGGGGATCTTCGATAGAGAAAGAAAAAATGTGTAATTTATATAAAACAATAACGAAGTTTATAAAATGAAAATTATTGAAAGAATTCAATTAAAACGTTACCAACAGATGGTTTCCTTTGCTCAGGTAAAAATGTATTAAAATTAATTGGTCCTCCATTGATGCTCCAGTCAGCATCATATTCTCGTTTCACCTCGCGAATTTATTTAAATATTTGTTGTTAACAATTTTGAAAATTATATTGGCTTCACATAAAAATTTACTAACTTCAACAAAATTATTGATACAAGACAAAATAAGACTTACAATTTTCGAGCGATGTTTCACGATGATCTGATCTCGATCTTGCTTTTCCGACAACTGACTGATGCATCAAATCTCACGTATTTATTTAGTCAAGGATGACATTGTTAGAAGTCCCTTGCTTCAGGCGCGTACAAGTCCCTTCACATGGTCCTTTTCTTTTTTGGAAAGCTAATGCTCTTCTTTCGTCACGCACTCTTTTTTTTAAACTTTTATTGCTTTTTCGCCACGTGGGTTTTCCAAAGCAATAAAATGTCTAAAAGATGATTTCCTCAAAAATTTTCCGAAATCTTTTCTATTTTAATGAAATTTAAAAAAACTTAAGTAATAATCGTTAACCTCAATCATTGAGTTTCATTTTTAACCTTCTTTTAAAATATATGTATATATTAAATAATTATAGAAAATAATTGAAATACACTCAGACATTACATAACTTTCAAAATTTTCTTTGCATTAAGCTGTGAATATCTGAAACGTGCGTCAAACATTTTGACTTTTATACAGATAGTATTATATAACATTCATCTTCCAGGTGATAAATTGAGCAGAAATACTCATGCCCTTGTGGGCCATGTCGAATCCTGGTTATCAGTGAACAATGAGAATCGAGCTATCAATTAAAGTTACTTTTTTGTAAATTCAGATTTATGTTTTTTTATTGTTATCAAGGTTCCAAAATGTTTACTTGTTGTATATGTAAATTGAGTATTACTCTTCCTGAAGAATATATACGTCATATACAATTAGTTAATTCGAAACTCAATAGGTATTCCTGTGGATTTAATTCGTGTTTTAGAAATTACAATTCATTAAGTTCCCTGAAATGTCATATTTCATTAATGTATAAGACACATAGCAATACACAAAGTACTGTTGACAATAGTGTAGAAATCGCGAATGATGTTGTGTTTGATAGTGAGAGAGAACGCCTGAGAAACAATACTTGTAATGATAACCTAGAACAACAATTCGACATTTCAACTATAAATGAAAGTAGAAATTTTGACGAAGTCATAGATAATAAACAATTCGTGTCAGAGCCAAGTACAATAGATCCTGTTCTCCTTTTTTCGAGTAAATTGTACGATTACCCAGATGTTTGTCGAGCTAGAGCCAATCAAATAATTAATGAAACCGTGAATATTTGTAACATTCTTAGAAATGACATAAAAAACAATATTTTTAAAGTTTTAAATAGTGTAAGTGAAAAATCTAAAATAATAAATAAAGTTGAAAACATTTTCGAAAAACATAAGGATCCATTCAAAAATTTTAAATCAGAACATAATTCGTTGGTTACATTTGAACGTGGGGGCACTTACATTCCTCCTGAATCTTATTTACTTGATGAACGAGGAGATTACAGGCTTCGTAATGATGTACAGCAATTGGAAATGCTGAAGGTGACTGCACAATTCATAAAAATTCGTACAGTATTTAAAAAATTTTTTGAGATGCCTTTAATTTTTACGAAAACCATGAATTACATTCAATTACTTCAGAAACAGTCACAAATTATTTCTAATTTCATTTAAGGAGAATTATGGGCTGAGCTTAGTAAAAATGATCAAGGAAAAATAGTTTTACCTCTTGAAATATATTACTATGATTATGAAAATAATAATGTCTTGGGCAGTCATCGGAGCATTTCCAAATGTAGTGCAATTTATGTTCAAATTTTATGTTTACCACCAGATCTTGCATCACAGCTTGCAAACATTTTTCTATTTGTGTTATTCAATGCTCTCGATCGGTACTGTTTCGAAAATAAAATTATTTTTTCCAAGATGAAAGATGAGTTGACATTTCTAGAACAGAAAGGTATCAACATTAGTGTTCCTGGTGGTATCAAAACTATCTTTTTCAGACTATCATTGATTTCTGGAGATAACCTTGGTTTGCACTACATGTTAGGCTTTCGTGAATGTTTCAACCAAGATAAATTTTGTAGGATTTGTCTAATAAGTAAAGTAAATATAACCCAAGTTTTTAATGAAAATCAATGTGTTTTGAGGAATGCAAACAATTATGAATTTGATTTGAAACGAGCTGATAGAGATAGTATTGGTATGGCAGGTCAATGTCTTTTTTATAAAATAAACGGATTCCATCCCTCAAAAAATTTGTATGTTGATATGGTTCATGATGTTCTGGAAGGTATATGCCGAAATGATGTAGGATTAATATTGCATTTTTTTATAAAAATAAAAAAGTACTTTTATTTAGAGCAATTTAATACTCGTCTTAAAGGTTTCAACTATGGCTTTGTCAAAAATAAGCCCCCTGAAATACTAGATTCTCAATTAAAAAACAAATGCATTATAATGTTAGCATCTGAAATGCTTACATTCGTACGTCATTTACCATTCATTATAGGACATATTGTTCCTGATAATGATGAAGTTTGGAAGTTATTAATTAGTCTTCGTGAGCTTAGTAACATGCTGTTCAGTTATGAAGTCCCACGAAATGGTCATGTCATTGTAAATGAGAAAATAACTAAATATTTAAAGCTCATAAATTCTTTTTTTCCTAATGTATTAAAGCCAAAACACCATTTTTTAGTACATTATGCGCGAGTATTGTTCCTTTCCGGTCCTCTCAATAAAATTTCAACTATTAGATGTGAAGCTAAACATAGGGAAGCTAAAATAACTTCTCATTCAACAATGAGTCGTGTAAATATATGCGAAACAATTGCAATAAAACACCAATTACGTCTTAATTGTACTTTTCTCAAAGGAGCTATTTGCTCTGAATTCAGTTACGATAAAGTTTTTGTTACTAAAAAGAAGTTAGTGGATTTGAATGGCATTTTTGATGATCAAGACTGAATTCTTTTCGATAAAACTTCCCTGTTGTCAACGGTTCAAACAGTTAAACAAATAAAATTTGAAAATAACGATATCAGAATTCATAGTATCATAATGATACCTGATGTAAATAAACCTTTATTTTATGAGGTCCTAAGAGAACAAAATGATTTTATTCCCATCACAAAAAAATTACATCATCTATTCTTAGATGAACATACTATATCTTTTAAAGTTTGTTGTCAGCAATACTCATGGAATAAGTTAACAAAAGAAAGCATGAAAAGTTGTACAATAACAAATGTCGTACGAACGCCTAACGGCAAATATATTGTTAAAAATTGGTGGTAAAATAAGTTCAAAATAAATATAATTGTATAAAAAAAAACTTAATTTTTATTCCATCCTTCATTTATTATAACTCATTATAGTGATTATTATTATTATTATTACGATTATCATGTAATCATGTAATTTTTATTAATCCAGCACTACAGTATATATAATGCTGGCGCTCGAAAAATAAGTTAATAAGTTAAGGTTAGTAAAATTTACCGTGCCAGCACAATAATTTTTATAGTACAGACCGATAAATTGTATACAAACGACATCTTCCATCCACTTTATAAGACAGCACGGTAATTTTTCTAGGAGTTTTTGATGATTTCTATTGGAAATTTTTCTCCGTGTACTAATTTCATTAATAATAGACACTATTAGACCGATACGGTGGTCTAGCAGATACAGCGTTAGCCTGGCGCGCCGTGGGTAGCAGATTCGATTCCCGGCCGAACGAAATCATTTTATACGTAGTGGCACCTTGGTAGGTAGGATATTAGTAAGTGAAGTGTGTGTAAGTGTATGAATGTATATTATACAGCATTGGATTGTAAAAATGAGGATGTTCTTTGGTATGAGAAATTGGCGGGTACAATAAGTCTTAATTGCAAAGATGTCCCTTCCTTGAATAAATCTTTCTTATAGACACGATAATGTCTGTAGTAATAAAAAAAATATTTTTTTAATGAACAAATTTATAGTGTTATGATAAAACATGTTTTATTCCGATTTGGTTGAAAAAAAAGTCTTCACAAAAATTTCACTTTCTTTTAAATTTTTAAAATACATCCACCAAGTTGTGGTACTTGAACCATGTTTCTTAAGAAGCACTAGTAGTTGAACACAGTTGAACTCTAATAAGATATGGTTTCAAGGACTAAATAATAGGAATAATTCTCGCGTATTAAATATCAACGTTGGATTTCTAGTCCAGCCAATTTTTTTTTCCTCTAACTCGGATTTCTCATTCTCTCATGTCCTTAATAAAAATGACAATTGTCAATTGACAATTGTATCTCCATTGGAATTTGTTTGATGGGGCATAATTTTTACTTTCAACTATGGGTAATCGTTCTGTCCTCACAGTTTTCTAAAATTTTACATCAAACAACTCAGACCTTGTTCAAGGATAACGGATAGTATTTTTGTGGTGAAATTGAAGCATAAGATTATTGATTGTGTAAATATTTTGTAAAAGTTATATTATCTGCGGATATTTTGTTTTGCAGTTAAGGAATAATCTGAGGAATAATCTGCGTTGCGAACATTTGTAACAAATCTATTTTTTGCTGTAGTTCAGAATCATTTCTCTTACTTATACACTTATTATGATTACACGACTTAGAAGTATTTTTTTTCTATATTGTTTTATTGAAAACATTGTAATTGACAACATTAAAAGCTCTCTGCAGAACTGAAGCATACATCCATTTTTTACAATTGACAACTTTGTTTTTAATTTTATACTTTCTATGTTCTTTTATATACGAATCTTTCAATGGACGTATCAATAAAAACTGTCTACTGACATCCAACCATTTTCACTGGTTTGAAAAAATAAATTATCAATTAATAATTACGTTATTAATATTAGTATAACAAGATGAAAATAAAAACATCTGGTAAATTTTTACGTAATAATCAACAACTGTATGATAATATTCACTTCTTCTGAAGTCACCAAATCTGGACATTCATTAAAAATTTGTTTCATCACTTCTAAAGCTTTTTGACGATTATTTTGTTCAATTAATTTCTGTACTACTATTTTGACATAGTTCATTAAATGTTGACCATCTTTTAGACCAAGCTGATGAATTATATCATGGATCCTTTGATAGAAACTTTAACATCTCCAGTATGCTCTTGAAGTCTCGATATTTCTTCACATATCCTCACATCTTTAAGATTAGCTTGAATGGCTTTTCAATAGCAGGTAATTGCTTGTTTAATACCTCCAGAATTTAGAGCAATATTGGGAAGCTTGATCCACTGGTCAACATCTTTGAGGTTCAAATGACAAGCAATCAGTAAGAATTGAAAAACTCTCTCTGGACAACGAGTCTCATAAATCATTGCTAGGATTTGGAATGGTTCGAGAGCACTACGGAGTTGCCTGAAAAAATATAAAATATCATAAAACAACTGATTCAATGATTTGCATTATAATATATCAATTAAAAATAATAAATTCAATTTACCTGATGATTTTCATGGTTATTATAATAGCTTAATTAGTCTCTCCTATAGCAAAAAGTAAATCAGCTTCACTCATAAGACCCTGCAATGCTGAAGGTATATTCTGACGCTGATGATTTTTTATTTTTGACGTTACAAGATTGAGATAACAGCTATAAAACTGCATTAAGAAATAATCAATTATTTCTGTTCTATCGAATGTTCGTGGATAATATTGTATTTCACAAGTATTAGCTGCTTTACTAATTATAAAAAAAAATGATAACTTAGAAAACACAATAAGTTTGTAAATTTTAGTAATTTCATCACCCTGACGAATTATTTCTAATACGATCCATGTTTGAAAAATGTATAATCGAAAACTTTATTCGAAAAAAAAAATCTATCACAATCAATTGTTACTCTTATGGTATAGGAAAGGCATTAATGGTTAATATTAAAATATGATATATTAACTTAATTAACAATTACTATGTCTACTCATGCATGCGATTTTATAATATGACGAAATTTACCAAGTTGTTCGACTATTACTCCCAATTTCAACAGTGTTTAACTACTCGGTCTTTTACCTTATTTTCATAATTTAAAATTAAAGGAAGAAATATAAAAAATAATAATATTATTCAATGATTACAGACTTCACACCTTGTGTTCACCCTTATTCCTTTAGACTCCGGTTGATATTTTCGACCTCGAAATTTACATGTGTAGTACGAATAGTGATTTACTATTCGGAAGACTTTTTCTTTATGTTTGTGATGAAATTTTACTAAGTTACGTAACACGAATAATTCGCTCACGCTGTCACCATAATCAGAAATAAATTTTGTAAGTTCTTCAAAGCTTTTAAACTCTTGATTTTCGGTCGGTTCTATTGCCATTCTTCACGCTTAATCACGATTGTTTGTACGAGAAAATATGAAAGAGTTTTCTTTAAAATTCAATTTATGTGCAAAATCACACATAGGCAATAAGAATATTGTTAAAACACTTAATAAAAAAAAACTTTTCAAATTCTGCCACTTATAACAAAAATTCACAAGAAAATGTTGAAGACATATAAAATATACAATGTACTTCATATACCTTACAAACTGATACCTCACCAAGTGCATTTATGTGTTTAACTGACACCTCACAAATATTTATGTAACTTCGATAAAGCGGGTATGGATGGAAGCGCTTGCAGAAGTAGAACGGGTGATCTAGAGGGGAAGAGGGGAAGGCCCCCGCAAATAAAGAAAATTTTTCGTTATCTCTTTTTTCATTAATAATTATGTAACTTTTATTTTCTTACCGAAATAAATATTTATATTCAAACAGTCATTGAAATATTTTGGATTAATGTATTATGTTGTGTACTTTGATAAAAACTATGTTATCCACCGAAAATTCAGTTATTGGCACACTAATATTGAACATATTAATAATTAATTCTTTTAATTGATAATAAAGATGCGTTCTATCCAACATTGAAATACATTCAATACTCATTATGAACATCCCTCCTCTCTCTTTTTAGTTTTTATGGATAAATTCCATTTAAACTCATCTATCTTTCAAACTGTACTGCAAAACAAAGTTATTTGTACCATACCTTAGATATTTTAGGGCAACAATCATAATGTTTGACATGTATTGACACATATATCTACAGAGATTACAGAAGATCTGAAGTGATCAAAACAGATGTACACAGAACAAAGTAGATCTAATTGTGCCAAAAAAGAAGATCTGAGTAGATCAATGTAGATCTATTTTATTTTTTTCCTGGGTTTAAAATTATTGAGAGAATTTCATCTCACATTTGTCATAAAAGCATTAAACAGTTTTGTCGATATACATTATATTCATTGCACCAAATATTGAAGTAATGAATTCGCTTGATTAAAATAAAATTAAATTCCTATCAGCATTTTTCATTTGTTATTCATTTTGGAACTTACTTAGAAAAGTAATTGAATTGAATTGTTACGTCTAACGTTGTTATAAATGAATATGAAATTCAATAATACTGTAAAGTTGATATTGCTCAATATCAATTGAATTTCTATTATCTACTCAATGTTTGCAAATTTTTAAGATATGATACTGAACGCCATTGATATTCTGCAATACATATATATTTCTATACAAGAGCCATGGGATGGGACTCGAGCGCGCCTGAAGTGAAGAACTTTTAATTATATTGCAATCAAATAATACATTAATTTCGTTATTTATGAAACATTAATTTTCAATTAATTTTAATGTTTCACTGGGTGATATGCGTTGTATGTATGTGTAAATTTTTTTGCAAAACAATCATTTAGAATAGTAATTGATATAATCTACGTATACGTAATCTACTTTAATAAGTACTACTTATTGAAATGGATAAATAATTATTTAGTTAATGTGAGTTTTAAAATGTTTAAAATTAGGAATTTTAAGAATTATTTTTTTTTTTTATTAATTATCAGTCGGGGCGTTGAAACTCAGTCATCATCATCCCTCCCAATGTTACTCTCCCTTCCAATGTTACTTGGCATCTAAACCAATAAAATGAAATATAGAAGGGTTAAGGAGGGTGAAGTGAAACGCGGTAGCGAAGCGAACCAGTTGAAAAAATTTTATAATTTATAAAAATTAGTTTGAAAACCCCTCTTGCACTTTTGTTTATCAACGTTTTCATTCATTAATGCATTAAAAATTATCAACTTTTGTTATAATGTAATGGTTAATTTCGTAATGTACGTTTTTTTCTGGGCGTTCCACTTTACCCCACCTTCCCCTACAAAAAAATCCCTTTCCGCTCGATTTTCCCCTTACTATACTCGCCTTCACGACAGTTTGGAACCAATAATTAATATATGTTGACTTTACAGCTATACTAACTTCAGTAGTGACATGTTTTGAAATATTGGAATTAACAACGCGTTGCAAGTGTTATTACAATTATTTTTTATACATTTATTTTATGCAGTAAAAAAGATAAGTTTAATTTAAGAAATATTTTATGCTGTCCCATTCAAAGTTGAATGAATTTTCCTGATTATTTAAACGACAGGCTGTCCATACAAAGTTTAGAAACCAGCTCTAGATTGGGCCATTGCTATCGATAAATGGCTCAGCAATGGCAATTCTTATTGGCCGATTGATTATTATTATTATTTAATAATTATTATTATTATTGATCGACGCGGTGATGTTTGGTTTTTAACAAAGCCTGTGGTGTTATCCGTAGCTCAGAATGTCCTTCTTCCCTTAGCAGTAATAAAAGTTCAGCAATTACGTTTAATTCAATACTTTGTAAATTTTTGAACGCCCACTGCCGGAGTTTTTCTTAAAAACTTTTATTAGAATCAGTTTCATTTTGAATTTCATCACTGTTACCATCATTATCACTATTTTTACTACTATCACTATCATTTTCACTACTTTCACTGCTTGTATTATTATCAATATCACTATCACAACTAATATCATGATATATATGAATTTACTCTAGCGGTCCATTTTCAAAACACATTCCCTGACAACGCAATTTTCCTTTGTTACTGTCTCGTGATTCCTAGAATAATACGTCATCTCTGTTTGGTTAAACCTCTTTGTCGGCTTTTCGGAGAAATGAGGTCACAGAAGTAAAAAATAAAAAATTCTTTTATACATCCGTATCAGATAAACCTTTCTAAAAAAAAAAATATCAGAAACTTAACGATCGAGAGTATAGATTTCATTCTCTCTCCACTTGTATTGAGTGTTTTTTAGAATAATAATAATAAAACGTCATATCTTTTTCGGAAAAATGACGTCACACCAGTAATAAATAAAACATCTCTTTGTTTATCTAGATCAAATAAACCTTTCTAAAAAAATAATGACGTCAGAAACTTAACGGTCGAGAGTATAGATTTCATTCTCCCGCCACTTGTCGTATATCTTAATATAAACGACCGATCTGGTGCATTTCAAATTAGTCTTGCAGAGAAAAACAAGTGATCACAATGGATCTAATTCTCGATAGACAAGGATATCGTTTATCTAACGCTAAAGTTATTGTAAAAGAGTTGGCGTCATGTAAATGGCTAGGATTGGAAAAAATTTGTGAATATCACTTTTTATTTAAACCGCCATACGATTATGGGCAATTAACTGATGATGAAGCATGGGCAGTGGATGTCAATACAAGATATTTCCATGGACTTTCATGGAAAATTAGTAATACACCATATGAAACATTGGTTGAATACTTGAAAGAGACATTGAACAACGTGCGCTATATTTTTGTTTGCCATTATGAAGTGCAATATTATCTGGAATCATTCGTGAAAATAGATATACCAATCATAAGATTGGGTAGAGAGAATTCTACAATTTACAATAATTCGATTTTTATCAAATGTCCACATCACGACCATCACTGCGGAGGAATGATGAAGGAAGAAATAGATTGAAAATTTTCACGTCTATATAACCCTTGATATGAATGTGCACTTAGAAATGTAAAAAAACTAAACAAATGGGTTCTTGAGAATATTTCAATTCTTGATGATGATATCAGACCAATGAGAATTTATCAAATAACCAACAAATTACTCAAGTTGCATCCAACAGATTTAAAACTTTTAACAAAGGATTTCATCATAGAAAATGCCACAAATCTTATCGATACTGCATGGGACGGACTGCCTGATAAATGGAAATTAGATGAAGATTTTAAAATGTATCGACGATGTTATGAGCATCATCCACCAAAAGACGACCAAAATGATGGCCTTGTTCCATTTGTTAAGGATTGTAAAATGTGTAATGAAAAATGAAATGATTTGTAGAATGTGTTTCAAAAAAAATAAAAAAAAACAATTATTCATACATGATTTATTTTATTCATGGAATCAATTTTTCTTAATAACACAGGATTAATGATAATATTATATTTTTCTATTCGTAATCTAAATCTTTTTCTATCTCGAGCTGCTTCTTCCCAACATCCTTGTCTAGCTGCTCTGTAAGCATAAGTTCATGTATGCCTTACGTGTATTTTCGATTGAAGATTGAATTGAACAGATTTTAGTTCCATTATAACAATTTTCTTAATTGTCCACTCAAAGGTTTGTATTTAACAATCCGATCATGAATAATTAAACAGTATGCTAATGTATTATCGGGTATCGGTTTTGTAGATTCAAATTCGATTCGCACATCCACAGGTCCAGATTTTAATGATTCATTTTGTTTTGAACAATCGATGACGATTAGGGGTGCTTTGCTAATAAATTGTTCTTTTGTGAGGAGAGGTTCTGAATCTTTACCATAATATGATTCTTGGAAATTTTTGTACATATCATATAATAATGCATATTGATTGTGAGATATGTCAAGATTCAAGTTGCCATATAGATAACATTGTGAATTGAGAAAGAGTTTTACGTCTCTCAAATTACAATGATCGAATTGACTGGAATCTCCGGTTGCATCATTTTTTCGAGCTGTCTGGAATGCCAGTATAACATATCTCGGTTTTTCCAATCGTGTTGATGTTTTCACCATCCAGACGTTTTTCGTTGTTCTCGGTAACAATAGATATTCATAAATTTCCCATGATCGGAAACTCAATGTTATTGGCGGATCCTTGGCAATATAATTTAATAATTGTATTTTTCTCGTATCAGACACTGTGATGTAAGGAATCATCCATTCAATTTTCGTCAATGTAATTTTTTCATCTGTACTAGCTGTGGCTTGAACTATAGTATTTAGATCGGTGTTTGAACGTGTTAAAACAAGTTCATGCTTAGCATTGACAATAATCCGATGATAATCTTCAGCAAATCCCCATAGCATATTCAATGGCAATAAAATGTCAAAATATCCTTTGTTATCCAAGAAGCTTTTCATCATTGACAATCCAACCTGTGTTATCTAAGTAATTTTATTGATTTGGATGAAGTGATCGATATCCCTTAATGACACTCGTAAGACCGACATTTTTATTACGATCAATCTCAATGCCATTCAATTCATATCGTATTTCTTCGAATAAGTGACATAATGCCATGTTTACAAATTTCGTTGTAGCTGCTATAGCAGTGTCATTAAGTTTGGTAAATTTCTCAGTAATATGTAGAGAACTCTTGCAAGGCAATAAGCACAAGTCTTGATGTTGGACAGCAATCCGGATTTCATCGTTGTTATTGAGTGAAGCTGATGCATAAGGTTGATGAGCATGTAATTCATAATGTGATATAGACTCATTAAAAACAACTCCTCTGTTGATAGCTAATGTCTCCTCCCCCGCAGCTATGGCAATAAACACGCAAAACAGCACACTTTTACTTCGACTTTTTTTGTATGCGAAGGCCCAAGCTCTTTAAAGACGATATATTCTGACGACTTAGTTGTATGAGGTATTGTCGTTGACTGGCAATTTTTTGGCATGATAACTCAGTGTTATAGCTTCTTCCAACAATCGTTTTATAAACAATACCCATTATTTTACAGATTTCACATGTAATCGTATAGTCATCGTTTCTCCTCGGAAATTAACTGATTCTCTGTCTTGTTCAACAATTCTCAATTGTATGTGATGTATTGCTTGTACGGCGATTGGAAGATAAATGACGTTAGATGGCACTTCAATGATTTTATATCCTGGTGGAACTGACGGGAAAAATTCATGAATTGTATGCACTAATCTATTATTTATGTATGCTCCTGTAGTAATATTGCACTCGATTCTCAATGCATTTATTTTCAAGATGGAAACTGGTGAATCGGACGTCTGTGTCATTTTGGCGCGATAAGTCTTGGACCAAAACCCAACAGACGACCAATAGAATCATTGGCCTCGAAATTTATTGTAGCATAATCACTGTAAATCTCACTGTGCGATTCATTGTTATTAGGTTTAATGGAAATTGACAGTTTAGGATCAGCTTTCTTCAAATAATTTTCAATATCTTCAATTTCATAGCTTCCTGTTGGTATTTCAATGATTTTATCTCGTTTATTTATATTATAATAAAATTCATTATTTCCATTGTCAATATTTGGGATAGAGTTGAACGTTAATAATTCAACAAGACCCAGTATATAATTTTTTGTCCTTGTTAATTCGATAGGTGGAAAATAATATGCCTCTAATATAGAGGACTGTCCAGACAGCGTTATGGTGAATGAATCGTCCATGACTGAAGTACTTTTATTCATGTTTATCGCTTATATATCTTCGAGATTATATTACGTACTAAGTCCCCAGAGGTCCTCAACTTTTTCTCTGAGAAACTTTACACATAGATGTCCACAATTTGTTGTTGAATAATCTTGTTGCTTTGTATGATTATATAGTATACTACCAACATCGAGATATTTTTGAAGTTCAGTTGGAGGTTTTAAATTACCGAAACTATCAAAGTATATTGATTTATTTCCTTGTTTTTTATATGCAACCCAGTGAGTTCCTGGTCCATCTTTATCATCAAGGTTAATGATAGCTGACTCATTTTTTCATGATTTAGATTTCGGTCAATTATTTCTCATGAAAACTCCACGAAAGTATAGAATTTCCATAATTCGTGCATACTTCAAAATATCGATGTTTGTATTGGCGTAATACAGCGCTAGTGTCGCATCTCTATTTTACTACCATGGACTATAATATGTTCCATCTTTGTTTTTCAGTTGTGCCGGTTGAAGTATAAACGCACGTGGTTGAGCTGCGCGTTAAACCATTTTTTTCCATGGATGATTTGAAAAAAAAATCTGCTTATATATGAATATTTACTTATACGTATTAGGAATACTTAAATAAAACATTTAAAAGTAAATAATTATATGATTTTGAACTTCAATCATTATTTCATTCAAAACAGACACATTACATAATAATTTTATATTATTTTTAATTTGTTTAATTTCTTTTATAATCGAAATTATCTTAAATATGATTATCATTCAATAATAAGTCTTATTTGATTAGGTTTTGGTTGATATTATTACATAACAACTGAATTATTATTGAATAATTAACATAATACTTTCATGAGAAGGATAAAAGGCTGATTTTGAAAAGTAGCATTTAAAATAGATCGACATTTGAACTCTGGGTCGGCGACATTGTGCAAAAAACTAGGTAGTATTTTTTTGTTGCTAGGTTGGTTGTCCTGTAACCTTCGATACAAAAACAGCATCATGGAGGGGCATGTGAATAGAATGAGGTATACGGATTGTCGATATAAATCAGTTTGATCTTTGGACAACAGATGGAGCAAGTTATATAGCGCTATCATTTTAAATATTCGAATTTTAATTAAATAAAATGAAACATGGACTAATGAAAAATTATCTTTTACATAGTGCACTCTGTAGATCTAAAGTGATTCGGAGCCGTGCTATTAATTTATTTTGACAGAAATAATTTTTTTTTTCTTTATACCATAAATTAATGTTGAATTTCATAAATAATTATTTCAAAATATAACTTAAATATTAAAAGGCAGGGTATTACAAAGAAAAATGAACAATTGACATTAAAAATTTTATTCAAAAGTAATAATGAAGTTTGAAAGAAACATTTTTTTGATTACATAGTTTGTTTTTTTTTATAAATGTAAAAAATCTTAAACTAAATAATACTCAGACATGCTTTAAAAAAAGTTCGATTATATAATTTTAGAATTTTTTTAAAAAACAAAAAAAATCATCAGCTTCAGAATATTTAGATATTTTTGAATACCGGATTATATAGTATTAAAACTTTTTGAGAAAAAAATAATCATTAGACTAAATAATATATAGTTATTTTTGAAAAAATTGCTGATGACATCATTTTATCATTAGAAAAAAACATTGTTAATTTTAAACAAGTAATGTAAAAAAAAAATATTATTATGAAAAATTTTACCATCGATAAATTGTTTTGATTATCACAGCTCGACATACTGGACATGTGAAGTCCTGGTTGATATCTGAGCTTGATGATTCTGCTAATGCACAACAAGTGCGACAATAAACAATGTGTTTAAGAACAAATATAAAAACACCTGATAAATATCTTCTAAGAAAGAACCTCCATGCATCTCTCTATAACGGCCATATTTACTCCATTTTGAACTCCACATTTTACTCCAATTTTTGTAAAAAATAGTTTTTATGATTTATCATAATTTTATTGATCACTAATTTATAGTAACTTATTTTAAAGTATTAAAATTATATATACTGTAGTTTTAATTTGAATAATAGATTTTTTTAGTTAAAAAAAAACTTTTTGACACCACGAAAATTTTATGTCTTATGTCGTCAGACGACACAGAGAGAATGACACGGCTCACAACGAAGCGTTTAACATGAAATTCCAGAACGAGTTTACACAAAGTTAATTTTATTTAGAAATACACTCAACTAAATCAGAAAAAAATTCTCAAAAACATATTCTCTTCCTAACAATTTATAATACAATTTAATACTTCTAATTTATTTATTAAATAAAATTAAGTACACTAATTCATTCATGTTTTATGATTGGTTCAATTTCTTGACCCCATCTTACTTTCTAACAAAAATTAGCTGTTACGCCATCTTTTTACTTTTATCGAATGTAAAGTTTACATTCTTCATATTATTACGTTAGTGGTGTCAGGTAACCAACCTAGCGACAAAAAAATACTGCCTAGTTTTTTGCACAATGTCGCTGACCCAAAACAATCAACCTGTTCTTTACAACACTCTGATATTAAGGCTGTTTTTTTTTCACGGATTTTGAGGTAATTTCTTGTTTATTTGACGTCAAGTCTCATATCAATGTAATATTTTGGTAATATTGATATCAAACAATATCTCAAACAAATCATCCATCACATATTTTCAACGCTAATTTTGTTATTCAATTTAAAAATTTTTCTAGCTAATTAAATGAAGAAAATTGGGCCAAGTCATTAATTTTTTTGCAAATAAATATTTTTTTAGATTAATTTAAATCACTTCAAAAGTAGCTGTTAATTCTTAAATTTTTATTCGAAGAATATTTTTGTGAATAAGCTGAAAATTATTAAAAAAGTCCTTAGTTTTTCATTATCAATTGAAAGCAAAAATAGTCTATTCTATTTTATAAATGACTTGGCATTCTATGTAATTTCAATTATTTTTGTTATCCAAATATTCCAATAGTCTATCACATATGAATGTTGTTATATTAGAGTCACTCAGGACGTGGACTTGGCGCAAAGTTTTACCGACATCTGGTGAAGTCAGTTTTGGGAGGATTTCAGTTATTTTTGTAGATTAAATTTTAAATATAGGTGGAACCTAGATGGAAATCTATTCAGCGCAATTTCCTATTTAGCTGTAAAGTATATTTGTTTTGTATATATATGAATAAAAATTATGTAGTCGAGCTAATACTAGATAACCCCACCATGCAGACTTTTATTGCCTATCGAATACTTCCTTTACCTATCATTGACAAAGAATATACTTTACAATTGAAAAAGTGTTTGATTACAACTGAACTAGCTACAAAGTACAGTTCGAACTCTGTCACATCTTGTGTAAGCTCTCAAAATGACGCAAAAATGGTTTTTTTTTTAGCAAACTCGATACACACATTCAGAATGTTTGTAGTAATCTGACAATGTGGCCTCCTTCACCCCTTTTAGCCGCCCCAATCCTTACAAGTGATCATTGTACGATTGTTACATCTATTGCACATGAGTCATCGGGTCAGTAACAGTCTTTTAGTTATTAAAAATACTTTTTTTTTTTAAACTCGCAACTGTTTGTTTCAGAACTCTTATCTACTTTTATTCTCATAAAATATTGTAAAATATAGCGAAATAATAAGTCCAAGAGAATTATAAAACAATTAAAACGTCTATTCAATGAAATAGAAAATCTTAATGACAGGGAAAACGTCCGGTCAGCTCAAGTCTCAGTCCTAAACTAGAAATAAACAAACTCTCCCCTCGTTGCTATAAACAATCTAATCGTCAAGCAACGTCGTCAACTAACAAACTGTCGTTTATCAATCCATCAATAGATAGACACACACATATATCTTAAAATATTATGTTGAACTAAGTGCTATATGAACACAGCTATATAGAAATATTTTAACATATAAAATCTTTGGTTGACAGTTTAGAAACGTCCCTTAAATATAATTCATTAATATATCAATGAAGGTACGAATGTGACTAGTTTTTAATGTATATAAATTTCCATGAAAATGAAATTATTTTAAAGAAGCTTTGGTATCATTTAAAATAAGCATATAACAATTTTTAGCATTAACTGGCCATCTTTGCGTATCAGTTTCCATATCGTTAATCCTTCTCCATGTTGAGGAATTCTTTTCTCTTATCATATTGTAAAAATGACCGTTTGTTATATCATTACCTTCATGAAATATAGCACTTGTTGGTATAAAAATATTATTACAGAGAGATACTTTTGAAGATGAAACGGCTTTGAAAAATCCTTTTTTATTTTGTATTTCAGTTTTACTATCGTTTGAAAATGAATTAAATGTTAATATTACAAATAAACCAACTGATGTTATACTTATTTTTCAGATGAAATCAGTTTCTTCAGTACATGTGGTGCATATTTTTCTACAATTATATTTTTGCGATAAAGAGTTTTTAATCAAATCGTTTATGGTAATAACGTTGGATGATACTGGCAATGCTAATGAAAAAGAATCTGTTGTATGTTGAATTACATAATTGCACTTTTGACATCGATCTAAATATAATAGCTGAAATGCAAACAATTGTTTGATATAATCATACTTTTGACATAACGCATGGTAGAATAATAAAGGGTCTAATTCTTCCTTATTATTATCAAATTCATCGCCTATGGATTTTAAAATCGTTGATACGTTTAATCCACTATGTTTATTTTCATATAATTGTAATAATGCTCGCAATGGTGTATTTGGAACTTCTTGAATTTTTTGAAAACATTCCGAGCGAAAAACACAATCAAAGACACATTGTATTGTAGCATTTGCAAAACTATGAATACCCTCAGAATTTTCTAGTCCACAAATAGAAATAACATCAGAGTTAATATTTTGCATGTTACCGTTATTATTACTATTATTTAAATCAAATTCCTGTAGCGCCCACTGAATATCTGTTACTTTTATTCGACGTTTTCTATTTATTTCAATTTGTTGTAAATCAGGCCGATATATTTTTCTCAAACGATTATATTCTTCAATTGCAAAAGTACTTGCTTTTATTTGAGAAGGGTCAAAGTTTATCAAATCAATTCCTTCCAATGATGTAACACGAGACAGTGCAACATAAGTTCGTCCGCTGCAAAATACTCGATTACCCGTATCAATAATGGCATTTTTCAAACTTAATCCTTGACTTTTATGAACTGTAATCCTATAACTTAAACATATAGGAAATTGTTTTCGAATTACAAAAGCATAATTCATTATTTGGAATTTAACACTAACTCGCTCTATAGTATACTCTTTTCCATCATTGAATTTGATAGTTATCGAATTTATCTCTTCACAAGCGTCCGTCGACTTTGATACTGACATAATTATACCTATTGCTCTATTAACAAGTCCTAACGGAACATCAATGTTTCTTCTAATCATAATTTTCGCTCCAATTTTGACCACGATAACTTTTGCTAATCCTGCAGTACGTGTATCATCATCATCTAATTTTTTCAGTATTTTTGATGCTTTTTTCTGGAAATTGTTCGAGCAATCTATGGTATCATTGGCAATGAGGAAAATTTCTGATGAAGGAATTTTTTCCAACATTATAGAATTTAAAATATCACATTGAGCACATGTTGGTAATAAGCATACGCTGCCATCAGGTAATTTGTTAATGTATGTACATATCTCATTTATTCGATCATTAAACTTAGATTCAGATTTAATAATCACTTTTCGCTGTTCTAACAATTTAATGTCACTAACAGTTAATGCACCTACTCTTAATCGAGAAAGTAACTCGCTATACTCAAGGTCATTTCTTTGTCGCATGTTGATTGTTGATTCATCATAATGAAATAAGTTTTGCCATAAATTGAAGCTTCCTAATGAACTAATGAATTCTTTAACCTTTTGTAAAGATAATTGAACGAATATAGGATCTTCTCTTACTGGTGGAGGTTGCAATAAATCTCCGAATACGAGAATATGTATGCCACCAAACCAACTATCTTTCTTGTCTACAGGATTAAAAATTTCTACTAGCCGTAAATGTATGTACATTAAAATAAGATTGGAGATCATGGACATTTCGTGAATAATAATTAAAATAACATCTTTAAACTCAGTTCTTAATTGTTGTAGTGCATTGTCTGATAATTGGTGATACTGCGAAGCATAGCCATGCTCTACAGGTAACTGAAAAGCCTTGTAAACAGTAACACCGTCAATATTAAAGGCTGCAATTCCTGTAGGCGCTGTTAACACAACTTTTTTATTGAATTTACTTTGTATTAAACATTTTATTGTGTGTATTAAAAAACTTTTTCCTGTGCCACCTTCACCACTCACATACAGACGTAAAACTTCATTACCTGATTCAATAGTTTGTTTTACTCTATTAAATATTCGTAATTGATCACGATTTAATTGGTTAATCATACCTTCGAGATTGTTTGATGCATTATCATCATTAATCATATCATCATTAGTCATATCATCATTAATAAATACATTTTTTATGGATATAGAGTTTACTTGTTTATCAAGTTTTGATTCCTTATTATCTTGAGTGACAGAACTATTATGCGGTATTGATTGTGATTCTCAGGTCTGATTTAATTTTTTATCGATTTCTTGTTTCATTAAATTTAAAGCATTCTGTAAATCAGTACATTTTTCATGGTATTGAGAGCTTCGTTAAGGTATTCGGAAATTTTTTCAAAAGATTCTGCATATGTATTGCAATTATTTTTCAGATCTTTAATATTTCTCCATGGTTGATACAGTAATAATAATGCATAATAGTATTTCTCAGGTTCAATGTGCATATTAAATTTATAGTGGTTAATTAAATGTGGAATATTTCGTCTCTACCAAAAATGATGTCTTATTTATTTCATGCACTTCACGACGTTCTTTTTTAGGTTTCGTTTTACTTACATCATACCAACTGGCAAAATTGAATAGAGATAAATCTTCTAGTTCAGCAGGACGATTTGGATAATAAGTATCAATAATAGATGCACAAAATATATCTGTTGAATCAGGATCCAATTCTCTGATGTCATAATATTTTTTTACCATTCTACTTCGTACCATTGATACGTTTAACCATTGAAATGTCGTATGTGTATCTGTACCATATAATGCAATACCTAGCAACGTATCAGCAGCTTCAAGAGCACCAACTTCTCGATGATTTAATGAACGAAAAGCTATATTCCATAATCTTTGATATAATGTTTTGTTGAATTAATATCTTCTAACATTTCAATGGGATTAGCAGATTCAGCTTTGACAGAATATTTAGTGCAATAACGGGTTAATAATGTTAAAGCTTCTCCAATGAGCTGATTGTCCATGTTTCCTTCCCAAGCACATAAAACTACGGGATTGTAGTCATTGATATGACTTTCCTCTTTAGTACGAGGAAGATCGTAGAGACGACTTTTTGTTTTTAAATTTTTTCGACCAGCAATGGATGTTGCTGTGTCACGTAGGATAAAGTATTCAGTAATTGGCCTAGGAAATCCAAATCTGCAAATTTTCTTTTCTTTTGAACTGAATTTTTGTTTTTTAGTTCTCATACAATAATTATTTTGGTTATGTTTTTGATACATATTTACTCTTCTAAACAACTGTGGTGAAATATTTTTATTCGGTAATTTATAAGTCGCGTATTTTAATATGAAATTTTTACTTCTTCATTAGTATTTTTTTCTATAACCGGGGCATCTTTGATCCAGAAAATACAATGAAAATGTTGAATACCTCGACCTTGATATTCACAGCGCCAAAAATAGTGTTCTACTTCACCAATCGGATTATCTGATGATAAAATGAATTGAAGCATTGCTTGGAATTTATTTTCTATAAATCTAGAAACAGATACCAGATCAGATGCAATCAATTCACTTGCAGATAGCTTATCAAAATGTGGAGAGTTAATTTCGCGAACATATTTTGAAAGATCATCCCAGTTATATTCAGCAGGAGATAGTGTGAGAAACCAAGTTGCTGGTCCATAGTAGAATATCATGCACTTTATATTATTTTTCGGCTTATTCCAAAATTGAGGAGAATTGCGGAGTCGTTCAAAAATAGTTTGTAAATCTCTTTCTAGGTTACCATTTTCTACATGATTGATATATTCATTCACTGTATAACGTTTTTTTGGATTGGTCAAATGCAATACATGATATATACCACTGTTTACTTGTCGAATATGAGCTTGACTAATTAAAAAAAATATGTATGGAATATTTGAACGAAACCGTGCATCTGCAGACATCAAACGCAATTTCGCATACAGACTTCCACTTAGGGTGAATGTTCGATCTTCATACTCACCATTCATTCCGTAAGGATACAACTCAGGAGAGCACAGTAAATCTAAATCTTTATGACGATTATCTAATGGATTATCACGAACTTTTTTCACTTGATATGAAGTGGTTGAATCTTCATTCATTCTTTTATTGTATTGCGGGTATATTGTATATTGTTCTTCATACTCTTCACGATCAGGAATAAGGGTTAAATTAGCAGAATGACAAGAATTCTGTTCAGAAATTTGGGTATCAGTTTCTTTATTTGTATGTAATAAATCATTATCCAGAGTTGTATGTTCATCTTGGTCAGTTTCTGAACCCTTGATCTGTGATGTGTCACCGTCATCAATAATTTTATGACTTTCGTTTAATTTATGTTCATTGTCAGCTGTAGAATAGGATTCTACTTTATATTCTACGTCAGAGTTTAAAATATCGTAAAGGTTTCCAGCAGATGAAGGCAAAATTATTTCTGAATAATGTGGATTATTTGATTTTAGCCATTGTAAAGCATCAAATACTTTATTGATGTTTACTAAATTTTGCCATACTTTTTTACTTTCGGATGGAATGCTATTAACTAAGATAAATAATTCATGATTTTTATTTAATGGTTCCGTTGTTGAACAAATTTTGTTTAACGTTTTTTCTAGCGGTAATGGTAAATAAAATGTAGTTCCTTTCAATTTTTGTACTTTCATACGATTTGGTAAATTTTTCTTAGAATCTGTATTCAATCTTTTAACGACTTGGAATGCTTTGGCTCTTTGTATAAGCAATTTTTCACAGTCAGTTACAGAAGAAATTTCTTCAGGAACAGTTCCAGCCAAGAAATGATTCATAATGCAAGTATAAGGGCAATCATCGTTACGAATCTTTGTTAGACAAAATGTACATATAAAATTGCTGTTTAAATTTGGATTTTTTGCGATAAATTTTTTGAGTTCTCTAAATAAAACATATTCATCCAGTCGTTTTCTAAGATTTTCAATCATACATCCATCCCGCATAGGACAGAGTTTTTGACAACAAATACAAGCATTACAGGGAGTATCTATGGATCGCTTTGTTAAGGCAATAAATGCTCTTTTGTAATCTTCACGAATTCTGTCTTCATCTAAGCATATATAACTGTCGTTATAATTGTAAACACTTTCTCGTTCAATCATATTTTTATAAATTCTATAAAGATGTTCGTAATGTTTTTTTCCAATTTTGAATCCAATTTGCTTATTAGTTCATACAAAAATTTTATTCTATAAACTTTAGCTTTAATATGCCGTACTGTGGAGAAATGAGGTGATAGTATTCCAACGCTAATAAATAATGAATCACAAGGTGTATCTAGTTGATAGCAACTTAAAGGATGGCCCATCTTATATTTATCTGATCGTTTGCTATAAGTAAGATTGCGGGGGTCTTGTGTTTATTAAATTCATTATTTATAAAATCAGAAAGATTCTTAAACGTTAATGATTTTAAGCATTCAAGAAAGGAGTGATATTTCAATAGAACTTTGCTGAGAAATTTTACATTACTATTAAAAAATGTATTGCAATTATTATCACATTTCCATTGTATTTTTAATTTAGATGTTCTCTTAAGTGGCAAAATATTTACTGCCTGACCTTGATGATTTATAATTATAGGAGTATTTTTTAAAAGTGATTTGTTGATAAGATTGCCAAATGAATATGTTGATTCAGAAAAATAAGATTCTGTTGATTTCGTGTGGAGGGATCGACCACAGAGATTATACAATTTGTTATTTAAGTTGCGGGACAATTCATATTTCGAAAGAAAGTAGTCCACCTTATCTTTTATTCCTTTTAAGGCTAACGAAAGCTGAGAGATATAAATATCTCTTTGGGTAATGCACCACTTTATTATTTTTTCTGACAATAACCGACTTTCTATGTTACTTATGTCAGTTTGAGTTTCGATTACTTTTTGTAATTTTTCTATGTAAACTTCGATTGTCACTTTTTTTTTCATTTGTTCTTTTTTATCTATATCACCAAAATCGACTCCATCATCTAGTATATTACTTTCATTATCAACATTTTTATTATCAATAGAACATTCTGTGATTTATTTTGTACAATTTTTTATTTTTTTTCTAAATGAATCAGGTCTCAGAGATGTTTTCTCACAAATATAAATAACACTTCTTTTGTTTAATGATTTAGTGTTATTAGTGCCCATAAAATCTATTGAAAGTACTGTATTCTCTACGAGAGATTTATTATGAAAATTATCTATGTCTGAATCACTGACCAAAGACATGGAAGTGCTATTTCGATTATTATCATCAAATTTTTCGATTTTACGTTTCTTTTCTTACTCAGATTTATCACAGTTATTATCTTCAATGTCTACATTATTACTCAATATATTTTTAAATCGAACTTTCATATTATTTTTAATACAATCATTATCCTTAATTTGTGTTACATTTTTAACAGAAGAGTGCAACTTCCTAGATGTTAAAATAGGTTCTGATGTGTTTTTATTAATGTTCTTAGAATTGTTACTTATATCTTTTAATGAATCGATTTTTTCTTGTTTACTTCTTTCTGTAGAAATAAAATTAGATATTTGAAATTTAATTGAAGGTTTAGTCGAATTATTTGTTAGATATTCTTCAACTATTACTGCATCATGAACCTTCTTATGAAACAAATTTTTACGTCGATGCATAGCTGAATATTCTAACTTTTTAAGTTTCTCAAGTGGTAAAATGTTCAAATTATTATTATTACTCATCATAACTGGAAAATGAATGATGTTTGCTAGCTTGAACATTTCTACTAAATGTATTCGCATCTGTGAATCATAATAAATCAATTTCTCAGGTTTCTGATTAAAAATAAGTGAAGTTGCGACTGCAATGGCAAACACCCCACAATTAACCTCATTTTTTTGACTTTGTACTTTCATTACATATACCTTTTTACCATTTTCAAAGTAAAGAGGATATAAATGTTCCAAATAAACTTTGAACTCTTGGTTCAATTTCACTGTATTAAGAGAATCATACACATATATTTCCTTTGCATCATAATAAGTACATATCCAATGATCAGCAGACTCACTATAAAAAATCTGTATATGCTTTTCCCAGGGGTGAACAGGTTCTATTTTTTTAGGTCTTTGAATATATAATGTATCTCTATGAATGTAATTAGTATATTTTTTCATGAGCATTCCGAAGTGGAGCATATGTAAATCATTAAGTTTTCCATTATCTTTTATTATATTTATGTCGATACTAGATACAGCAGGAATGTCAAACAATCTTTTTCTCTTCTTTGGTAAAGTTGCTTCACAACATTCATGTCTTGTTTGCTGTTCATTTCTTAATTTGTTCATAGCTTTCATTTTCTCTTTTTTACGACGAGACACTGAATTAACATTACTTTTTGGGAATAAAGAAAGAGTTTGCGATCTGAAAACTTCTATTAAATGATTTCTCATTATATCAGTGTCATATTGCACACTTGGTGGCCATTCTCCGAAACCTAATGATATTGCGAATGCTATAGCAAAAACACCACAATTATAACCATTATATTGATGTTGAACAGTTGGAACTATGATAGGATTTTCATTTTTTAAGTAATCAGGATAAAGACGTTCTAAATATCTCTGAAATTTATCATGAACAGTTTTATTATTCCCTGAATCAAGAATATAAATTTTTTTAGTATCATCTATTCAGTATGTACGTATGTATGTATGTATGTTCGGATTTAATTTTCTCCTCGCGTATCTCGAGAACAAATAATGATATTGACATGGGACCAGTTCCATTCAACGCATAATTATGTAACTGAGACTTGATTAAATTTTGAGCAAAATCGGTCAAGTCGTTTTTTGTGCCGAATGAAAAAACTGAGAAGAAGAAAAATAGGTAATTTCCATGAATGGAATAATTGTTATTCTTCCCAATTTCATATAGTTTTAACTTCATCAGGCTTGCAAAGGGCGAAGCCCCTGCCGGAGTAGAGGGGGTGGAGTCCCCATGTGGGGGCTTCGGGGGGCGAAGCCCCCTGAAATGAAAAAAAAATTGTTTACATAAATAAATAATTATAACAATATAAAAGGATAAAAAAAAAAATAATAACAATATAAAAGGATAAAAAGAATAATAATAACATCATAAGATCTGCAATAGTTTAATTAAAATTCAAAATAAAAAAAACTAAAATATCAGTGCTCGGCAGTGGTCTAGGTTCGACCCGAGAGGTCCACACGACCAACTTCCCAGTGGAAAGGATAAAAAAATATCATATGTTTTAATATTTATAACAACAACAACAACAACAACAACAACAACAACAACAACAACAATCCTGAGTTGAACCTGAAGAGACGCATCGAGCAGATTGCAAACAAGATCAAAAAGGCTTGACAGGGTGCTTCTCGTATTCAGAGTGTGATGGACCATTTAAATGCTCACAGACCTTATACGCCGAGAATTCGGCGTATCGTGGCGAGTATTAGGCGAGAACATCATACTCTGAATACCGCCGTGTTACTGATCCTCAAGGAGAGGTACACAGGCAAAATAAGATCGCTAATGGCCGTCAATAAGTCATTAGCAAAGCGGTACAAGCGGCGAAGGGATAACAGGTTATTCCAATCTAACCCTTCACGCTTCCTTCAACCGCAAGCCCCTGTCAGTTATGAGCCCCAAAGGGCAGAAAGAGTCGAAACCTACTGGACCGAAATATATGGTCGCGTTACCATGTTAGATGTAGACACTCCAGCTCTTCAACATTTCAGAGAATTCTGCGACGAACATCTATCGCGAATTCCTGAAGAGTTTCAGCGAGTCAGCATTGATGAGATCAGGAATGTACTCAGGGGCACTAAGAACTGGGCTGCCCCGGGGCCAGATGCAATTCCCACCTTTCGGTGGAAAAAATTAACATCATCACACCAGCATCTGGCTCGTATCTTCTCAGAATATCTTGAAGGAGATACTCAAATTCCTGGCTGGCTCGTTGAAGGGCGTACTGTGCTGATCCCCAAAACGGGTGATCGGTCTAACCCCAAAAACTACAGGCCTATTGCATGTCTGAATACTCTTTATAAATTGTTCACTAAAATCTTGAACGAGAGGATTCTGACTGCAATAGAACCTGTATGGAGACAGATATACGAACAACGTGGCAGCAAACGTGACTTGACAGGTTGCAAGGAGAACTTGTTAGTGGACCGGTGCGTCACACTAGACGCATACTACTACAAGCGCAACTTGTCAATGGCCTGGGTGGACTACCGAAAGGCATTTGATACAACATCTCACGAGCTTCTCCTCCACTTGCTCGAATGCCTTTCAGTACCCCCGCAAATCGTGAGATGCATCGAACATCTAATGCTGCTCTGAAGGACACGTTTCACCGTAACATCTGGTGAAACGAGAGTGTCCACTGGAGCAGTGCCTTTTAGGAGAGGCGTATACCAGGGAGATACCCTAAGTCCTCTCCTATTTTGCATCTCACTGCTGCCATTATCTTTCACTCTACGCCGAACGCCTGGATATAAAGCCAGACGAGTCTCCAACCGCGTACACAAAATCACACATCTATTTTATATGGATGATTTAAAAGTGTACGCGGCAAGTCCTGAGAGACTCCGAGCAGCCCTAGAGGTTGTGTCCGAATATACCAGTGCGATAGGCATGGAGTTTGGGTTAGACAAGTGCGCAGTAGCCCACTTAGTAAAAGGAAGATCGCCGAACTAGAGTGATAATGTCGAGCTTGCAGACGGGAGCATCATAAAACATCTGGATGCTGAAGAGTCATACCGATACCTTGGACAGGCACAATCTCCGTTACAGGAAGTGTCTGTCATCAAAGATACTCTAAAGATCTAGACATTATCACGAGAAAAGTGATGACATTACACCGGAGTCATCACCCGCGATCTTCCGTCCAACGCCTATACTTCCCCCGTGATATGGGAGGGCGTGGACTACTAAGTCTAGAGTGTCTACACGACAGGTTAGTGATAGGCCTGGCTTATGACATCTATGAAAGCTCTGATCCCCTTCTCAAGTTCGTGAACAGCTTCGAACTACTGGGAAGGGATGCGTTCCTATATAGAGCAGCACATATGGCGGCTCAGAACCTCGGCTCAGTTTTCGACCCTAGCAGCCCAGACGGTCTATAGCTTCTGCAATTGACCAGAGGACAGCGAAAGGTCGATATAAAAACTACCTAGCAGTTAAAACTGCTCGACGAACATGTGGCAAAGTCCTTACATGGTGCGTTTTATCGTCATCTTGAAACACAGGACTTGTCACACCAGCTGACGTTCCAATATCTTAAGTCAGCTGCATTGTTCTCTGAGACCGAGGGGTTTATTATGGCCTGCCAAGATGGTGTATTTTCAACCCTCGCCTATCGGCGTGATGTTATGCACGAGCAACTCGAGGACACAAGATGCCGAGTTTGCCACAGTGATGTAGATGAGACGCTATTTCACATCTTATCGGCTTGTCCGATATTAGCGCGCTCAGCCTACATTCACCGGCATAACGCTGCCTTAAGAGTGCTGTATTACCACCTTCGGCACTCTTATGAGATAGACGAGACACCAGTACTGCCCTATGTGCCCGGTGAAATCGAGTCGGTCGTTGAGAATGGGAGAGCAAAAATTCTCTGGCATTTCCCGCTCGCAACGCCTCAACGAATCGAACACAATAAGCCGGATATTACTCTCTTCGACCATAACACCAAGCACGTATATTACATTGAGTTTTCAGCTCCGGCTGAGACGAATACACGTGCGAAAGAAGAGAGTAAACACGAACGCTACAGAGAGCTCATGGAGGTCATGAGAAATGTCTATCACGAATATACAGCGCACGTGATAGTCTTGGTGATTGGTGCCCTTGGAGGGATGAGAGACCGTTTTCTGACAGAGCTACGAACAATACCAGTCTGCCGTAGTCAGGCTGAGATTCCCGCGGCTCGCATGCAGAAAGCGGTCATTCTTGGGTCCCTCCGAATCCTGAGACGTCTTAATTAATGACTGAACGGCTGCAGTCCTGGCTCACCCTTAAACCTGAGGGAGCCGGGTGTTTGCAGGATAATTGCGTCAGGTCAGACCCCAGGTGTGTCGGAGCCGTGGAATCCCTGGCCAGACATTCTTTGACGAATCGCAAGATGAAATAATAATAATAATAATAATAATAATAATAATAATAATAATAATAATAATAATAATAATAATAATAATAATAATAATAATAATAATAATAATAATAATAATAATAATAATAATAATAATAATAATAATAATAATAATAATAATAATAATAATAATAATAATAATAATAATAATAATAATAATAATAATAATAATAATAATAATAATAATAATAATAAATATTGAAACATATGATATTTTTTCATCTTTTCCACTGGGAAGTTGCTCGTGTGGACCTCTCGGGTCGCACCTAGACCACTGCAGAACACTGATATTTTAACTGAATATTGGTCTAACAACTGTGTGGCATCATTTTTGCGCGATAAGAAAGTGTATATAACAAATAAAATATAACAAATAAAGATCAATGTTTTTCTTTTCAATTAATAAATAACTCTATTGTAAAGAATATTGAAGAAGATTTTGCATGCAATCATGAAGAGGCCGATACTCGTATTATATATCATATGAGTAAATCGGAGAATGACAGTAAAATAATGATCAAAGCACCTAACACTGACATTCTTGTAATAATACTTGGAAATATTCATAAGTTAGCATCATTAGAAATATATCTAAGTACGATAAGATCGAAATCTAATGTTGTAAATTTCATTAATTGCACTAAATTAGCTGAAAAACTTGGTGATCTTGTGTGTCGTTCTTTGCCCGGTTTCCATGCATAGACTGGATGCGATTATACAGCTAGCTTTTTTCAGAAAAGGTAAAATTAAGCCTTTTATAGAATCATTGAAAAATCTACAAGTTTAACAAGTATTCGCTAGTTCAAATAATATTGACGACATTGATAATTTAAGAAGTATAGAAATATTGCAAGAATATACTTGTAAAATTTATAGAATAAGTTGTAATAATGTAAATGATGCGAGATTATCCATGTTTCAAAATCGATTTACGTCAATATCTGTAGCAGAATATTTTATGAAAACTGTAAAAAGATTTGATTCAACTCAACTTCCACCATGTTGGAAATCACTGAAACAAAAAATTCTACGAACTATTTATCTAACTTCAATGTGGCAAAATGCTACAGAAGCTAACTGCATCAATTTCCTACCAGAACAATGCGGATGGACAGTTAATGACAATAAAATTGAACCGCTTTGGTTCGAAGGTGATCCAACACCTCTCTTAGTTGAAAACATTGTTATTGATAATTGTGACGATGATTATTATGATAATGATGATTGTAACAAAAATAATGACAGTGATCATGACGATAGTAAGGATGATAATCATTATGAAAATAAAGGTGACTATGATGTGTAATGTCTGAGTGTATTTCAATTATTTTCTATAATTATTTAATATATACATATATTTTAAAAGAAGGTTAAAAATGAAACTCAATGATTGAGGTTAACGATTATTACTTAAGTTTTTTTAAATTTCGTTAAAATAGAAAAGATTTCGGAAAATTTTTGTGGAAATCATCTTTTAGACATTTTATTGCTTTGGAAAACCCACGTGGCGAAAAAGCAATAAAAGTTTAAAAAAAAGAGTGCGTGACGAAAGAAGAGCATTAGCTTTCCAAAAAAGGAAAGGACCATGTGAAGGGACTTGTACGCGCCTGAAGCAAGGGACTCCTAATAATGTCATCCTTGACTAAATAAATACGTGAGATTTGATGCATCAGTCAGGTGTCGGAAAAGCAAGATCGAGATCAGATCATCGTGAAACATCGCTCGAAAATTGTAAGTCTTATTTTGTCTTGTATCAATAATTTTGTCGAAGTTAGTAAATTTTTATGTGAAGCCAATATAATTTTTAAAATTGTTAACAACGAATATTTAAATAAATTCGTGAGTTAAAACGAGAATATTACGCTGACTGGAGCATCAACGGAGGACCAATTAGTTTTAATACATTTTTACCTGAGCAAAGGAAATCATCTGTTGGTAACGTTTTAATTGAATTCTTTTAATAATTTTCATTTAATAAACTTTGTTATTGTTTTATATAAATCACACATTTTTACTTTCTCTATCGAAGATCCCCTCATCCTTGTCTATTGGTCGAGAGGCTAGGACTCAAGAGAGGAATTTAAAGTCTCTAAGGTTAAGCATATGTATCTCATATTGACACCTTTAAAGAGCAAAATTTCATAACAGATGATAATCATGATGAAAGTGACGATGATCATGACAGTAGTGACGATGATCATGACGATAGTGATGATGATGATCATGATAACATTCAATAATAATTCCATATATATGTTTTAATGTATATTTTTAGATATTTAGGTTATTTATTAATTTTATAGTAAAATATATCAGAAAACTTCTATTGTATTTTATGTTTATACTTTATAAAATATTCGTATGAATAAAAAAAATTACTATAATTGTTGCTCATCAGATATTTATTTATTTATTCTCCAATGTTTCTGTTATAAGTTGTATGAGCAATAGTATAGGGCTTGAAGGAATATAAAGTATCGTGCCAGGCATTTGTCACTAGAATAGAAGTGGCACTAATGTATTTTCTTGATAAGAAATATTGAAACATTAATTTAATTATAAATTGAAGCGGTTACTCGATAGGTACGGTAACGCAACGAAAAAAAATTTTCAAAAAGTGTCGTGCCATGGGATTAGCACCAGATTTAACAAGGCACTTGTTCATAATTGTTTTTTACTCACTCGAAACTAAATTTTAATATCAGTTTCAAGCAGTTACTCGATAGGTATGGTTTATGTACAAAAAATGTACCGTAGAAAAAATATAGCAATTTTATGCACCATATTTGCCCTGGCACTAAATGATTTATTCAATACTTACAATGAGTAGTATCATTCGAAAAATACTTCATCCGGTAACTCGATAGGCCAGGTTTTTCGCAGCCAGCTCTCGCTCTATTTATTTAATGTTGACATAATTTTGACTTTAATTTCAAATAACAATAATAATAAAATATTGAATAATGCGTAAATAGTAAAACTAATAAATGATAGGTAATTCTGATGACAAAAGAAGTCGCAATTAGCAGACTAGAAGTCGCGATAGGCAGACTAGAAAAATAGAATGTATATTAACAAAAGTTGTCGGCAAAAAGAAGTTATTGTCAACAACAACACAGTATTTATAACAAAATAGTATTTAACTTCAATATAATTTATTTATAATCAAGTTTTTAAATAACAATATAAATAAATGTAGTAATTTATTGTATAGATAAAAGCAAATGTAGTTTATTCATCAAAATTCATATAAAACTACACTCCCCAGCGGAATCGGTTACTTCCAGTATATTTTAAATAAACTTCGTGTATACACCGTATTACGGTAAATCAAATATAAGTTTAGTGTATACTCCGTGTGCACGAGAATTATTTATCTAAAATATATACTTTAATTATGCTATATATTTTTTTTTTATATGTTGTAATATTCGTTATATATATATTGAGTACAAATTGTATTTATTTTATATTTATACCGCAATATGAACTTCAATTATATATAATGAAAAAATGATATATAGTATAAGTATATACTTCTAGAACATAGTGTAAATTAAAAATATAAAGATAGTTATGCGGATACATACCGAAAATATATACTGCAATTATTTTGAATATACACCGTAAAAATACTGTTGATACTCAATGTGCACCCACATTAATTCTTTAATAAATATTAATAATTTGTAATGTTTACATCGTAAAAAAATAGTAAATATTGAAAATTTCTTTCATAAAAACACAGTATAAACTAAGAGTAATCACTATGTAACTGGGAAATGTGTACAGTGATATATTTAAACATACTCCAAGTATGTACAAGAATTAGTTTAAGTTTTCGGAAGTTTTTACGGCATTTATCGATGGATTTTATCAACATTATTTTTAAGCGAATTATTTAAGGAACGTTCAATGCATTGCATTCAGTTTTATTTATTTGAAACATCCATAAAATTGAAGAAAACAAAATTATCTATAATATAAAAACATTATGAAAAACATAATTTTTTACAATTATCAATCACTCTTCCAGCAGTTAGATAATGGAAATACATAAGTCTCTGTTGATTTACATACTTTAACAACTGGTTTTGAGTATTTTATTTCTGTAATATATTTGAGATTATTTGTTGCCTTAACTTGGAATATATACTGTGTATTAAAGCTATTACTTATTATTTTTAAGGATTGTCTTAATAAAAAAAAATTATTGAGACATATAATTTTCAATAATTCAATGATATTATTTTGTTTGATCTTGAAACAATAGATATATTTTAATTTGTTTTTTTTTTCTTTGTAAAAATTGTTATATTCACTGAATTGTAAATTTTTTTTGATTATTCTAAACATAACATTTAGAAAGAAAAGAGAATATCAAGAACTTGTTTCTAATTTATAACAAAGATACGTTGTTTTGTCATTGACTTCTGTTATAACTCTTCTGCAAACTTTATGTTGTCAATGTATGTGCGTACTATATAACACTAACTTTATTCATTTGAATTATTAACACTTTTAGACGCATTATCATTCTAATGGGATAGTGGGCTGAATTAGCAAAATCTTAAAACAATTTAGTTTTTTCTTGTAAACGCATTATTATCTCAATTACAGCCAAATACAGAATACGTTACAATACAAGCATTGAATGCTGCACTCGCGAGTTTGAAGGATGGCTTGTTGAATGCTGTGAGGGCATCCCAGCAGCCACAACCATCATTCTTAGGCCTCAGAAGGAGTGGAACAGCTTTCGAGGATAACGGAAGAGTAATATATATATATATATATATATATATTAATTTGTTATTGTGAATGTGTTGGTGCATTAATCAAAGTAATATGATTTTATATAACATTTCGTGAAAATCTTACATAATTTAAGAGACAACATTTGCTCATTCTATTTGGTTAATATTGAATATAATTATAATGAAAATACGTGGGCAGTACGAACTTTGTGTCCTGTCTGATATTTTTGATTCTACTCATTCATTGTTTAATCAATTATGAAAATATAAGTTAAACATAATGACTTAATCGTATGATAAATGTTTATTGCTTTTTCTTTAAGGTAACACTGAAAAGTGGGTTGAGAATGACGCTTGAACAATATACTAAGGCAGCAAATGCACCTACACTAAGAAAACGCATCAATCATATCATTAGAGCTGTATGGACCCCCCGGGAAATTAGAAATCTGGGAGTAGTAAAAAATAAAAAACGACCTGTCTTCATGTTATCTTCATGTCATGTTACGAAACTAACTTTTAATATTTCTTGGTTAGGAAGTTGTATGGAGCTCCAGGATAAGAAAAGGCTACCCATCACTGAGCACGATGATCCTGAGCTAAATTTAAGATTATGGATCAGCGACTTCATAAAAAATAATTAAAAAAAGTTTGCGTTTTCTGAGAAAAAAGTTTGAATACTTTGAGGCGCCTCGAGAGGAAACATATAGATATATAAAAATATATGGAGCTGTGCGCACCAGTTTTAAGCAAATAAATAGATAAAATAAGAAAATACCTATAGGAAAAGATTCGTGTAACAACAATCCATGGAATGAAATGAGATGAGGACAGTTGGTTAAAGAATAGGCAAAATATCCGAAATTAAAAGTCTAAAGAGGTTTAACAAATTGTTTTTCATATTTCTAACTCTTTTACTTGTTCACATATGGCTAATCAAAATCTGTCAAACCGCTTTAGATTTTTAATTTCGGATATTTTGCCTATTCTTTAACCAATCGTCCTCATCTCATTTCATTCCATGGATTGTTGTTACACGAATCTTTTCCTATAGGTATTTCCTTATTTTATCTATTTATTTGCCTAAAACTGGTGCGCACAGCTCCATATATTTTTATATATCTATATGTTTCCCCTCGAGGCGCCTTAAATAATGATCTTATTATGTGTGCATTTTAATACCAGTATGCTTCAGTATGGTTTACTTCAGTATTGATCATTTCAGATAATTCGAAAGTACTATTGTTAATGTACTAAGTCTATTTTTATGAGGTTTCTTAGGTTATTAAGTGATGCTTACTGCCAAAACTTTCAGTATTATCTGATAATAACTATGATTAATAATTTGTTTAAGTGTTTAAAGTGTGTATTAAATGTTTAATGTATGACTGAGTTTAACATTGATATTGCAAATGTTCTATATCAGTTATTATCATTTAAATTCTTCACATTTTTATTAATATTGTCGACATTCCAAGATTGTTATCGTCAGGTTTCAAATGCTACAATTCGATAATAATCATTATAATTCTAACTTTTTTTTTTATATTAATCATAATTATTGTCAAAATTAAATTTTCTGAATTCTTTTATGTATTTCTCACCGCTACGTACCATTGTGTTCATTTAAATTGTGTTTATAATGCATATTCGAATAAAAATTGATTCAAAAATTTAAAATCATTGTTCAAAAACTGCAATATATGCCTTTTCTTACTGTATCTGAATTATAAACGAAAATAATTATTTTAGTGGAGCGATTTATGCTTATCAATACTTTATAGAGTTTCTGTAACTATTTAGAAGATAATGCATAAATCTCAACTTAATTTTTAATATACTAAGTATTTATACTTGGCGAAATTTATATACATATTAAAAAAACTTAATAACTTAATAACTTAGTAAAACTCGTATGTATTGATAGTGTATCAACAGTAAATATTTTATAAAATCGGTGCATACTCCGTTAAACTGATTCCGCCAGGGTTAACATGAATCTATATGTTTGTAGGTTAAAACGTGTAGCTGTCAATTACAACAACACAGTAGTTGAACTTAAGATAATTCACTTATAATTAATTTTTTCAGCGAAATTATGAATTAATCGTGCAAATTATTGTAAAGAAAAAAGAGAAAGTATTTAATTAATCGAAATTAATATGAAAATACGTTTAACTTAATCTATATGTATCTACACTAAATAAATAAAATTAAACATAGAAATAAAAGTATAGATTGTTGAACACAGTTGGAATTATCAATAAATAAAAATTCGCATGTACTGCCATCTGGGCGCGTTATGATTTACTAACCTATAGCTGATCTGATGAGAGAATCGTTTTGGAATTATTTGAATGCACATGCGCAAGAATTAAACTATTCCAATCTAGGAATAATTTTGAAACGATTTTTTTATCAACTTGGTTACAAACTAACAATTGACACAGAATAAATAAAATTAAATGTAAATATTTAATAATAAAATGAATTACAGAAAGTATAACCAAAAATAGATCAACTTTTTTTAATCTGATAACTTTGTGCATGTTGCCTTTTATAGCGACGCAACAAAAGTTTAAATTTATTTATGAAATTAGTAAACACAGTCCAGAATATCACTGTAAACAGAGTGTAGATCATATTAGTGATGAAAATGGTAGAACAGCTTGCTAATTCACCCGCTAGAAATCCGGTTAAATAACCGTGGTAATTTACATTATTTAACCAGCGTAGAAGATACCTATGCATCAACAAAATTTGAAGAAAAATTTGAATCTGAAGATAATTTTTTTTCTAAATAATCATTTGCATAGATACGTAACAATCAACAAAGAAAAACATGAATAAATGCTTAATAACATTTTTTAGACAGAAAAATTATATTAATACAAGATAAATTAAAAATTTTATTTCAAGAATTATATTTTATAAATTTAGAATATATTTTCTTATAAATCGATTTTAATATTTATAAAGCTTGATTGAACAATATTTAATCACGAGCAAAAGTAAAATGAAGGTTTATTGAATAAATTGAAGTCAATCAATAAATTTATTTTTTATAATATTTATTTTTATTGTTCATGGCTAATGTGAAAATGGTAATGATGGGCATTATCTGCCTGTGGACGACCGCCTCGCTGGGCTTGGTTCATGAAACCACGCCCTCTCCCACGACCATTAACGTATGGCTGGTTGTTTTGCCACCAGTTACTCCTGTTTCTTCCACTATTGCAGCGGTGGCCCCGGAAATCTATAAAATTATTTAAAATAAAATCATAGAGCTATCTAACTGAAATATCTTCAATATCCATATTTATTTTCGAAAAATAGTATTATTTTTCAAAAATCAACATGCATATTGAAGATATTCCAGTTGAATAGCTCTTTCTATTGCTCGAACTTACAATTGTTTCCGGGTTGACGTTGGACAGATCCAGGAATTGGTGGTTGAGCAGGTCCAGGAACTGATGACTGAGCAGATCCGCGGTGTGCTTGCTGAGCAGGTCCAGGAGGTGGTCGATAAGCAAGTCCGGGGCGTCCTAGCTGAGCAGGTCCAGAATGTGGTCGACGAGCAGATCCAGAGCGTGCTTGCGGAGCAGATCCCGGAGGTGATCGTTGAGCAGGTCCAGGTACTAATGGTTGAGCAAGTCCACGGACCGGTGCCAGTGACGGTTCAAGTTCTACTATTTGTGGCTCAACTGGTGGCGGTGGAGGTACCCTTAAGAACTGGGTCAGGGCAGTGACTGCAGCCTCTAGAAGTTGCAGACGTGCGTTTTCCATTTCATTATTGTTAGCTAAAACATTAAAATCACCATTCATTGTATGTATTGCTAGATGTTTTTTCAAGTCAACGTATCATATCAAGTTAATAAAATAAATGTATCATTTTTTCCACGTGTTTCATTGTTATAACTTATTTCAACAATAAATATACAGTAAAAATGGTTGAATATCATCTAATCATGTTAATCAAAATAATACTTTACTATTCCAATTAACAATCAACAACAACATTCAACAATTTGACTTGTTTATTAATAGTGAAAATAGACTACAACAATGGAACACGTAAAAAAATTATACATTCATACTAACTCGAAATAACATATTAACTATAGCGAATAATAAATACACATCATGAATAAATAAATATTAATAGAATTATAAACTATTTAATAATGCACTCGATAACAAAAAAAAAAATTATCATCAACAATGAATGCAATGTTCAACATAGAAGATATGAGGAGGAGCAACAATTCATATAGACACATCTCAACATGTGTCTATAGGAATTGTTGCTTTTCTCTTTCTTCTCTGTCCTGAACATTACATACATTAAGATGATTTGTTTTTCTAAATTAAATGCATTAATGATAGTTCAAAACCTAAAAAAATCATCGACATTTATTATGAAATTAATTATTTTCTGAAGTCAATGTGTCATATCGAATTAGTAAAATAAATGTATCATTTTTTCCACGTGTTTCATTGTTATAACTTATTTTAAAAATTAATACACGGTCAAAATTGTTTGATGTCATCCAATCATATTAATTTAAATAATATTTTATTATTTCAATCAACAATTAACAACATCAAACAATGTGATTCGTTTAATAATGGTTAAAATAGGTTATAACAATAAAACACGTAAATAGAATAATACATTTACACCAACTTTATATGACACCCTTCATATAATTAATAATTAATTTCAATTATAAATATAAATGATTTAATTAAATTTTAAAATATAAAATAACAAACTCAATTAAAAAGACTTACCTGGTTGTTCTGACATTTTGGCGTCTATGTTTTTTAAAATATTACACTTACTGTAACCGCCTAGAATTAGTTGTTCTTTCACCTCCCCCTGTCACGTATTGTTTTTTCGCTAACAAATTGAACGTAATAATTTTAAACTGACTCTGTATTAATTTTTTACGTTACATTAGCGCTACCTAGACAATGTATTAATGAGGAACTAAAAATTGTCGTCGGTCGTTTTACCGGCTAATGAAAATAAGATCGAATAATTCACGTAACCTTAAGGCTGGGCTGAAGTCTGAAAATTTCTCGAAGTTGATTTTACGCCCTAGCGTTGTGCGGTAGAAGGCCGAAGCTCGATGGCAATTGAAATTGAGTAGGTAACAGGGAAATCGTTTGAAAAATGATAATTTACAGTGCTGCAAAAAAAGGGAGCCTCAGGGCACCAAAAAATTCTAAAATTTCCAAATCATCTGTTCTGAGCAAGACAAAGCACAGAATATATCTATCTATCTCTGTTTTATTTGTCACAAAGAAGACTGCGAGTTTGGACAGTTGGCGAGCAAGCTCAGCCCCCACTCTCTGTTCCTAGCCTGTTGTTTACTTTGATCCGTCTGTTGTGATAAGCTTATATGTATATAAAAGTAAACAACAGAAATCAAAATATGCTGGCTCTGTTAGTCTGAGCGCTTGACCTTTATTTTGCCGAACGGTGTTCAATTCCAATTACGCCCAAATTTTTTTTTTAATCTAAATTGCATGTAATTGCAATTTCATAATGCTAAATTTAGTTTCGAATAGCAATTTTAATTTTTATGTGAAACCATTATTTAGTAAATTGATGACTAATGAGAAAATATTTATACAGAACCATAAGCCCTTTTTTGTAGAGTTACATTGGTAGTCTTCACTAAAAAAGAAAAGAAAAAAAAAATTGACCCCGACTGGGATTGAACTTCGCTCGGCAAAATAAAAGTCCGGCGCTCTGACCACAGAGCTAGCATTTTACTACGCAATGAATTCACATTTATTAATCATAAATTGCAGGCTTGGGTACAGAGAGTGCGGATAAAGCTTGCCGGTGAAGTGCCGGAACTCGCCGTGGATTGTTTAACCTTTTTTTTTATCATTAATGAGTGGTGAAAAAAAGGCTACTACCAATGTAGCTGTACAAAAAGGGCTTATGGTTCTGTTTAAATATTTGTCCACTCAGCGTCTATTAATTAAATGAATAATTGAAAAAAAAAAACTCAAATTGTGATTGGGAATCAAGTGTGAGTTGTTAAAATTATAATTACATGCAAGTCGAACAAATAAAGGAGAAAAAAAAATTTGCCGTGTCTGGAATCGAACCCTACCCGACAAATTAAAAACCTAACGCTCTAATCACGAGGCCAGCATACTATTGAGAAACACGCGATGCTTTTTAATTTTAAGCTCCACGCTTGGGTACGTAAACTTAAAATTGAGCTTGCTTGTTGATATTTATAACTGATAGCAATGATAATAATTGATAAATATGTTAAGTCGCACTTATTTTCAGGTATTATACTACTTAATGTTTAATAAGAATCATTATTTACATTCAATATTGACTGTAACAGTCGTTGAAGTGTAGGGCACCAACAGCTCTTCATACGGATTGAGCATTTTTCAAATATGGATGACTGGGTCAATTGAGAGCATGGTGCTGCTATCTGTTGGACTTTTTTGAACTAATTTCCAACGAAAATCATCCTAAATCGTAGATTTCTAATTTCTTTGTAATTATTGCGTTTCATTATCTGAAATAATTTTTTTTATAATGAGACAGGTTGTTAGAATTGCGCTCTAGTACATTTATAAGCTAAAATTGAAGAGAAAATAAATAATCAATGGTTTTTTTCTATAACCTTGTAGCAGCCATCTTAGTCTTGAAGCGCGGCAAATCAATTCATAACTGTTCAATTTTTATTTTTATTTTTTTTTTATAAAAATATCGATCGAATATAAAAAACTCATGCAGAGCACAATCGGGCATGAAATTTCCTTTAATTTGGTACCTTAATTCATAGAAAAAAGTGGAAATTGATGGAAAAAATAGAAATTTACGATTTAATGTATTTGGGTAGGGGGGATCAGACAGTTGTCTGGCTTCAGCCCAGCCTTAAGACTGGGCTGAAGTCAGAAAATTTTTCGAAGTTGATTTTACGCCCTCGCGTTGTACGGTAGAAGGCCGAAGCTCGATGGCAATTGAAATTGAGTAGATAACAGGGAAATCGTTTGAAAAATGATAATTTACAGGGCTGCAATAAAAAAAGGGAGCCTCAGGGCACCAAAAAATTCTAAAATTTCCAAATCATCTGTTCTGAGCAAGACAGAGCACAGAATATATCTATCTATCTCTGTTTTATTTGTCACAAAGAAGACTGCGAGTTTGGACAGTTGGCGAGCAAGCTCAGCCCCCATCTTCTGTTTCCAAGTCTGAAGCTGATGATACATAAATGTAAACAACATAAATGAACATATGCTGGCTTTGTAAACAGAGCACTAGATTTTTAATTTGCCGAGCCGGGTTCAAACCCTGTTATGACAAAATTTTTTTTTTTTTTTTTTGTTAAAATTGCATATAATTGCAATTTTAAGATGCCAAAATTAATTTCAAATATCGATTTTATTTTTTTTCATAATTATTATTCCAATTAATGACGGAAGAGTAAATAAAAAATTAAAATGGAGTAGAAAATCTTGTTCCTATATAAATATATTAGTGGTAGGATTTCTTTTAACAATTCATAATGTTAAACACCAAAAAACAATTAAATTTTTTTTATATTTAGAAAAGCAGCAAATACTAAATAAATTTAAAACTATCTACGAAAATTCGATAGGAAATAAATAATTAATATTCTCTTTTTCATGTTACAAGATTAAGATGACAGCTATCGAACTCTATTGAGAAATAAGCAATTACTTATTTTGTATCGAATTTTCGTAAATAATTTTAAATTTATTTAGTATTTGCTACTTTTCTGAATATTAAAAAAATAATTATAACTCATAAAACATAATAAGTTTGGTAATTTTCGTAATTTCATTACTCAGGTGAATTATTTTAAATACGACCCAGGTTTAAAAAATGTATGATTGGAAACTTCATTCTGAAAAAAAGACCTATTTCGGTCGGTAATTACTCTTATAATATGGGGAAGGCATTAATGAAGCCGAGTGTACTACGTAATTTGACCTCATACACATCCTTAAATAAATTTTTAACGTTTTAATTGTCATTATTATAATCACTATTATTTGTATTATTATTATTAGTTACAAATAATAAAAATATACATAAAATGTAATCTATAACCTATGTACAATTTGACAGACTTGAAAAATTTAAAAATGTAAATTTCTGCCCGTGGACAAAATATAATATGGCGGATAGATTTTTCTCATACACATGTAGTCTATTGATGTAGAGTTGCCAACTCAAGAATACTGAGAATGTGAACTTTGGCCCAATATTTTTAAGAAAAGTTCAAACTGTTAATCTTTACAGACGAATATCTTTTCAATAAATAGACTAAAAATTATGATTGATGCTGCAAATGAAAGCTCATAGAAGATTTGTATGGCAAATCTATCGATCAATTATATTATTATTATTATATTATTATTAATTATATTATTATATTATTATTATTATGCGTATGTGCTGTACTTCAAAAGTTAATAGAAAATCTAGAATTGAGGGGCGAGGGGGAGGGTAAAAATTCTTGTATAAGAGTGTCTGCTGTCTCGCGCTGTATGAGGTAGTGAGAGAGAGTGAGAGAAAGAGAAGAAGAGTAAGGAACAGAGAGTGGGACGTGGACTTGGCGCGAGTGACGAGCCGATCACTCTTGATGGTATTTTTCAAACCTTATAATTCTGTTAAACCGAATATTATTTCTTGATATAATTCTGGTGTTACTTCAACATATTCTTTATTACCAGATCTAAAGTAAACCTTTTCTTGAATTTTATTAGGATCAAAACCTTCTTTTTGAAGATTTATTTTCTTTAATTTAAAAGTCCTGGTCATTTCCAGCTCATTTACTATCCTTAAAAATATCGACCGTGCGTATGCAGGAAGAACACAATCTAGACATTCAGCTAGTGCTTTAAAGTCTAGCAGACATTCTGGATCAATAATAGCTGCCATTGCAGCGCGTCCTTCCATTCCTGGTACCTTTATAAGTTACGAAGATTGAGTTATAAAATAGATTGATAGCTTTCTCTCGTAATAGTATATTTTAAAAATTCTTCAGATATACTTGAACTCCATATACAGTCGTCTCTCTAACCAGCAACATTGCTGACAACTCCTTCTACTTCGGCAGTGGCAATATTTTCTCCTTTCCATCTATATGTAACACCAGTTCTATCCTTAAAATAGAAATACCCTAGCCTATCTTGGACTTAAATATCACCTGAAAGCATCATTCAAACCCGTGAGTAAATGGTAATAAATTTTAAAAAAAAATTGTTAAGAAAACAGTAATTCATTATTTTATTCTCAATTTTAAAATCTTCATTTTAAAAAAAAAAAATGCATTAAAATTACCTAAAATGAATGCCTTATCCCCTTTAGTAAAAACATTTTTTTTTCGGCACCTACTTGATTGTCACATTTCTCCAATATATTGCGCTAACGGAAAACCTAAAATTTTTCTTTAACTTGTTGAAATTCATAATTTAATGTTTCATAATAAAATAAATTTAACACTTACCGTACAGTTATATTTTATACAATCTATCCAATAAATAAAATGATAATATATTGATTAGCATTTAATCTACGGAAGACAAACTCTAGGTATTCGTAAATTTTTTTTTTATTAATTAATTATAATTTGTTATTTTATTTACAATACAGCACGCCAATGATTTAGTGATCAACGGTCGAAAGCAAGATGTAGAGACAACTTATCCGAAAGATGAAGTTGTCAATATTATTAACCACATTAACAATATATTCACCAAACTTAATAATCCCCCTGATGACATTTAGAGCATTACAACAAATGTTCAATGCATACTGGAATATTGAAGTTTGGTACTCCATTCATCAAGACAAAATTAGATCCATTGTCCGTTATTGTCGCCATCACTTTTTCATTTGGAATTTCAAATGATTTTTGAATATTATCTATCTTCTGTGCGATCTTGTCAAATGTATGATCGCCCTCGAATCGTCAACACGCCAGTGCGTAAGACTTACGTTCAAAACTCAAATCATCAATCCGTAAAAAAATCAATAAGACTCGATATTATTAGATAGAAATATAAAATTATACTCGCTACATATTATAACGCATACGGCATGTTGAAGCAATTTACCCAATGACCTGTCATTCCTAGAAATCGACGATTCAGGCTCGACCACGTATCAGCTGTTGTACAGAAATATGACACTTTCGCTAATCCGCTTTTTATGGTCGACATGATCTCCAGATGAGCATCTACTATTCGTTGACGGAGTGTCCGTGATGAAAGGTGTTGCAGTGCCTTACCACTTTTTTTATTTTCATGTCTGTTAAATAAAGAAATAGAAAATATAACAAATTTCTCTGTGGTTTCTTTCAAATGTGAAGTAATGAGGAAACATCTAAACGCACTTACCATCAAAAACTATTCTGAATGCTGGTGAATCTACTGTGTCAACGGACGCCAATGACTCTAACAGATAGTTGATGACATTTTCTTCGAATTGCGCTTGTGAAAAAGTGCAATAAGTTTTACGATCATCACCTGCAAGTTACCTTTTCAACTTTATCAGCGGCATATTGATGATATTCGTCTATCTTTCGCTCGTGAGCTTTCTGTACAGAAGAATTGATTGACGATAATCTAACTTGTAGATTCTAAAGACTTTAAACGTATAGCGCTCTTCAATATTAAACTATTATCAAAGTCTTTTACCCTAATATGCGAGACGAAATTCGATGATGCTCGAATTGTGCCAGAGATCGTATGATCTTTATTTTTTTCTTGCCGACACAATTGGCAGAATGCTTTAATCGTTCCGCTTAAAGAAGACGTGTTTAAAATTGGCCGGAAATATGTTCCATCCAAATAAGGTCGTCGATTACATTCTGCAAGTATTTCACTTTCGACGTCTTTTGAATGCAATTTCGCTTGAGACGATCCAGGTTCTGAATCAGGGACTTCTGATACCGGGAGTTCATGTTGCGAGGAATGAGGTTCTAATACTCAATAAAGTTCTTCTTGAACCAAGCTCACGTCTGTTCCTTGAGAATCTTCACTCAAAGACTCTGGTGGAAGAGGTCTTTCTGTTTGATTATCTCCAAGCTCAGATGACATTTTTAAATAATAATGTCTGAAAATAAACATATAGAGTTCATGCAATAACTATGAAATTACACTCTTTTCAAAATTTTTCTAATGAATACTGTTACAGTGCTATTAAAAAGTCTGTAATTTTAGAATATACTATGAGTTATAAAAGATGTCCAATAGAATGAATAATTAAGCACTCTTGGAGGACTTTTTTATGTGTACAAAACCACCTCAATACAAATTTACCTGTGACATCTCGTACGCATACGATTTAAACTTATACCTGAACCCGCTCATCTACTATGCTACTTTAATGAAGATCCTATACTGAAACGTAAATAATCACGGATGTAGTTATGTTCGACGTCATATTTATCGTTGGTTCAATTAGATTCTTATTAGTTATTAAGAACAATAGCGCTATGGGTTTTTTAACTTTCCACAAGGGAAGTAGCATTTTTGATCTCTAATATTTTACTCTTCTACATTTCTTTCAAAAAATCAGTCGTTCTTTTAAAGTTTTTTAAAAATTGTTCTGAAAGTAGGTTTTTTCAAAATATTTTGAAATTTTTGGCTTTTTTTTTTAATTTCTTAAAATTTATTTAACAAAGGGTTAAAGGAATTTTTTCTCAACAGAAAAATGAATTTATTACGATATTAAGGTAGTTCTTTCACATAGGAGTGGATTTTATGAGTGCTTTGAATGGGCCCCATTGAATTATTGAATCAATCATAATTTATTGGAGTATCGATTAAAGTAATTATTGGATAAATTACAAAATATTTTGTTACTTAATGCTATGGTAATTGTGCATTAATGAGAATCCACCCCAATTTCAATGTAAAAAATTTTTTAACACCTGATTTGGTTTCAATTCCATAAAAATTTTAAGCTGTCTCATAAGTAATGTCGGTTTCTACATGTGCGAACAAGTCGTCGGCTACTTCATAAAATTGTAATAGTTATGTGAGCTGTGTGGCAGTAAATTATTTCGATTGTCAGTGTCATTCATTGATGTAAGAAGATGTGTGTAAAAAGCTTTTCAGAAGCTTTTTTTTTTGTCAGAAGATTTTTGCTTTTGAATTTTTATATATTTCTAACCGATATTACTTATGACTCATAAGACAGCCTAATATACTATTTACGTCGGGAAAAGCCATTTTTAATCATTATTAATAATAAAAAATTTTTTTTTAATTTTTGAAAAGCGTTCCCGAATTGATGATCTCGTTTTTCATAAGTATCAAAAAAATCTTTAAATTTTATCTACCGTGTTAAATTATTAGATGTGGCTAAAATAAATAGCGAAAAAAAATCTTCACGATCGATAATCGAAAATAATATTTATCTTTATTTTAGATGATAAATGTTCGACTTAATTGAGTAGATTAGTTTCTATGCTAATCAAATACTTTCACAGTGAGTCATCTAGGTTGACCAATTCGAATTAAATAAGGAATGTCTATTTAATAGAATCTATTATGATTAAATTGAGGAGCAGAATATTGGATTTCAGTCTAAAGTTTGAAGTGAAAGCCACCTGCAAATTGCAACGAATTAAGTAAGTAAAATTTTATGGTTTTTTCTTCTTTAATGTATTTTATACTGAAATTTAGAGATGTTAATTATTCTTGAAATCATTCTTCTATGTGTGGATTTTGAACAAATTAATAATTTGATTAAAAAATTAGATTAGCTGGTAATATAATAGCTAATAAAATGGGTAAAGGTAATATGTGAACAGACTAACTTTTTTTTCTAAATTTTAATTATCACACAAAAGATTATCCTAATATTGCTATAGTTATTTACAAAGAATAAATCAATTTTATAATAATTAATAACATGCTAAATCCAATTACAAGCAAAAATAAAGTTTTTTAAACATTTTTTTAATTATACATTGAAAAATTTTAAATATCACAATTGATCATTAATATCTTGCAATAATGGTCGTTGACATACACTTTATTTAAAATTAATGAATTCTTCAAATATATATAGCAAAGTTTTCTAGAAACATTGAAATTTTAGTCTCTTTCGGATGAATAACGAACAGTTTACTTTTAGTCCAGTTAATGTGCAATAAAAACCGGGGTTAATAAAAAATTTCGTGGTACAATTCGAGACCAGGCTCATTTTATAGAAAAAAATGCACTGAATCTAATGGTCCAATTTCATCGCAAAACAGCCGTCCGCCTCATTTTTTTTTTTTTTTAATTTAATAATTGATTTTTCCAATGAACCCATATATTTCATCTAATATTTCGTAAACAAAACAGAAATCGGCCATACTTTACTGGGAATAATTTTTTCCTTGTATTTTAAGGAACATTTTAGTTCTTTAACCTCACTTTTTTAATTTTAATTCTTATTCCGAGATATTCGATCTCAAAAAGTCAAAAAATTAATTCACTATGGCAGCCATTTTTGTCGAATTTATCGGTATTATCGATATCACAGTTTTCTAATCGATCGATAAAAAATTGAATTTATTAATCATTTTATTCTTTTTTGTTTAGCATTTAACACTTAAATAATTGATTAAATTTAATTAATTAAAAATTCATGGTTTTCCCTAGCTTGAAAAAATCCAACAACAACCATGCCACCAGAACAACATACAAATCGCACCTCTGAATTTAAAGAGCTACGCATTAAAACGAAAGAATCATTTGCAATCTGTCAAAAATCCCATTCGTATAATCCTAAATAAAAAAATTGAAAAAGATATGACAATATTTATTTGTTAATAACAATATTTGATTGTTATCAACAACGTTCAATCATTATGTATAATATTTTATTGTTCTTTACAATATTCAGTTATTATTAACAATATTCAATCGTCATTTATAATATTCATTCATTATTAACAATATCTGACTGTTATAAATAATATTTAATTGTTAATAACAATGTTCAATCGATATTTATAATATTTAATTGTTATTTACAATATTCATTTATTTTCAGTAATATTTGATGGTTAATAATAATATTCAATCGTTATAAACAACATTCGATCGTTTCTGTCAATATTTAATTGTTAATAACAATGTTCAATCGTTATTACCATACATCAAACGGAAAAAAAGGAGAAACCGCGTTTGCGCGAGAGTCATGAAAGGGCTTAATTATCGTTTGCTAGAATACATGTCTCCTGGACTGATCAGTGGTATGATGTTGTTTTTACCGACAAACAAAAATTTAATTTAGATGGACCAGCCGTATAGTCGTATTATTTTTATGATATGAGAAAAGAAAAAAAAATTTTATAACGTCGTCATTCAGGAGGTGGTTCCGTAATGGTCTGGTAGGCAATTTCTTATCACGGTATGATCAGTATTTTTATGATTGAAATAAAAGAGATTTATAATGTTGTTAAAAACAGAAAGTCGATTTTTCAACAACATAATGCCCCGTCGCATACTTTACATGAAACAAAAAAATTGATTTAATCAAAATGAAGTTCGAATTTCAGATTGCCCATCGAATTCCCCGGATTTGAATATAATCGAAAATGTTTTGGGCTACCTATTCTGCTAGTTATTTACTGATGGATGCTATTTTAATGGCAACGCAGATCTTATACAAGAAATTCATAAAACTTGGAATAACTCGTTTTATGAATCTATTCCTAATCGAATTTTCGACGTTACTAAAAGTAATGGAAAATATACAAAATGTTGAAATTAAATTAAAATATTTTTTTTCTGAGTTTTATTTTACTGAGGCTATTCAAGTGACACATTCAATTTGTTACTTCAGAGTGCGATTTATATTATTTATTATAACTTATCTAGTTTATGCAGTAAACTTCTAATAGTAAACGAGTTTATTCAAGTGACGTAGTCTGTATTTCAGAAAGAGATGTATGGTGCCTTTTGTGAAATATTATTTGCAATAAATGTAATTTTAGACCGTTTTTATGTATTTTAACCAGACCTAGGCTGTGGTCGGTTGTGACATTTATCCTTTTTTTTATGATTTGCTCGTGTAAATAAACAATTTCGCAAAATCATTGTATTTTTACGTAAATAACTGTATGCTATACTATCGAAGATATCTTTCTTTCAGTTATGAAGAAGAACGAAAACATGTTAAAAACATTTTAAGAAAATATGCAGATCGGTTTTATATTCCAGGCAAACCATTGGGTTCAACTGATATATATAATCATCATCATTATAATCAGGATAATCATGAAGTACGAACTATCGTAGATATTCTTATAACAGTAAAACAATATCGTACACCTTAGTTTTTGAAAACAGAAATTGAAAGGCAAATTAAAGAGGAACTCGATACAGGTATTATTGGGCTTTCTGAGTCTTCTTATAATAGTCCAATTTAGATTGTGCCTAAGAAACCAGATTCGCGTCGTAATAAATGACGGCGAGTCGTTGCGGATTAAATAAAATTAAATCAAAGAACATTTACTGACGCTTATCCTTTACCAAATATTACTGATATTCTTGATCAATTAGGAGGTTCAATGTATTTTTCTGTATTTGATTTGGCTTCTGGATATCATCAAATTGAGATGGATCCAAAAGATAGCCATAAGACGGCGTTTTCAACCCCACAAGGACATTGGGAGTTTAAACATATGCCGTTCGGTTTTAAAAATGCACCAGCGACGTTCCAAAGGTTAATGGATACGGTTTTGACTGGGTCGCAAGGTGTATCGGTGTTTGTTTATTTAGACGATATCTTAGTTTTCGCGAAAAATTTAGATAAGCATGAAAAGAGAATTGATGATTTAATGCAACGTTTACGTAAAGCTAATTTGCAATTGCAACCAGATAAATGTGAATTTTTACGTAGTGAAATAAATTATCTGGGTCATATCATTAGTGAGGAAGGGTTGAAACCTGATCCATCAAAATTAGATGCAGTAAAAAATTTCCCTATACCGAAAAAGCAAAAAAATATTAGAGCTTTTCTTGGTTTAACTGGATATAATAGAAGATTTATTAAGAATTTTTCAAAAATTGCAAAACCATTGACGCGTTTATTAGAAAAGAATAGAGATTTTGAACGGTCTCAAGAAGCACAAAGTGCTTTCGAGATATTAAAGGAATCATTATATAAAGCTTCAGTAGTACAATATCTAGATTTTTCATAACCATTTATAATTACAACAGATACTTCAGGCATTGCTCCCGATGCAGTTTTATTTCAAGGGGAAATCGGTAAATGTAGTCCTATTGCTTATTATTCAAGACCGTTAAGAGGCGCTGAATTCAAATATGATAGATATGAAAAAGAAGCTTTGTCTATTGTTAAAGCTGTTCAAAATTTCAGGCCTTACATTTATTGGCATAAATGTACATTAGTTGATAATCATGAACAATTCATCTAGTTTTGTTCTGACTTGGTCAGGAATAATTCATCAATAGCCTGACATTTTTCTCCCCACCAAATACTTAGATAACTTAAGAGCTCTCCTGCCAACTCATCTTTGCCGATTAGACTACTTTAATTAATTCCCAGACGTTGATATCCGTTCTGACGAACCTAGAATTTTCTAGAATGCAGAGTTTGGGGTATATTAGTCAGTAGTTATCCCTATTAGTACTTATTACTGAATAACTCAACGGTCAATCATCTACAGAAATGATTGTAAACTCATCAAGTAGTCTAACTCACATAAAACATTACCAGTCATCTCAAGTTAGTCCGATTACACATCTTTGCTGAAAGATACGCGAACGATGTCAGCTTCGATGCCTAACGGCCTTATGGACAGTCACTGATACAAGGTCCACACCAGAACAACTTGTTTGTGTTGTTGTGACTGACGCCAACTCATAAACACTCAGACTCCTCCTGGTCCAGAGGACCAGTCCTGAACAATTTACAACTTTTCAGGGATTTCCACTTATCAGACGATTCATCAATGAACTGAACATACAGAAGATCAGTATACTCTCTATTTGAGTGTTTCAATGAACTCAGATCAGACAATTCTCAGACTATCGATCGTTCTAGCAGCCAATCATCCTACAAAATACAGTCCACATTTATTTCGGATTACCGTCCACCTCTAATCTCATGTCATCTTTCACCATGAGCCCATTGAACCCGTAACAGGTTTCAATCTGCAAGAGAAGCAAATGCAAGAGTTCTTAAATGGCGCGTAAAATTAACAGAATATGATTCTGACATGAAATATGAACCAGGAAAAATAAATTTGAACGCGGGTGCGCTGCTGTGAAATCCGGTAGAAATTTTAAATATTACTACTCGTGTGCAGGCAAAAGTAGGAAATGAAAAGAAAGATTACTCCAATTTCGAATTGCAAATGAACAATAGAGTCAACGATTAAGGTAATTCATTTTCGAAGAAAAAAAAAACGGCAGTGTTATTTTCAAAAAGAAAAGGGCTAGGCTGGGTAATGAAGTTGTAAACACGGGTGAATCCATACTCAAGAAACGAGGCAGGCCATCGTAAAAGGTACGAGACTCTAAGGAACCTGATGATGTAAATAGTCAAGGTATCTCTAGCGATGATGATACCAGATTTACTGGTTCTGAAAATTTAAAGGTGATGTTAAAAGGATATTGGTGGTTATAAGGGTGTGTCTAGAACGTAGAGTAAATTAAAGTATAATCATTTTTAGGAAGATTCAAAAGATGACGTACAACGTCGAATACAGCAATGTTTAGATTGTCAATTAAAAAAATTACCTCGTGTCGAAAATAGGCAACTGATGATTATTGCGGATACTCTGGATACAGTGTTCCAAAAATTGCAATAGACATAATAGGTCCTTTACCAGTTACGTCACGAGTAAAAGAGTATGTATTAACAATTCAGAATCAGTTATCAAAATATTGTGTCGCGATTCCGCTTAAAAATATAACAGCGATTTTGGTTGCAGATGCATTCATGAAAAAAATATAATTGTGTGTATGGGGCACCAAAGGTTTTATTGACTGATCAAGGTCATAATTTCATTAGTGCTTTCATGCAAAGAATCGTAAAGAGATTTAAAATCATGAAATTGCAAGTTAACCGCGTTTAGGCACAATACATTCAGTAGAAAGATTACTGAGTATACAAACATAAGCTTACGCAAATCTAGTAGATTTAAAATGAACGTCAAAGGAATATTATGATAGGAAAATGAGACCTATAGAGTTACATATAGGAGATAACGTTTTCCTAAAAAAAGGTCCAAACCCAAATAAGCTAAGTGACTACTATGAAGGACCGTTTGAAATTTCAGTGATATTTTCAAACGGAAATGTTACAATACTAATAAAAATAAACCGAAAGTAGTTCATTCTGATAGATTGAAAAAGTCAAAAATAACAATATCAGAAGATGAAGAACAATTAAAAAAGTCGAAAAAACGAATAACCAAGGAAAAAGGATCCAGATTATCAGAATTAATTTTTGTTGTTCATTTTATTTTTACAATAGCAATGCGAGGACTTGAAGTTTCACTGTTGTCAATTGTAATTAGAGTGGTTTAAGCAATTATTGGATATGATTGCGGTTTCAAGTCGTTGAATATTACAACGATATCTTTATTAGACATTGAAGAATGCAATGTCGAAGATGAACACGTAGACATAACTAACGTAAACCTTTTCCTACTGCAAATTGATGAATATGATCACGTTGAAGTAAAACAATGTAAAGTTGAAATAAGTAGAAATGTTCATTATTGTGGAATGCATTCCCATGTTTCGGTTGTTGATAACGCATACATGGATTATGTCCATTCCATGTCAAGGGAAGCATGCCAAATAGCGCACGATCATGGCACGCTCCAAATTGCGAATGCAATAATAGATGGTTTTCTGTTTAATACAACTGCGGTTAGAAGTATCATCTTAACATGCTCATCTACTCAAAATGAAGCTTGTTTAGGTGCATAGTACTCAGATCCATAGAGTACATGGAATTCTGTATCAGTAATAGGCACTGTTCGTATTAGTTTACGATCAGCAATAGCCCGAGTAAAAACGGATTTAAATCAAGTTTATTTAGCTTCTGGATTTAAATGTAATTTAAATTCGGGAATATGTGCGGATCATAATGGAGGACATACCTTCAGGGATCAATTACCGCATAGATATTGTTCTATGACTACTTGTTCTACATTATATAGAGGGTTAGCTAAAAAATTCGAAACTAAAAAAGAAACGATTTATACAGTTCAGTCAAAAGATACTACATTTGCATTATCTGTAATTGGAGCTAAAGACTCATGTGGTCTCAAATTATTAAAGACTGAGCATCCAAAACTCTTTATAGTTAATGGAACTTTACTTGGTCAAGTAGAAGTAACCGAAGCAGTCAATACAACGACTGACGATATGGATAGATTTTTTCTTATTAATACTAAATTCATTTATGTTGAACGACACATTAGACGTCAGCTGCAAACTTTATATTATCATGTCATGATGCATAGGCAAAAGTTGAAGAAGGAGATTCATATAGGTTCATAAATAGACCTAGATTCATGGCAATTTTGGCAGGAGAGGTTATTCACATCGTACAATGTGTTCCAGTAGAAGTAAAAATTCAACATACAGAAGTTTGTTATAATAGAATTCCAATCTCAAGAAATAATCAAAGCTTCTTCCTATCACCGAAAACTCATATAATCACAAATCATGCAGCCCAAATTCCTTGTAATTCGCCATTATTACAATTTTATAGAATTGGACAGACCTGATATAAGTTTATGCCAAAACCTGTCGAAACAGCACCACCAATGAGTTTAAAACCAGACTCGAAGATCACTTGGGAATACAAAAATCCCGTTCATTTGGCGAGTAGCGGAATTCGTACATCTAAGGATTTGGAAACAATGATAAACAGAAAAATGTTCACCATGGAGCAAGCAGCAGTTTTAGAGACCGTTGCAGGAAAGGCAACAAAGGGATCCATATCCAATAAGCCGTCAATTTACAATATGCTAGATGGAGAATCGTTGGAAAAATTAGCTAAAAATGTCTGGGAGAAGACCTGAGGAAAATTCACTGAATTTGGAACCATCAGTGCCGGATTCATTGGCGTTTTCATGGTCTGAAAAATATGCAAATTAATAATAGACACCATTGTACACGGTTATACACTCCATACCGTGTACGGATGGTCACTGAAACTAATAGGAGCCCTTTAGGACTCGATCACATATTTATTAGTTTATTTGGCAAAAGACAAACCAAACAAAAATTCTTCGCCAAATATGAAGATGTCAGATATAGACGTTAAAAATGGAGAAGGTGATACGGAAGCCCAAACTAGTTCTCCACTATATCCAAACATAAATAAACAAGAAACTATAATGACAACTAGGGTATTTAGTGTTGAATTAGAAAATGAATAACTTCCTCCAAAGTTGCCCTACACCATTTTAACCAATCTCCAGAAGGATGACAACGAAGCTACCTGCAAGCCACCAGAAGGACTTTAAAATTTAAAATGTCTCGTAAATTAGTTATGAGAGGTCTATCATTGGAAACCAACAGATGAAGAATAATTTCAAATTGTCGACCATGTGTGAATTGAGTGTTGCTAATCATATTGTAAATGTTTTGATTTCATAAAACGTCGCACTTGATCAAATTTTGTCCTTTGTACTTTCGTGTTACCAGAGGGGGTAATGTCCGAGTGTATTTTAATTATTTTATATAATTATTTGATATATATTGTAAAATTATTCGATAGATAACTTATACTAGGCTGGACTAGGTTGCCAAATAATAGTGACAGTTGTTAATGACAAGTTTTATTTTTTTTCTTTTAGTTGCACTAAAAGTACACAAAACCTCTTCGGATCAATAAGCCCACAATGCTATGTCCTTTAGGAGTGCTTTAGTCACTTGAGGTGTCGTATAAGTGTGTAAAAAGTTGTAGGGTCTTTACAATGCGCTGATGACGATGTCAGTCCTGAAAGTTCTTTTGTAATTTTTATTTGTGCTTATCCAAAGTGTACAAAATGAAAGTGTTTGTAGATGTTGAAGGATTCTATACGCATGATAAGCAGTTCACAGCAAACGAAATTGCAATACTATCACTAAATGATCTAACATTTGATTACTTACATTCAAACCATTTCTCGACAGTAATAATGAAGTGATTCTATTTCCGAGCAAAGATTTTTGAGGGCGAAACCATTCTATACCTTGGGATTCTGGCACTAATGAGTATAAATACCTGGAAATCGTACTAACTGGACTTTTACAAGATGCAATTTACCGCTACGTGTTAGGGTCAGATAAAGTAGAGTGTCTAAGTACTTTTGTCAATAAACCTATGATTGATGTGGCTAAAGAGCATTACATAAATTATTTGGAAAAAAATAAATTAAATAAAAAATTTGGATGCACACATAAAAATGTCCGACGCATGGAAGAGTGGTTCAAGTGTCATTGGAGTCCATCAGAAAAGAAATCATTACAGCTGTTCCATCAACGGCAGAGTTCACGGAAAATGTCACTAGGTGATATCGCTAATTTCGATGCAAATTTTATACTACAATTTGCAAATTCTGAAATTTGGTCAAAATTACCAACACAACAGCAGTATGGAGCAACTTTGGTGGACCCCACTCCTATCCCCGCCACAAAGTAGGGATGAATTTGTGTCCTTCGGAGCCGTGCCGTGGGAGGCAGGGGTATTCGCGTAGCGCGAAGTGGGGGTATATATTTACATGTGTAGAAATAATTATATTGATAATTTCTCGGTATAATTAGAATTTTTATTGTAATTCAATCTATTTTTAATTATAAGTAGTACTATAAGTTCTTAAATTACATGAAATTATTTTAATATTCATGTATTACTGACGCATGCGCATAGCAAGAGCCTTATATTGCAATTGAAAGCATGAAATGCATTAAAGAGCATCGACATGCCATCTTACGTTAAAAAATATAACGCGTGACTCAACGGGTACGCTGGCAGTGTCTGTGGGCAGGCCGTTGGCCGGGCGCGAGTAGTAGGAGTGCCATGTGGTGGGGCCTGATGCCGCCGCTGCGAGCTGTCTGAGTGCAGTTTTTAGCGTTCAGACCCACCAGGCAAGGGCTTATGAACGGGTGGTCTGTTATTGCCGCTCCGTCCGAGAGGTTCCCACGGTCCGATGAATGCCTTTCTTCAGCCAATGAGCGGCGTCTGTACGAGCTGCGCACAAACGCTTTTGCATATATATAACGGTTGTGAGCAGACTATTAACTGTAGAATGGATAAGTACGTGTCTTCAGGGGATGATTTTTTTATTATGAACAGAGATGTTGATTTGATTATTTATTTTATGGTTGCATATATTTTTACATGTTTATAAACGTATAATATTACATATTGTTATTTCTACATAAACATGATTATTGTTACATATATTTTTATAAGTGTAAAATATTACATATTTTAATTTCTACATAAACATATTTGATGAAATTTTATCTCTTTACCTACAAAAGCATTTTTAACATATTTAACACTATCTTTTTTCATAAAAGACTTATAATATTTACTTACAATTCCATCGTTTTTGGAATATTATCGACTAAAGCAAGATAGAAAGTCACTAAGTGGATAATTAATAGACATAGCATGCAAAAACATGATGCAATATTGACCGCAAACTTGAGAATCTTCTTGTTGTAAATGTTTGATGGAGTGTCGGAGGTATCTGCAATTCTCTCTAAGTCGTCTAAGGTGTTCTGGAATAATCAGCGGCAGTCCATATCTGTCGAAGTAGCAGCTGATTCCATCTCGATTGACGTACATGGCAACCCGGTGTTGCCCTGGTTGCTTGTGGCCATCAGTATTAACGACAAGTGTTGTCGGTTTCGTCTACACCTTCGGGATCTTGTCGGCCGGATATACGCCTATAGTAGGTTCCGGGATATACTGGAGGACTTCTATAATTTGCAGCGTATTCATCACATGCTTCGCAGGTATTGGCGCAGCAATTCAAATTTTTGTTATCTGTCAATTGGCCTGTAGATTTTTCAGCTATTGAAAAATTATTTTGGAAGACACCAGGCGTTGTTAAATAATTTTTCAACCAAGCACTGTAATACCATACAGTAGACATTGAGCAGTGGCCCGTGAAATTGTGTTTTAGAGCAGTGTGATATGAGCAAATCATCTCAACGGTTGACAAATCAGTTAATGATGGTTTACTAGAAATGTCGTCGATATTTATAATTTTACGACAGATGACTATCTCTAATAAACGTTTTTGCATAAACCCACGAGTGTTAATCTCTTTTTATTATTGATTATTATTAGATTATTGTATACGGTCTTGATTGATGATGACCCCTCGTACCAAGGAATACCATGTTGCGTTTTCATCAAAATATTTGTGTGTTGTTTCGCTTCTGATAATGGCGGATCAAATTTCAGTGTGTATTACTGTTTGCTGAAAGATCAGGTGTCAAATCAAAAGCAAATAAACAACATCTATTTGGATAATCGGCACGACTTATTCCGTTCCCTTATTAAGAAAATGTATTTCTGTTCCAGAGAACAATGTATGATAGCAGTCGACATAAATGGAATTTTTAGTGAAATCTGGCTGTAAAGGCTTCGAGGGAATTTGTCGTCTATCGACATACAAGGATAAATAATTAATTTTATAATGATGAAAATTGAATGGATTTAATTTCCGATTGCCGTTGAATTATCGCTTTATTATCAACACAACCAATGATTACTCGCCGCGGTAATTGTCCAAGAATCACATTGTCAATGGTTTCACCATAAACGCCTACATGTATGGAAACCGCTTTAACTTCCACACGCGTTAACGGGTATTTTGCTGCCGTTGTTGTTAGAGCTCGTGCATGTGATAGCAAAGTACCTGGCGATATTTTGACACGTTTTATTCTTAAAGAGGCCTCAATTATGTCAACTTTGCATTCAGCGTTAGAAACATCTATCAAACAAAATGAATCTTGAGATTTTGTTAAGCGTAAGCGTATCGCCACGCCATTTATTAAAAAGCGCTCTTGATTAAATACGTCACAATGTAAATGACCAAAAAAATCAAACGTTTTTCCATATGATAAATATTGACGACGTTTTTCAGTCCTTCATTGACATCAGCGAGACTGTTCATTTTACCAGGTGTATCTTGAGCCCAGCCAACGGTACTCAGATGTGAATTTTTTGCGTCTCGTTCATAATTTAAGTGTTTCAATGTAGGCCCTATAGGCGTATAAATTATGAGGCGGTGATACACATTCTTCGTTGAAAAGAACCTCAACTTGATTAAACATAGAATGCATAAAGTTATTTATAGGTGCGACAGCAATAGGTTCAGGACCGGCTTTAGGATAACTTTTATCCATAGGCGTATGGTGAGCTGTAATTTTAACTTTTAAATTGAACATAGTATGCGCAAGGTCTATGTATTCATCTCTTTGGCCTTGAACGACAAATTCAATAGGTGAATTATCCGTTACCGACGAAAGTGGCTTGTAAAACACTTGTTGAGAGCCTCCAATTGTTGTTTGTGTAGGTGGAACCGAGAATAATTTCAACTCTGTTTTCACACATTTACATGAATGTACATGAAGAAAAGCCATGGTGATATTTTGAATATATCTGCTACCCAACGCGATTTCTTACTTGTCTCTTTTAAATTTTTCGTTTTTCGCGTGTTTCTTTTAATTTTACGTCCTTTACTCTTCTTCTTTCTTCTACGTGTCGGCTTTTTTGACTTCTTAACTTTTTTGTTGACGCGTTTTCTTCTTTTTTAAGAGCCGATGTTCTCTAAACTGCTGTCGAGAAGCAACTGTTTATTTAATGTTGAACCTCGCGGTATATAGCCTGATCCTCTCATTAAGCTATCAATTTTTTCTTCTGCTTTACTTTTCAAATTTCGTCCTGACTCTCGTAAACGCGTACGTGCTCATTCTTTGAAGGACAAACCGTTGTCAAGTACATCGTGAGCAATATTGAGGCCTGATTTGAGGGCTTCTTTACCAATAACTTTTGCCCCACTTTAAAAGAACGGCAGAACACTCCTAAATAAGCCGTCCAAAAAACTACCGATACCATGACCTCTCTGATGAGGTGTTCCAATGTAAATTTGACTGATGTCACTGTAACCACTGTGACCGAAGCCATGCTGTGGAATATCGTAGTCAATTTCTTGATACATATTTATCTTAGCCTTTTGAAGTGTAGCGTTACTGTCAGCGTACCGTGTTCAGATGGTATAGGTTTACCAAACTCATCTCTTATATCTATTTCAATTGTACGAATATCTGTTTTGAATAGGGGTATATAACGCATTGTAGAAAATGACTTTATTTTTGTGAACCATATGCATATCAAGAGGCACTATACGTAATAATGGCGTCTGTACATCTTCTGTTATATAATTTTCACAAATATCTGTATAAACAACTAAGCTGCAGGGTAGAGATGCAAAGTCACTTGCAGGGCAAATGCTTCGAAGATGAGCCAAATTCAGGTCTATTCTTTACTGGAAACCCAAGAATCTGTTGAAGATAAGGTGATAGTTGAACCAGGTGCATCCCATTACCACTGTCGTCACAAATCATCGTAGTTTCAACATAGCCACCAGGATTCACCATCGATTTTATATGCTCGTTGATAATGTCGAGTTTATTTAATTAATCAATTAGATGATTAAGGGTTTGATATAAGTGAAGAAATAACATTAGCATGTTTTACAGGCACATTCGAAACATTCATAGGAATGCTTATTTCTTCCAAAGACACGTCCCACTCTCCAGGCAATTCGAGAGGATGTGATAATTGCGTAACAAAGTGCGTTGTGGTATTTTCAGGAAAATAAATCATGCTACTATTACTGGGTAAAATACTGTGGAACTGGTCTTTTTGTAGTGTCATTTTTATTTTCTTGATTTTCGAACTACTCTTGGCAGCTTTTCTTCATAAAAAATACCGTCTATATTTTGGTGGTTCAGATCTTGAAGTATATACACCGGGGGCTGACGAAATTTTGACACACGAATTATTTTAAAAAGTTCTTCGCTCCAGCCGTTGGTATAGCCTGTCATGGGAGCAGCCTTTGCTTCACTGATGCGAACTAGATCACCAACGTTATATTAAGACATTTTCGATACTTTTTTGCGCCACCTATTATTTTCATAACGATGTTGCATATTCTGTAAGGCTACTAATTCATTCTCAGTATCAATTTTAGATGGCATAAATTTTGTTGCACTGTGTTTAGTATTATTGTAAGCTATGACAATTTTCTGTCGAACATCAATGTATCTCTTTGTGCAGGCATATGTAAAATAACGCCACATTCGCTCTTTTAATGTGCGATTGAAACGTTTAACAATAGCGGCTTTAACATCAGGATTTCTCACTGTTCTGAAAATAATTTCTTTTTTATTTGAAAATTTTTGAAAATCACTGCCGAGAAATTCTTTGCCTCGATCTGTTTGTAATATGCGTGGTAATCTTTTATCACTACGTTTCAAAATCCGTGTCATTGCTCGAGCAACAGTTAAGCTTGTTTCGTCATGTATGCTTCAACCCATACAAATTTACTTAGAACATCAATGACGATTAATCAATACTTAATATTGTCATTATAAGTAGCAATATTACGTAGATCTACTAAATCTGCTTCCCATACATCGTCTACATGTAAAACATAATACGTCCGCCTTGAAAAACGACGTCTCGTCATACAATGTAATGTATAAGCAACTTGGTTTTCTAACAATTTTTTTATTTTATTGTGAGGTGTACTTTTCTTATAATTCAACAACCGCGTTGCCCAAGAAAGCCAGCGGGGTGTTTAGGACTATAATATATTTTTTTTAGGGCCGTCATTACTTGAATGAAAATTTCAACTAACGCTTTTTACACTTCAGCTTTCAAACCCGATCCTCTTTGTAATTTGGCGCTGCGTGCACTTAAAAAATTATCACCTTCATTAATATCTGATTCACTTTGCGATCTCATTGATGAGGAACCTTTAGCTATTATATCTGGTATGATAAGCCGGCGTCCACGAGTTGAGTGTGTCGGCGCAGATTTGCCTACTGTTTCAGCATCAAAAAACTCTTCATTTTCTATGTACTCGCGTGGCACGTAGCCTCTATGGATAACGCGTGCAAACTGATCTCTGCCTATAGCGTATTCATTCTTTCTAGACCTCATAGCATCATTCAACAGGTCTATAATATTTGAACCTGGGATAGGACTGCCTTCAATACTGACAACACCTGTATTATGCCATCCGGTCCTTTTTCCTGATGGAATAAATTTTACGTTATAAACATAACGCTAAAGTTATGATGATGACTACCTTTCGTCAAAAGATCTATAATTGTGCTGCTCGATGATTCACGCATACGATCATCTATAATAATTAATTTTGGCCGCTGATCAGACTTATAATCGTCATCAGCTGGTAATCCTTCTCTAAATTTCAGAGGCAATGTTTTTGGATAATTGTTATAGCAATCTTGCCACTCAGCATAGTGAAAAATGATCTTAGAAGAACGTGTATCGTTTCCTGTAATCTGTAGGGCCACAAATAATAGAAGTCCATGGATGTTTCCAACGCGGATCCATCATGTTTAATGATATTTATTATAATCGAAACGCAATTATATTCTAAAAATTTTCATTACCGTGTCGTCGAGAGGCTAGCTACTTTTTGCTGACAGTAGTCATTTGACGCACTGTTCCCTTGATAAGAAAAATGAAGGGGTACTAGATTTAATAGAACCGGTGGTCTAAAAAGAATCTCTAAAAAGTATATACGCTCGTTGAAGTATACATTATCATTGGAGAACAATTAAAATGAATCAAATACATCCAACAGCCCCGAGCAGGTAGCCGTGATAGGCGAAAATAAAAATTAATATTTCACGTATTCAAATAAATTTCAAAAATTTAAATAATTTCTTAATATCTCAATAAATTTCAATATTTTGAATAAATTCTTATTATTTCACGAAGCTCTAATTACCCCTATGCTAAATTTTCAAAAATAAATCATATTACTACAGTAATTTTATAGTTATTAAAAGTCTTCTTTGAAAAAATAGCATTCAACAGATTATTTCGTTTTTAAAAAGGATTATGATGGAAAATTTTCAATAATATTTTATGACATCAAAATAATATAGGTATACATATTGATAAAATTTATTTTAAATATTTTCATTCAACATTTGAGAACACTTATAGCATTGCTTCACTCACAATATGTTCATTAGAAAGTTGGCACAATTCTTGCATGATGATTTCAATATCCATGGATGATCCTGTTGCTGATGATATGTAACCAGGCTTCAGTTTCTTAAAAATCATTGGCATTACTCCCTCACGTTAAAGATAATTAGCTCCAAAGGTATAAATTGAATCCACAGAAAGTTGGATGGTGTTGATAGTATGTTGAATAGCTGGTATTTCATTTCTCAGCGTCTCAACCATTAACTCCTTGCAGTTGGTGATTATAGAAATGAAGTTTTCTAGTTATTGCAAGCGTTTTTGAATTAAATTTTTTATACGTATAACGCATTTAAGAGTACTACGCTGTATAAAAAACTGTCGTGCAGCACGATGCGTAGAGACGTTGCTGGTGTCTTGTATTTTCAGCATTCTACTGCCGTAATTTGCACCGCCCAGCATTATGAAGGTATATGAATAGCCAGCACAGCTGTTTTCTTCATTGACTGATTTACGATAATCCGCATCAAAGTTGTCAAAGCATTTCATTGGCTGCGGCAAATTCTCCGTAAACTCGTTCCAGTTTTCAACATTAAAAATCACTCCTGAGCACGTAGCGTCGATGATTGAAACACACACTTCGAATTTATCGCTGATGTGGTTCAAACGAACACCAGTGATGATTGATATCGAGCGTGAGGCGTTCAAACCATAAGATGTTGAAAAAAGAAATTTAAAGATATGGCCACGGGGCGTAGATTTTTGGGGTTGTGTTCCAGCAGTATCCATATCTAGCCACTGGCTGCCGTCCGTTGGAATTTCTATCTGATGTTGGAATGACGTGGATGTCGACGTTGATGCCATGTTAGAGCACTTAGTAGTTACACTATCAACGCTATGAGATTGAATGAGCAACTCGAACGTCTTTTTTGATTTGTCTCTTCAATTCTATAATAATTCAATGCTATGACGTTACACCCACTGACCTGGCTATGTAATTTGAAGCTTCAAATTCATGATTTTTGCAACAATAACGGTTTTAATATTTTTTATTTTGAGTCAAGGTATTCTCAGTGAATGATCCAAAGTTTTAAATATGATCTTTGCAATCGTAAGACCTTTTGGAGATTTGTTTATTAGCTCATTATTTTATTTTTAGAGTCGTGCTTGTGCAGGACGTATAATATTTTTGTATGTGTGAGAATTTTTGAAGACAATATAATATTTCTATTTTTAAGAGAATGGTTCATAAATGCAACGTAAACAACGGCTGCATTTTCATGCCCCATTTTTGAACAGTCAATATCTGAGTAGTATCAAAGTGAGAGTGTTCTCGGTTTTGTGATTATTCGACAAAGCAGCTAGTATCGATTGTAATGGCTAATACAAAAGAGGCCCCTTTTTTAGTAGCATTATTAAATCTTGATCGATATTTACATGATCGATCACCGGCGATTTCTCGATTTTACCCTGAATCGCGCCTTGAGAGGTGGGGTAATTCATCCCGACTGTGTCTATTACGTTTATTGAGACGTATTATATTACTTGTGTCGTGCCGCTTATTAGCTCAAGCACACGAACGTGGTTTACTTACATCAAATTTCAGTATCATGCGTGCAGTAGCACATGCTTTGACTGGCAGTGATAAAGGTAATGCTACCTGTGTTTTACCGCTCCTCAACTATTATGGTGAGTTATTTATAATTATTTTAAATGATATTGCAAATAATATGTCTAGAGGATCTCTTAAAACCATTATTATTATAGAGAGGCGATGTAAAAATATTTTACTGACTTTTGATTCCGAGGATGACAAAAACAGTGATGCAGAAGCTACGGTGACGAAAGTTAGACGAAACATTGCCCCCGAAGGAGGTAATGAGTCTTAAATTGAAGACAAAATTATTGAACTCAGTATTGCTGAGAAAATTAAATTCACACGGCCATCTACTTCGACTGGTATCACTAGTACAGTAAATGATATTAATGACATCGAGTGTCCACAGCCATCGACATCATCTGGTGTTACTTATGATGGTGTAATGGCTAATTAGATCCAAGTTCATAGCGCACCACCACAGGTTATTAAACCAGAGGATATACCTTTGAATCTTGAAAGAGGTCAGTGGTTTAATGTCGATTATGGGGATCAAATTATTACTGAGTATCATGGACCTTGGTGTACTGCCGGTGACAGTACCTCTATAATCTCCTGTTCTTATTCGCAATGAAGCTGTGACATCAGCATCCCTTACAGACTTGACACTGAAGAAGAAACAGATGTTGACATGCCTTCGGAAGCATTACATCCAGCCCCTGAGCCGCTATCGCCTGCAGATATTTTTGAAGAAAGCGACGATGAAATTTCTGTTTTATCAGACGACGATGACACCGAACAACCTCGGCTACAAAGTTCATCAGCGGCATCATCCTCTGGAAGTAATTATTCTTATTTTTTTAATCTACTTCTATAACGAGTATAATTATTGAATTTGTGTATGTTATCATTACGATTGGGGCCTGCGTGAGGAATAATGCTGACTCCAACTATCAAATTATAGATATTCAATCCGGCGGAGCTGTAACCAGAGCAGCAGTGAAAAAACTCCAGAAGTCAACCGAACAAAACAATGTATTGCTAAGTATATTATCAGAAAGTTTTGCTGACGTCTACTCACCAGGACGTCGCTTTATTATCGAAAGAGAACGTGTAAAAAATTTCAAAAAATTCCAAGTCATGAGTAAAGTATGTCTAATAAAAATAACAGATCCACCAAATAATCAAAATCATTCAGAATTGTTCGAGGGTGCTCTAACTGACATTACAACATATATTACGCAATCATGTACAGATCGTGATAGGATTGCTTTACTATTAATTATGAAAGATTGACAGCAGGTTCAAATTGGACTCATTTTACACCGCTACAACAGTATACGAGTCGCGACTTATGGGACTTACTATGTAAAATTGCTCAGAGTGCCAGTGGTTTGAATAGTGATAATAATATTGTATTAACGGTTTCACTTGTCTAGGGCGTCGGAGGGTGTGGTAATAAAAAGTTTACATTTAAAGATATTTTTAAACGTTCTATGTTACGTATTACTAACGATGATAATTTATGTTTTCCACGTTCACTTGCTGTCGCTGATCTTTATGCTAAGCGTGGTGAAATTCGTACTGGTATGTTACAAAAACGGTGGAAAACAATGTGCGATGGAAGATGTAACTTACTGCGCGCGGCAGCCTTAGAGTTAGTAAGCTATTGTTGTTTATGAATTTTATACATTAGGAAAGGGGAAACCACCTTTATTTCATGGTCGGGGCGTTGGTGAAGAAAGTCACGGTGCTATTATTAGAACATTATTTATCTCATATTATCAACAAACGTATCATTATGAACCAATATTAAATCTCAGCGCTTCAATAGGCGCACGTTCTTTTTGTTCAGCCAGTAATAAATGTTATTCTATACCTCCAGCATTGCATCGTTGTTATTCTAAATGTTCTCGGTGCGGCAGCTCACCTGGCTGCACGCCTGAAAAATCGCGCATGTCTCATGAATGTAATAGATATTTTTCGAGTGGTAGCTGCTATGACAAACATTTACTCAAAGGCTCTGTGACCCTTACTGGTGCTGATAAAGATTTAACTATTTGTAATCTAATACAAATTTGTAAAAAATGTTTTTATTTAAAAATATATACTGCAGATAGAAGAAAACAGCATGCTTGTGGTGAAACTTATTGCCGTATTTGTAATTGTAATCGGCCGTTGAATCAAGCTTGCTCAAAATTATATTCTTATTTAGAAAAATTAGGCGATCGTGCACTTTATTGTGACACCGATTCGGTTATATATAGATCTAATGAAAACAACATTGATCTAGAAACTGGAAACTATTTTAGGGATTTAACCGATGAGCTAAAAAAGTTATGGCGTCGGTTGTTATATAAAATCTTTTATTTCTGGTGGTCCACGATTTTATGCATATCTCATACAGAAACCTGATGGTTTAATTGTTGATTTATGTAAAGTTAAAGGTGTGATATTAAATTATGCAAATAGTAATTACATAAATTATAAAACATACGATCACTAATTACTGGTGAACGTAAAGAACCCATTGTTATTGCTTTTGATACTATTAGAAGAACGTCATTTAATCAAAACGTTACACGCCGCAAGACAAAAACAACTCAAATACAAAATAAGAAACGCCGTGTAAAAGACAACTTTTCAACACTTCTTTTCGGTTATCGAATCAATAATTAGTTGTAACATGAAAAATATTATAGCTTTAGAGTACTAAATTCATGCAAAAGTAATATAAGTCAGAAATTTTTTATCCTTATAAAAATAGATGTAACAATAATCATGTTTATGTAGAAATAACAATATGTAATATTATACGTTTATAAACATGTAAAAATATATGCAACCATAAAATAAATAATCAAATCAACATCTCTGTTCATAATAAAAAAATCATCCCCTGAAGACACGTACTTATCCATTCTACAGTTAATAGTCTGCTCACAACCGTTATACATATGCAAAAGCGTTTGTGCGCAGCTCGTACAGACGCCGCTCATTGGCTGAAGAAAGGCATTCATCGGACCGTGGGAACCTCTCGGACGGAGCGGCAATAACAGACCACCCGTTCATAAGCCCTTGCCTGGTGGGTCTGAACGCTAAAAACTGCACTCAGACAGCTCGCAGCGGCGGCATCAGGCCCCACCACATGGCACTCCCACTACTCGCGCCCGGCCAACGGCCTGCCCACAGACACTGCCAGCGTACCCGTTGAGTCACGCGTTATATTTTTTAACGTAAGATGGCATGTCGATGCTCTTTAATGCATTTCATGCTTTCAATTGCAATATAAGGCTCTTGCTATGCGCATGCGTCAGTAATACATGAATATTAAAATAATTTCATGTAATTTAAGAACTTATAGTACTACTTATTATTAAAAATAGATTGAATTACAATAAAAATTCTAATTATACCGAGAAATTATCAATATAATTATTTCTACACATGTAAATATATACCCCCACTTCGCGCTACGCGAATACCCCTGCCTCCCACGGCACGGCTCCGAAGGACACAAATTCATCCCCACTTTGTGGTGGGGATAGGAGGGGGGTCCACCAAAGTTGCTCCATACTACTCACAACTACAAAAAGATAAAAGATTTATCAATTATTTACGATGTGAAGAACATTATACGTCATTGTCAGATGATGTCATAGAAAATCCATTTCCAGATAAAAAACGATGTATAAGATGTCAAGAAGAAAATACATAAAAATTTATATAAAAAAATGTTTATTTTACTTTTCAATCACATTGTTTAATTTAGGACTAAGTTTTTTAAAAATCTCTCCAGCAGCTTCTTCGTCTGGATGTTGAACTTACATAAATTTTCGTGCTTGTCCACTTAATGGCTTATATTCTATGATACGACGATAAATAATCAGACAATAAGCTGATGTATCAGCAGAAAATTGTTTTGTTGATTCGAATTCGAGGTGAACATCAACAGGTCCGGATTTCAAAAATTCGTTTTGCTTTGAGCCATCAATTATGATTAAAGGTGATGTATCTAAAAATTGCTTCTTCGAGAGTAATGGCTCAGCTTCTTTGTCGTAGTACAACTTTGTACATATCATATAACAGTGCATACTGATTGTGAGTTATCTCGAGATTCATGTTGCCGTATGGATAAGACTGTGAATTGAGAAATAATTTGACATCTCTCAAATTGCTATGATCAAATTTACTCGCATCCTTTGTAGCGTCATTTTTACGTGCCGTTTGGAATGCAAGTATAACATATCTAGGTTTTTCGAGTTGTGTTGATGTCTTTACAACCCACACATGTTTTGTTGTCCTTGGAAGCAATGGATATTTATACAATTCCCATGATCCGAAACTTAGTGTTATTGCCGGATCTTTCGCAATGAAATTCAATAAATTCACTCCTCATATATTTGAGACCGTGATGTAAGGAATTGTCCATTCAATTTTAATAAGGGAAATTTTTTCATTTGCATCAGCTGGAGCTTGTAACATAGCGATTAGATCTGTATTTGCACGTGTCAATACTACTTCATGTTTTACATTGACAAGAATGCACTGATAATCTTGAGCGAATCCCAATAACATCTTCAATGGAATAAAAATGTCAAAATTCCCCGTATCATCGTACAACAGTTCACCATCCAGCCAGCCGGCATTATACAAAGAATTTTTCTGTCCAGGCTGAACAGATAAGTTGCCTTTTATGAGACTTGTGAGGCCAACATTTTTGTTGCGATCAATTTCTACTCCATTAAGTTCATGACGAATTTCTTCAAATAAATAGCATATAGCGATATTTTCAAGTTTTAATGAAGCTGCAACGGGCTGGCCATTATGCTTGGCAAATTTTCCAGTGATGTGTAGAGAACTTTTACGCGGAAGTAAACACAAATCTTGATGTTGGACTGAGATGCGTATTTCATCATTGTTGGTGAATGTTGCAGAAGCGTATGGCTGATGAGTGTGCACTTCATAATGTGAAATGGACTCATCAAATATCACGCCTTTATTGATAGCTAAGATGTCTTCTTCCGCAGCCATGGTAGTAGACATGCAACGTAGCACACTTTTACTCGATTTGTTTGCGTGGTTTCAGGCCTAAGCTTTTCAGAAATAAATAGTTCTGATGACTTAGTTGTTTGGGTGTTTGTCGTTGACTGACGATATTTCGGCATGGTAACTCAGTTTTATAGCTTCTTCCAATGATCGGCTTACAAACAATTCCCATTATTTCACGGATTTCACATGTAATTGTATTGTTATTGTTTCTCCTCGGAGATTAACTGATTCTCCGTCTTGACCAATAATTCTTAATTGGATGTGATGTATTGCTTGCACGGCGATTGGCAGATAAATGATGTTGGCCGGCACTTTAATGATTTTATATCCTAAAGTAACTGAAAGAAAGAATTCATGAATTGTATGCACTAATTTATTATTCATGTACGCTCCTGTTGTAATGTTACACTTCACTCTTAATGCATTTATTTTTAAGATTGACTCTGGAGAATCGGATATTTGATTTGACTTTTGAAGGTCAAATCATGAACTGATCCCCAACAAACGACCAATTCAATCGTCTGGCACAGAATTTATAAGTTCGTTTTCACTGTTAATTTCATTGTGTAACTCATTGTTGTTAGGTCTAATAGTAATGGATAATTCAGGATCAGCTTTCTTAAAATCATTTTTAATGTCTTCAATTTCGCAGCTCCCCGTAGGTATTTCAATAATTCTCTCATTATTCTTTACTGCATAATAAAATTTATTATTACCTTGATCAATATTTGGGATAGAATTGAATGTTAATAATTCAACAAGTCCCAATACATAATTTTTGGACTTTGTTAATTCAATCGGCGGGAAATAATAAGCCTCCAATATGAAGGACTGCTCAGACATCGTTATTGTAAAAGAATCGTCTATAACTAAAGTATTTTTATCATTTTACAATTCTTTTATACTTTTCAAAAACTTCAAACATGAATTTCCACAATTTGTTGTTGAATAGTCTTGATGCTTTGTATGATTGTAAAGTATGCTACCAACATCGAGATATTCTCTAAGTTCTGGCGGGAGTTTCAAATTTTCAAAACTCTTAAAGTATATGACTTTTTTCCTACGTTTTTTATACACCACCCATTGAGTTCCAGGTCCATCATTATCATCGAGATTAATTATAGCTGATTTATTTTTCCTGGGTTTTCTTGGTGATTCATTTTTCATAAAAACCCCACGAAAACATGGAATTTTCATGACTTTTGCATGCTTTAAAATATCGATGTTACTTAATGCTCGACGTGGTAGCTCTATGCTTTTAATTTTGGCTGGTTTCAAGTACAATCCATATCTGCGTTTCCGGCGTTTGAAGCGTAGACCTTGTCCCAATGCTATCACTTCTATCTTCTGATTATGACGTTTTCCTTTATCCACTTAGCGTTGAGCAGCTTCAGCATTATTGACTGCTTTCGCAATACCTGAAGCTCCACCAGCTAGAGCACCAATCGCACTTAAACCGGTGAATATCGGTATAAATGGTAAAACACCACCAACTTTAGCGGGTACAGGTTATACTCATGAAATTCTGAAACTCTTTTTTCCACCAATCGTTTTTACAGCTTTCCGTGCAGCTATCAATGCCGATTCTATAGGATCAGCACCCAAACTTATCATCAACTTGGTCGAATCCACAATCTGTTTTAAATGTTTTTTCTTCGAACCTTTTCCAACTTTTTTCTTTTCCACTTTTTTCTTCAAGCCCATTCCGAATTTCGATTTAATTTTCATGATATTTGTAACTCCTCATGCAGCAGCTCTCTCACCGAGATTTGCGTCTTCAGTAAACACTCTTTGCCAAGCTTTTTCAGCAAGCAATCTATTAGCAGCGTTCCTCACTTCCACGGTTTCTCGATTTTTCGAGTATGCAATATCGTGCTCTTTACAAGCTGCATCTAACGCATTAACACCAGGATCTTCACGTGCTAATCTTTTTTGTAATTTCGTAGCAGGTCCGCAGTACTGATAATCGGGAATATGCAACTCAAGTAGTGTTCGCGGAGTAATATGTGGTCCTTCGAATTGCGGGAAAACAAATGCACTCTTGGCTCTTATTATTCATCCGAATGGTTTACGATTTGAGAATTTATATTTATAATCGAAATCTATGCATCAACCAAAGTATAAATTTTTAGAGAAATTACTCAAACTTGTTATAGGAATGGGTTATTTTCCTTTCAATGAGCACGGAGAGGTTGTGAAACCTGATCAAGCAAAACCCAATTCAATAATGATCTTCGATGATATAGCATGCGAGAAGCAAAATAATATGCGTGCATATTTTTGTATGGGACGACACAGGGATGTAGATAGTTTTTATCTCTGTCAAACTTATGCACGTATTCCTAAACATTTAGTGCAAGATAATACAAATTTTCTCGTGCTTTTTCGACAAGATGATATGAATCTAAAGCATATTTATGATGATTACGTAAACACAGACATGTCATTTACAGAATTTCGAGATCTTTGCTCGTAATGTTGGAAGGATAAGTACAGATTTGTAAATATCAACAAAGATAGTGAAATAAATTGCGGACGTTACAGGTAAGGATTTGATTGCTTCGTTAACACATATATTAATCGACAAAAAAAAAAACGAGAACATTCGAATAGAGATCATCAAAGTGACAACGTGAAGTCGACAAGAGTGCAGAAAAAAGCTAATATGTTGCATCAAATTGCTAGAGCTAGTGATGCAATACGGCGAAAACATGGAGCGATCAAACATGGACGAGAAAATACCGAACGAGCTATGGATGTAATGTTTAAACCCGTTGTGACTCCTCTGCAACAATTAGTAGCGAAAGCACCAATTAAAGAAGAGTTTGAGGCAAGTATTAAAAAAGAAAAGCCAATCAAAGAAGAGCCGATAAAAGAAGAACTCGTAAGTTTTCTAGCAGATGACAATGCTGTTAATTATAGCATGTATGGTAGCATCTTATGACTGATGATGAGTCTTTTGCATCTACTTAGAGTATGACAATGAGCGAAGCCCATCAAAGTACGCCAATTACAGTAATATCAGCAGTTCCGCATCTTAATAAATTCTATTCTAAACGCCAAATCAAAGAATTGGACATGAAATTTGGTGTGAGAAAATTAAAAAACCATCTAATCGTTGGTAATGCCGAAGCGAGATTTGATGATAAATTCATTTATATTGGCAATAACAAATATCAAAGCACCCCTGGGCTTTTGGAATTCTGATTTATAGAATCGCCCGATCCAACAATCAGAACGGAGAGTGGTGAGAAAACTTATGGGAAAATTTTAGAAAGTACCCATGCATATCACAAACATTATCTTCCTGATAAAAGTTTCAGAGAAGATAAATATTCAAAAAAGTATCGGAATATGTTGAAAACTCAATTATTCGCGCCGTCAGCCTCAGGGGGCAGCACTCTTCAGTCTGCCCATCCGCTGCTGCCACCAGGTGTTCGTGTAAGCGAACTTCTGGCCTATACGCCATTCCTGAAACTCTAGTAAACGCGCGCGGTTACGCTTTCTCGTCACTCTACAGTTTTCTAACTCATCACGTCCTTTTATAAGGAAAAATATCAACACATCAGTGAATTCACTCATCTGGAACAGTTCTACACATCATTCAACACGTCAACACCTCAATATACCTCACAATCAACCATCTAAACACATCACCTGGTTCCCACGCCGGCAACGCGTGCAACAGGCACTCGCTTTCAGCTCAGTGTGGAGACAGTTGAGGTACAGATCGATAATATCTGTATCTCAGGGCTGAAAAAAGCATAACTTGACACTCAAGTGAGGGCCTTACAACCCCTCATACACTCTCAGACACATCATCATCTGCACATCTGACACTCAAGTCACCCAAACACTCATTGTGTGCCTCCACACGTGGTTCATCACTCAGAGGAAATTCATCCATCAACATCAAGTGAAAATTCAGTGAACAAAAAAACCACAAAGTGACTTCTTCATTAATAAAATGAATTAATTTTAGTGAAAGGCTGTGTAACAATACAGACTATTTTTTGTTATAAAACCTGTCTTCTTATTTGATCCGACACTCATCATTCCTGATACCAGCGTAGATTAAATTAAAATATCTCAATATTTTTCAGAATATTATGAGCAAATATTCACCGAAAAGTGGAAAAGGTTTGCTCCGATATATGACAAATCGTAATCGACCATTAGATTATGTTCATTGGGATGATCCAAATGAACTTGTTGATCGATTGCGACTACTTGTTTCATCACGTACAGCAGGGAATTTCAGCCACGATAATGATATAATAACTATAATCGAAAGATTACGTGAAGCTGGAATTATGAATTAATTCAATGCTGATCAAAGAAAACTCATCGATTAATTTGCTTTTGATGAGAGAGGATGAGTGTTGATATTTTCTGACGTCAATTGACGAAAGATGCACAAAACAGTGCTATCCATGGTCCACCTGGCATTGGATTTAAATTAACAATTGACAATCAGTAGGATATAAATATTCAAAGAGTATGCAACTTTGCCGAGTCAGTAGATCCGAATGATGCTGTATCATTGGAGGTTGTTGAGAAAAAAATTGTACTCTTGGAGAAGTTTATCGGAATAGAATTACGTCTTCTGAAAGAATTGATTTTAGATTCAAAAGAATCAATCGAAAGAAATACCGAAAAAATCAAGACTCTTGGTGTTCACGTTGAACAGCATATAGAATCTTCCCAAAAATATCGAAAAATTTTACGAGAAGAATTAAGTAAAACAATTCAACTTCATGAATCAGATCGATTGCGTGCAATAAAAAGAGCAAATCGTAAACAAGCTGAAGTTATGAAAACGTTGGAAGAGAATATACAAAAGTTCCTTGCTCAGAGCTCAGCAGCAGCAGCAACATGAACAAGGAAAAAAGACAAATTACAGAAGAACCACATAGACCGGTCAGAAGAAATTACCAACGACGCCGTGTGGATATACGTGGTCTAGATGAAACATAGCAAGCCGATCTCGTCGATATGTCAGCATATAAATCCTACAATAATGGATATCAATATTTGCTGACAGCTATTGATAATTTTTCAAAGTATGATTGGGCTGTACCAATTAAAACGAAGAATGATAAAGATGTCACTACTGCAATGATGACAATTTTGAAAGAAAAAAGAGTACCTAAAAATTTACATGTCGACCGGGAAAAGGAGTTTTATAACAAAGATTTTGAAGAACTCATAAAGCGATATAATATCAAGATGTATTTAACATGCAGCAATCTAAAAGTATCAATTTGTGAACAATTTAATCGCACGTTAAAAAATAAAATGTGGGAAGAATTTACTTTTCGTGATAATTACAAATGGATTGACATTTTACCAAAATTACTATCATCTTATAACAATACGAAGCATCGCATCATTCAAATGAAACCTGTCTATGTGACTCTAGCTAATGCAAAAGAATTACGCGAAACAGTCGACAAAAAGTTCAAAGTTAAAAAATGTAAAAAATGTACTTGGATGCTAAAAAATTGCCATGCTATACAGATGATGAAGCTGCGAATGTCAAATGGATACTATTATCTGACAAAGAACGACAACAAATTCATAAAGAAAAGGAATCAATTGAACGTCTTGATAAAATAAATAATTGAATGCTGAAAAAGATGCGAAAGAAATGGAGAATTGCAATATGATTTATAAAAAAAATATTTATTTATGACAAAATATAAAAATTCATTTAAATATTAATAAAGAAAGTTATAAATGAATTGCTTTTTATTCTTAATACCCCTACGGAAGAGTATCTGTTGAATCGTAGATCAATTAACGTTTATCGTCATTCCAACTTAAAGCTAGTTTCTGTTGTACGATGGTTTGAACATCATGTTTTACGCTTTTTATTGAATACTGCTTTTTAACAATATCGACATGATCATTCAAACACCGTTTAAAATCATCAAACATGATAGTTTGCAACGTTGACTTTTTTATTCCTTCAGCTTTCTTCTTCTCGTTCTTATTATCATCATCTGAAAGCTTGAACGAATATAGCTTGGCACGAAGCCCAACAAATTCTGTCATGATTGCACCTTTGTTCTCGTTTTTTATGAGACCGAGAACTTTTTTGTTCATTTGAGGAATTCCGTAGATGTTGTTAGGTGGATAGTCGGATGTGTCGAATTTGTAAATATCACGTTTGATGGGTTCATATACATCAGGTACTGTGAAATAATGTATAAGACTATCCGTGTCGGTCTACAGAAGTTTGGAAGCATCATTTGAAAAATTATTTTTAACATAATTATAATGGAAATCATATAAAAAGATTTTTAATAAATCTAAAATCGCAAAACCTATGTACATAGGCTTATTAAAATGAACTTTAAGTCGTCTCATTTCTATTATGACCATATCTTTGTCAAAAATGGTAATACTATGGAAATTCAGTTTTAAAATGAGAGCTCTAGCTCCATATTGGCCATCCCCTTAAGTGACTAGTTCATCATCTTTGTACTTCCTCACATTTTCCATAGTCTTACCGAATACAGCGTTGTTCATGAGTTTATAAAAATTTTTTTCGAAATCATTTTTCGCATTTTTGCGACATTCTATGTTTTTATCTATGTACGGTTCAAGCCATTGAGACTGTTTAAATTCTAATACTCGATGAATTTTTGTACACTTTAAACCTAACTCTAAACACTGCTTGAGATTTTGATAGTGAATTACATATCTGATCTTTGGATATAGAGTTGTAGCCAATTCAGATTGTTTGCAGTTCGGTGGAATGAAATGCTCTGGGCACAAGGGTAAATCTTTGTGAAGCCCATGGAGTTTTTTCGAATACTCCAAGTCAACTTCAACAATATATCCGATATCATCATCACCACCGAAAAGATCTTCAACAGTGATTTGCTCTTGTACCCATGCAAAGGAACGGTTGGGTAATAGCATGATCATTGCAGAACCATATAAATTATTTACATCAAAATACATGAGATATGATTCTTCTTTGCTTTGACCATAATCATCTCCCATGTATCGATTATTAGCTGCAGCATAACGATTTAAGCATTGTGATATGCCGCCTCGGATGCCTTTCTCAATGAATAATACCGGTTCTGGATCTGTCAAAAGCTCAAGCTTAACATTCGTAAGTTTCAACATTGCGTCAAAAGCAAGCCCCGAAGCAGTGTAGTAACGAAGAGGATCTAAATCGTATGTTTTTTGGCAGATACGTCGAAAATTTTCAAAAATATCGGCAAGTAGGCACATCTGTTTTGAGGTATAAATCGGAGTATTTACCAAGTGTGTTAATCGCAAATTTATCCCAACTTTTCAGAGCATGATTGTAGTCTTTATTAGACACATTTCCATCATTAAGTTTGGAAAAAAATTGCTCTTTTGCTGATAAGTGATCATGATAAGTGATATATTCATATGGGAATACTCCTTTTCTTGTTACCAACTCGAATTGTTCAGGATCTGAATAATAAGATTCTGTAAGTTGTTTATCATCACTGTCGAGATATGAAGCTAATTTTTCAATACTAGAGGCCATGAATCTAAATAAATCGACGAATCTAAGGAAAACTTTTGTATTATCAATTGATTTTGTGAATGAAATGTAACGTTTATTGTTAATGGGTAATAGAATTATCAATCCTTCAAATGCTGTAGCTAGAAATTTGATAATAAAGTGAGAATCGTAACCGGATAAATTGTGAAAAATGACTGGAATTATGTGAGATTGCTGATAATTCAAATTGCAAGAGTTATGGGCTGAAACTAGATATTCAGCCGTAAAATAACAATGATCATAGCGTTTATCGTGGAGAGAATGAATTTTTTTTCCATATATATGGCAGATATTTGATTGATGGCACTTTCTTTCTTCATTATTCAGTGGTGTCATTGAAAGAGGGCGTTTTGAATAACTGTCTACTTCAGTTGCAATATTCTTAAACTCTTCCATCAACCATTGAATGCATGTCGATGATCGATTTAATTTGAATCGTAATAAATTATTATTATACGTACAATGGAGGTAAAAAGCTACACTGTGTCGGACATGCTTTTGCGTCTCATGTTTTTGCGGCTCTAAAGTACACTCATGATCGGCGTATACTGCAAATGCTACAGGGTCTTTACATTTGAAATTTCTAAACGTAATAATCTGATCTTCTTTTCTTTGAGGAAACTCCATTCGAACTCTATTCATTTTGAAACAATCAAGTTTGTGATTTTTATATGACTTTTGCAATCTAAAGTGATTCAAACATCGAACGCGCAGTAATGATTTATATGTTGTTTGTTTGATTTGACAACCCACTAGGCGTGATAGATTTCTGATTAAAGCAAAGTGGAAAATAGGATGGAAATTTTCGTCATCCATCTGTATCTCAGCATCAACAGCAAGACGATAAATGGTTGGTATGTCCGATTAAAAATACTTGCTCCAATATACAGGTATTACTACACTTTTTTCGGATTCTTCATCCGAATATGTTGATAAACCTCCCTTCAGTGGCACATATCGAGAAATTTTGATCGTTAGATTGATGATTTCATTCAAACTCTACCCACTGTCTTTGTGATCAAAGTCTTCGAGTTTTATGGACAATGGTTGAATTACATTATCATCGAACCAATTATTGAACTCTGTACTCGGTAAAATCTCGACACTTTTTGTTCGAAACGATGTCACTTCCACAATTGTCTGGTCTTTTTTCACATTTCTAAATTTACACAACAAGGTTGTGCTCACGTTCAAGTTTCCTTCTCGTTGAAGTATTCCTTCAATTTTCTCAATCAGCAAAACTTTTGCATCACTTAAAAATGTTCAGATGTCTGTATGCCTCAGATTTAATATACACGCGGTATTTATATGATTCTTGAAAGCACTTTCCAAGTTCTGCCACCGAATAGAGTGAGTGAGACTCAAATATCCCCCCACCACTTGTCCACTTAATTGACTGAATTTTTCATGAAGTGCATGCAATAAAATAATGTTTATTTGCAGCGATTGTTTTTCATGAACACTTGTTTGACGACTTAATAACACTGAATTCAAATACGTGATATTGTCTGTGCATATATTGCACCACTGCTGAATCACATCATCACTTACAGCATCGAGTATTAAAAGTTCCTCGTATACGTCTTCAGTTGTAGCAATTTGATTATAGTATTCACGGACATCCATTTTTATTTCGTTATCACCACTTTTGCACTACTTTGTTCACTTGAGAGTTCAATTTTTGAATGATGCCCTGATCCTGAAGTTTCTCGCTTTTAAACTTATCAACTGTGTAGTTTATCCCCTTTATTTTAGGTAATTTTCTCCGAGAATTGCATCCTACAGAACTGCGTTATTCGAAAGCTACAAGTTCTAACAAGTCCGAACCAGTCAAAGATCAAAGACTCCGCATATTATGACCCAATCAGAATTCGGGATGCCTTGCAGCAACATGTTTAAACAAGAAAAGACAAAGGATGACGCAATCATCGAAACTACAACCCAATCCTAACCTTAAAAAATGACGTCATCAAGGAAAATACTGTGTAGTAATAAGTAAGAGCCAATCAGAAACTCGTTGGATGACGCAACTTCAAAGAATGTTGCGTCATACACAAAGGAGAGCGGGATAAACTACGCAGTAATGAACCAATCAGAAACTTTTCGGATGATGCAACTTCAAAAATGTTGCGTCATCTAAAAAGGAGAGGGGCATAAACTACACAGCAAGGAACCAATTAGTCGGGATGATGCAATTTTCCATGAATGGGGAGAGGAAAACCTATCAAAAAATACTGCGAGCCAATCAGAGAATTTCTAGATGATGCAATCAAGTAAAAAGAGGGGAAATTCATATAAATTGCGGAAAGTATGTAATAATCCTGAGTTTCTCTCCGGCAGTGGCAGTCTAAAGTTCGAATAATGGAAATTGTGATAGATATACAGGGCTTTAGAGGCCCGAACAGTGAGTTTATTTTAAAAGAAATTGCATCAGTCCCAATTCAAGATGATATCGAAGATATTTGTTCATATTTGAATGTCGTAATTAAGCCACCATACAAGTAGAAATCGTTATCGCCTCATTATCGACGAATTAATACGTATATTTTGAAGAATATTCATGAAATTTCTTGGGATGCTGGCGAAGTTGCTTACTAAATTGAACAAGTTCTCCGTCACATGACGAAAGAAAGGCAAATTATTCATGTAAAAGGACTAGGAAAAAAGTTATTGCTACATAAATTTATTGGATCGTCAAAAACGATAATTGATTTGACAAATTTTCATTGTCCACCAATCAGAAATAAACAATTTATCCATCATTATGATTGCCGATATCATTGTGATTGTGCTCAACGTAATAAATACATATGTGCCATGGAGAATGCCGGAGTAATAAAAAGGTGGTACAAAACAAATTGTTGTGATGAACCGTCATTAAAGAAATCATTGAAGATCTATTGTCAACTAAATCAGAAGATTGAGGACATGAAAGCTGACGACATTGCATTATTTCCCAAATAATTTTTTATTAAATGTGCAGAAAAGAAAATTGACAGAATTTGGAAAAAATTGCCGAATAATCTACAGGAAGATGAAGCAATTAAGAAATATCGTCGATGTCGACTACATTATCAACCAGCAGCCATTGATCATGATGAACTTTTTGACGATATTCCACTCGTGGTGAATTGCAAACAGTGTAATAAATATTTTCTTTCATAATTACCTAGATTGTAAAGTTTTTACATAAAGATTTATCATAATGTTAAATAAATAATGTCAGAAGCGAGATAATGAATTCATTTCTTTTATGCTAAATACCTCTTTGATGAAACGCCATCTAGTGTCCGTTTTGAACACAGTTATTTGAAATCGTCTTATTTATCACGTACGTTCTCTCCAAAATACAATCTCTATGATCCAGAATCTATATGCATTGCTATTTTATTCTTTTCAATGGGCGAGTTCTACCATCTGGCATCATGCTGGATAGTGCCAACTGTTATGCTAGATAGTACTAACTGTTTTTAGTTTTTTACTTGCAGCGCCACCTATCGGAATATAAGAAAAATACTTTATAACTACACAAGCACGTGGTCACATATTGTGACAGTTTTTAGACTAGAAACGTCAAAAAAGTGTAAAAGTATCTCGAATATTATTAAATTAATAATGGATGACATTAATTTATTGTTGGTGTTATTAGACGATGAAAGTGATGGTCATAATGACTTTAATCAACCCGTAATTAATAGAAGACCACGTACTATATTTCTACGCATTGATTGGTTTCAATTTTTGGATGAAACAGCTTTTCAAGCAAGATTTCGTCTGAGTAAATCAATGTTTCAAGACGTTTCAAATTTAATTGAACCCCAAATTACTCCGGATACACCCTTGTAAGTATACTTCTTACAATTCATTATCATATTTTGCTATAGAGCTTACTTACAGTTGTTTATTTACATTTTTTTCCAGAAACAATGCAATTCCAGCAACAATTCAGCTACAACTAGCGATCCGATTTATGGCTACTGGTTCGTTTCTGATAACGATGGGAGATTTTACTGGAGTTAGTAAAACTAGTGCGTGGCAGATTGTGATGAAAGTAGCCGAATCAATTGCTTCATTGAGAAGAACTTTTATAAAAATGCCTACCCCTCGAGAAATTCGAACGGTTCAATGCCGCAATTTCTTTCAAGCCGGGTTCATCAGAGCAATAGGTGCAGTGGACTGTGTTCATATAAGAATACGCTCATACGGTCAGTTGAAATCTGAATTTTAAATAATTCGATGACTATTATAGTAGCTAGGAGCTCCTTACTTTGAAATTTCTAATTTTTAAGGTGGAACAGATGTAGAATTATTCCGTAACCGAAAATCCTTTTTTTCAATAAACACACAAGTTGTTGTTAATTCCCGGTTGGAAATTATGGATATTGTTGCTCGTTGGCAAGGCTCAGCACATGATGCGACAATATTTGATAATTCCCGAATAAAAGAACGTTTCGAAAGTGGGGAATTTAAAAATTCGGTGTTACTAGGTGATTCTGCATATCCAGATTTACCTTTCATCATGAAGCCGTTGTTGAATCCAACCACTCCAGCCAAAGCGCTGTATAATGAAAGCCAAATTCGGAGTCGAACGATGGTGGAGCGATGCTTTGGTGTGTGGGGTCGGATATTTGCTGTTTTAACCGTCGGGTCAAGATTTTGGACATCGGACCGGACAATGGCTGTACTCATCGCTTCTGCCGTCTTATATAATATTACAAGACAAGCGATTCCTCCTCCTGTCGTAGACAGAGATATTTATGATAGAATACCACAAACTTTTGATGCTATCAACGTGAATAATGAACGTCAGCACATTATTGATAGTTATTTGCATAAGTATGTACCAACAATTATTGTTATAAATAATTGATAATATTTTATTGTTTTTAAAAATTATTTCACGAATTTCAGTTTATTGTAAAGATCTTTGAAGATATAATTCTCTTCAGTAAAGCTAGAAGATTTCCTGACAGTAAGGTACCTTTTTTTTCTAATAATAAAAATATTAATACACGTATTATACTCGTGTAATGGTGGTTTCTGGGATGACATCTGCTGCAGGATTAACATGTAAAGTCGATCCAATACTTACGACCGATCTCAGAATTTAAAAATCTAACGTTGATAAAGATTAACGTTCACTTTCTTGTCTACTGATAGTTTTAATTGCTGTCTCCATTCCAAAACTGGCACGAAATAAAAATTCTTTCTACTGAGCTTCATTGGAAAGACATTCTAATGATATTCCTCGTGTAGCTACAGCTATAAACAATATATTTGAAGCTCTTTTTACTATTTGCAGTCAAAATAATATTTTTTTCATCATGGGTACCTCTATATTGAATGTAGTGTTGAAATAGTAACATTAAATACAAATATAATCGCAATAATTTACTTTTTTAGTATACTAATTATCTTAATGTAAAGTTTTAAATAGCATTTTTTTTGTAATTGTTACAAATTTGTTACTATTGATAAAAAAACTTGTCTGTAAACGAAAAAATTGGTGTTTAAATAAATTGTTGTTTGTAATTTAATATTCAACTGTGTTGTTCATATATTATGTATTCAATTCGTATTTTTTTTACTGAAACTTTTTACAAAATACTGTATGTGACAACAATAAATGAACAAATACAAAAGGAACGTTGTAAACATTGTAAAATAGTTGAACAACAGTGAACTGCATTCCATTATTGATTAATGAATTGTAATTTCTACCAATAATTAGACATTATTAATAATTTTTGAAGAATATTTATTGAATCTATCTCATATTTTCTTATACCTAGATATTTATTACAAAGATATAAGAAATTGCTAAAAATATTATTTTCCTGTAATCATTAATGATCATAGAAAAATGTTTAATTATATTATTCCCCATAAGTTATGCTAAATATAATGAAATGTAAAAATATAACTAATGATTTCTATTTTTCCACTTGATCATATTTAGGATCACTTGTAGAACATAATATAATTAAATATTTTTCTTAGAATGTAAAAAAAAAAAATATTGGATTTCGCGAGAGTCAACGAGAGTTACATACGACAATATTTAATCCGAAAATAATGCATAATAAACATATAAGAATGAAAATAAAAACGATATATTTTTTTTAAATTTATCTTATTATAAACTTTTAAAATACATTTTCATGTATTTTTGAGATCAAAGTTACATAAAATAAGATTTAAACATGAAATAACGCAAACAAATTATTCTAATTTAAAGCATCATGAGTTTTTTGAACAATCTTTAAGTTTATACCATATGTTAAACGCATAATAAAAACATAAGAACGAAAATAAGAACGATATAATACTTTTTTTCAACCTATCTCATTATAAACTTTTAAAATACATTTTTATGTATTTTTAAACAACAATTGACTTGAAAGTTAGTCTTTGATTTATGAAATACTGTTAATATGTTGAAATATTGAATACTTTAATCACTGTCAGAACTTATCGTTCCCCCACAATCTTGAAGCTTTCGTTTGAGAAGCTTTAATTGTAAGTCTTCGCGTTTAATTTGTTTTTCTAATAGTTTCTTTTCTAAACCTTTTTTATCGATTAAAGCGTCTCTTACGAGATTAAAGACTTCGGCTTTAGTCGATTTCAAGCTATCTTCCGATAGTTTCTTAGTATCATTATCTATTTTTTGTTTTTTAGGAGTGAATCTGGGGTGGCTATGCGATGGGCCCGGTTCTTGTTAGTGTATTTTAGAGGTGCCTGTGATGACTTCTGTAAGCGGAGGGCTTAATGCAGTCTTTAAATTTGATGTTGCACATTTTGCCCATGAATTAATTTGTTTATTTTTTATAAGATACTGCAATTAGAAAATTAATACTAATATAATAACGTTTATCGTAAAATAAATAAAATTAATAAATTACCTTAAATACCGGGCCGTTTGGATTTTCATTTTCCATAGCATCAGAATCGTAAATATTGTCCATTCCTTCAATTGATGCTGATTTAATTATATCATTCGTTTTCAGATCAATCAATTCTAACGAAGCTTCATTGACACTTCCTCATGCAATAAATAGAATTTGGCGTCACTGTAATTCTTGAAATGGGTGAAAAATAATAATATAATTTTTAATATTCAGTATTTACCTGTACGGTAAGTCTTCTGTTTTAATTTAGCGTAATTCTGTCGTGTTTTACACTTTTGATGTGCCCAGAAATTTTTGATAGAATTTAAACATCGTTGTCGTTCACGACCAGAGTTGTATTTATTCCAAACTGTAGTCCATGCTTCCTCTTTTTCTTTATGATTTTTTGCATTTTTCTCGGTGCACTCGATTACATTTTTATATTGTCGAATCAACTTAACCAGGGCGAATTTCTCTTCCTCCGTCCACTTTAATTTCTGTGACATTTTGATACTGCCTAAAACATCATAAAAAATACATATGAAAGTTGTATACATACATATAGATAATAATTAAACCTCACTTCTGAAAATAAATGACTATTCACAATAAACAAAATGTAACAATTCCTTTACCTGTCTTTCAACTTTCTTTGCCTAAGTATCATTACAAAATGCCGGCCACGTGCTTGTGTAGTTATAAAGTATTTTTCTTATATTCCGATAGGTGGAGGTGCAAGTAAAAAACTAAAAACAGTTAGTACTATCTAGCATAACAGTTGGCACTATCCAGCATGATGCCAGATGGTAGAACTCGCCCAATGTACAGGTAGATAATGTACTTATCGCGAAATTGCACTATGCACCGTAAATGCTGTTTTATTTTTTGAAGTTATGCATGCAATTTCCCTATACCAAAACTCAGGCAACATCACATAGCCTATATCAAAAGATAATAGATCAATTGAAGGTAGCGCCCTCATCAAATTATGTATAGAATGCTTATTTTTTAATTACGGATTGAAAACGCGGCTTTACTATATTGTTCAACTTGTTTGACACTATATTTTCTCATAGTTTATTGTTTGTGAATACGGTTGAATGGCTGAGTTTGTCAAACTTGCATGAAGATAACCTTTTCCCAATAACTCAAGATGGCTGTTGGGATTTTTTCAAACATAGAATGAAGCTACTAAATTACCGACTGCTGGCTGCTCTGTTTACCGAACGAGTTTGCCAGCCGTCAAATTACTGGCAGTTGGTATCTCTGTTTTACATATAGTCGATATTTTATAGTCGGTACAATTTTCTCTTTATTTTACTAACAGCGTTACTAACAGTCGATAATTGTGAGATCTTTAAACTTGTGACTGCGCAATGATGACGCAAACCGGATTCATCGTATCATATCTCAGTTGTGACGTCACATGCAAGTTCAGACTTGTAGCGGAGTAATTCAATGATGACACAAACCGGTTTTATTGTATCATTTTCGGTCACAAACGACGTCATGGACAAGTTCAGACTGCGTAATGATGGCACCAACCAATCACTGCTCTTCGTTGAGCGTCGAATTTTCTACCGCCTTTCCCCATAATCATTCATCGTGAAAAAAGCAACAGGTGCTGCATGTGTCGAACAAGGTGCCAAAATTTAAGAGATTTTTTATCAGTTCATTAGCGTAAGTACTGTATTATAATACAATTAGGATAAATGAGAATAAATGCATGCTATTAAGTTCAGATTTTCTTATTTTTTATGTTAAAAAAAATCGAATCGCAAGATAGAATCCCACATCTAATCGTTGAGGACGGACAAGCCGTCAACAATAAGAACAATAATAACAACAATAGTGGTGACAACAATAACGACAACGATAATAATGATAACAACAACGACAATAATGATGATAACAACAACAACAATAATAACAATAATGATGATAATAATGATAACAATGATAATAACTACAACAATAATGGAAAGATTTAACAACAACATCAACTACAACAACGACAGGAACAATTACTATTACTACTACTACAACAACAGGAACAATTTGTACATTTACTACAACCACAACAGGAGCAACAGGACCATCTACAACTACAACAACAACAACAACAACAACAGGAACAAGAACAGCGGGAACATTAAGAACGAATGATGGATCAACAACGGATTATTCGGCAACTGCGAGAAATAATTGATGATCAAGAACATCAAATCATATTTCAAGCGTTGCAGAAGAATCCGTTGTTGATGTACCCGCTCCTTGAATCGCTATCACCACTACCACCACCACCATCTCCAGAAAATTCTAAGTTTTAGGTCTGTAAATATGTTTTTAGTTCTAAGGATATAAATATGTTCCTTTATTTTTAACTATAAATGTAAATAAGTTTTTGATACATGCATAAATATTTATAAAATCTCTATTTTTATCTATAATAAAAAATCCCCTTGACCCTCCCAGAATATTCCTCTTTTGGTCGGTAAAATAGAGAGATATTCTACTAAAAAAAGTCATTCTACAAAAATCGTACAAAAAACTTACAATTATCGACTGTCAGTAACTCGGTCGGTTAAACAGGGCAGTCAGTAGTCGGAAATTTAGCGTGGACACAAACCTCGATCTGTTGTACCGGAGAGGGGGGACACTACTAGTATATCTACTAACTGGTGTTCACCAACACCGCGGTCTGATGCCTACTGCACGTGTGAGTCACACGCAACAAGCCTAGTGAACACTTGAGTGCTGTTGAACTGTTGAAACTCTACAGATAAATCAGAGAGATATACAATGAAGTCTTGAGTGTCGGAGAGGTGACTTCGACCACTAATTACAATAAAAAACTGTATTGAACAAGAGGAATCCGAGTGAGTGTAAAAGACGCGACCGATCACATTTGCGTGAATGTTGGGAATAGCGCCATGGCGTCTGAGTTTTCGCCTCAGCAGTCTCAGGGGGCGCTGAGTGTCTGGCAGCCTGGAAGATGCTGCCTTCTTAGTGGACGGCGCGGAAATGATAGAGTTTTTAACATTCCGCCGCCAACAACAACAGAGTTGGTAATCACTCCAGAGTGTCATCTTCTCCTTTTCCGCGTCCGGAAGAGTCTTCATCTTGAGTGGCTGGAGTGGTGATGATTGGCAATGGTACCAACTTTGTTATCGAACGTGTGAGTGTGGTGGTTGCAGTTTCGATGGTTGCAATCCTTGTTAGCCAATCAGGCTCATGTTACTCGAGCGAGTGGCCACTTTAATGGTGGAAACCTCTCATCAGATAGAAGGACGAGAGTGCCAATTTGAATGTCATTCTGTACATGAAACCATTTTGTGAGTGTCTGGAGTTTTTGTAGATACGATCTTGACCTTCGTGTCCAAAAATGTTGAGTCTGTTGTTGAATTAACTGCCATCGATTGAACCTTGTAGAGTTTATGTCAGTGAGTGTTGGTTCTGGGAGCGAGGTCAATGGACCGCCGATTAAAAAATGTCCAGGAGTGAGAGCTTCAAGATCATCAGAATCAATCGTTAGAGGTTCGAGTCATCTTGAGTTCGATTTGAGTGAGGAGAGTTGTGAGTTCCTTAAATGTCATTGAGTGGTCGTTAACTACTCTATTGAGATGATAGTTAATCGACTCAACCACCGATTTCCATTCACCGCACATGTGAGGAGCTACATGTGGATCAAATGACCATTAAGTGCCGTTATTAGTGATGAATGTTGTAATGATCTTATGCTCTTGAGTGTATTAGGTAAATAGTCGTTTTATCTCAGCATTTGCACCAATGGAGTTCTTGTCGCAGTCGAAGTAGAGTGTGTGAACGATTCCACGCCTTGAAATAAATGGGGGGGGGGGGATGATTTGCTGTGCTGTGACTCTACGTTGTCGAGCACAGTGAACACAGCGATGAATGAATGCCTTTATTGGATATCTTCCACCAATTATCTAATAATTTTGTCTGAGTGTTGAGAGCGTGAATTGTACACCACCATAAAGTGTCTTATAATGTGCATCAGCAATAATTAGAGTGGTGAATGGTGAGTTTTTTGGTAGAATTGCAGGGTGTTTTTGCTCAGGATCGAGTGCTGACTGTTGTAGCCTGCCACGTATTCTCAGAATTTCATCATCGAATATTCGAGCGGTTAGGCGAGTGAGAATGTTGTTTGGTGGAAATTTTTTATTGTCACTTAGTGTCTTGAGTTCATGGGTAAAGTAAGCTGCCTGCGTTGACTTCATTCAGTAGTTTCTTGCTGCTGTTAGGTCTAGAGGGGTTATGATTTTCGGATTGGCAGTTATTCTTCGAAGAGTTGATGTGGCAATCATGATTGTAGCAGTTATTCTGTAAGTTTGGTGGATGTAGAATACCTGTCAAGTAACTCCCATTGAGTTGGAGTCTTGAGTGTTTCTGCAACAAGAAAGCAACTAGGTTTTGCTTCAATGTAGAATGCCTGTTCGCTGAGTGGATGATTCTCTGGCCAATTTTCTTCAGACCTGGTTAGCCAGGTAGATCCTGACCACTATAAGTCGTTGAGTAGTTAAGTGGTAGTGATGCCTCAAGAGGCACAGTCAGCTGGAGTATGTTTGCCCGGAATATGGCGCAAGTGTGTATTAGGCACAAGCTCGTGAATTTGCAATACACGATTCTAAACAAATTCTTTCCATGTGTCTGGCCGAGCGCTGATCCATGTGATTGCTACCGATGAGTCGGTCCATGATTTTTTAGAGTTTATGTTCACATGTAGAGTAGCTTAAACATAATGGGTGAGTTCAGCTAGCATGAGGGCAGCAGTCAATTCTAGCCTCAGGCTCGTGAGTTTTTTGAGTGGTGCGACTTTCGTTTTCGCAAAGTGTTCTGACTTGGCGGGCCCAAGGCAGACAGTCTGACAACATGCCGGACTTTTCTACCGGCGCTTCAGTCGACTCCTTGAGTTAATGAAAAATTAGTATTACTCTAGTCACCCAACAGACGTCTCTACGGCCTTCATGACGCCAACAAGCACGCGGTCGAGTACTTGTGACGTCAATTAGCTCCAGGCGAATCACGCAGACGAATCTATCGGACTTCTCTCGGACGATTCAGCTATTTTGTCAATCAACTCTCATATTTTCGTACAAATAACAGTTCAGTCATTTCACTTACATATCCATTGACACCACAAAGTGGGGATGAATTTGTGTCAGCTGGAGCGGTTTCATAAGGAGTAGGAGTAGCCGCGTAGCGGTGCGTCGGGCGGCAAGAGTGTAGGTGGGGGTAACGAATTAAAAATTTTGTAATTATTGCTTGATAATTATTATGTATCTATATACATTTTAATTATTATTTGATTATAATTATGTGATTTGTTTCGAGTCACAAAATTTTTAATATTTACTTATCATTAACGTCTGCGGGCAGTGGCGCACTCGGCGTGGTTTAGCGAGAGGGCCTTGACGAACCATCTAGTGGTTAATCGCGGTGGCATGGTTCTCGGCTGGTATCTTGCGATTGTGACGTTTTGCTTCATCCAATTGACGATGAGCAGCTTTAGCATTACTAACTGCCTTTGCAATAATCGCAATCGTTTTTACTGCTTTCCGTGCAGCTATCAATGCTGATTTTATAGGATCGGCACCCGAATCCGTCATCAACGTGGGTAAATCCACAATCTGTCTTAAAGGTTTTTTCTTTAAACCCTTTTCAACTTTTTTCTTTCCCACTTTTTCCTTCAAACCCATTCCGAGTTTTGATTTAACTTTCATGATATTTGTTACTCCTAATGCAGCAGCTCTCTCACCGAGATTTGCGTCTTTTGCAAAAACTCTCTGCAAAGCTTTTTCAGCAAGCACTTTATCAGCTGCGTTTCTCACTTCTACGTTTTCTCGATTTCTCGAATACGAAATGTCGTGCTCTTTACACGCTGCGTCCAACGGATTTACACCAGGATCACCACGTTCTAATCAATGTTGTAATTTTGTTCTGGGTCCATAATACTGATATTCAGAAATATGTAACTCGAATGGCAATTTATTTATGATGGTGTTAACTAAGCCGGCGCCACGTCTGTACTGTGTCATCGCCTGAGCCATACTGAAAGAATTTCCATAAAAGTCGCGCATTTATACTCTAGCTATTCAGTTAATAACGAGATGAAGTTTGAGCAACAAAGAACTGAATTACCGGTGTCGAATTTCGAAGTCGTGCCACAAACTGTAAAAATTCAACGCCATGGTAATTTATTACCGAATAGCGTTCGTGGCGTGATATGTGGCCCCTCGAATTGCGGTAAAACAAATGCTCTCTTAGCTCTTATTGTACACCCGAATAAATTACGATTTGAAAATATATATTGTGAAATATAAGATCGAGACAACTTGTATTAAGAAAGAGAGTTTATTAAAATGACAGATTCAAAATACAGAATCTAATATGACGTCTAATCTGTGCGAGTCTCAGTCACAAACAGGAGATAAACAAACTCTCCCCTCGTTGCTATAAACAATCTAATCGTCAAGCAATCGTCGTTAACTAACAAACTGTCGTTTGTCAATCCATCGATAGATGGACAAACACGCATATTTTACAATATTTATATTCGAAATCCACACATCAGCCAAAATACAAATTTTGGGAAAAATTACTTAAATCTGTAGAAGGTATTGGTTATTTTCCTTTTAATAAACATGAAGAAGTTGTTAAACCAGAGCAAGCAAAACCAAATTCAATAATGATATTTGATTGCGTAGCGTGTGAAAAACAAGATAATGTGCGTGCTTATTTTTGTATAGGACGACACAGAGATGTTGATAGCTTTTATCTATTTCAAACTTATGCACGTATTCCCAAACATCTAGTGCGAGATAATACAAATTTTCTCGTGCTCTTCAGACAAGATGATATGAATTTGAAGCATATTTACGATAATCATGTAAATACTGATATGACATTTTCTGATTTTCTAGAACTTTGTACCAAATGTTGGAATGATAAGTATGGATTCGTCGTTATCGACAAAGATAGAGAAATCAGTTGTGGACGTTATAAAAAGGATTTGATTGCTTTATTAATATATAAATTGAACAACAATAAGAGGAAAAGAACATTTGTGACGCAGTCATCAAAGTGGTAGTATGAAGATAAGAAAAATGCAAAAACGAGCTGATATTTTGCATCAAATTGCAAAAGCCAGTGACGCAATACGACAGAAGCATGAAATTATCAAACACGGGCGAGAAATAACTCAACGAGCTATGAACGAAATGTTTAAACCAGTTGTAACTCCTTTACAACAATTAGTGGACAAGACTTCGATAAAAATAGAGGAATTTAATGTGAAAAAAGAAGAGCTAATCAAAAGAGATCCTACAGAAGGAGCGACAAGCTTTCAAACAACACATGATAATAATACTGTTGATTATGATGTGGATAATATTATAATAACTGGTGATGAATCTTTTACCACTGCTCCTCATCAAAGTACACCGATAAAAGAGTTACCTGCAGTATCATATTTGAAAAAATTCGATTCAAAACATCAAGTGAAGGAATTGGATACAAAGTTTGGTGTAAGAAAATTAAAGAATAAACTGATAATTGGTAATGCTGAAGCAAGATTTGATGATAAATTTGTTTACATCGATAATAAAAAATATTGAAGTACTCCGGGTCTCTTAGAATTACTTTTCATGGAATTACCTGATCCAAATATAACAACAGACATTGACGATAATACTTATGGACAAACTTTAAAAAGCACTAACGCCTATCATAAACATTACCACCCTGACAGAAGTCTCAGAGAGAATAAATATTTAAAGAAATATCAAAATATTATCAGCAAATATAGACCGAAAAGCGGTAAAGGTTTGCCGCAATATATGATAAATCATAATCGACCACTGGACTATGTTTATTGGGATGATCTCAATGAACTTGTTGATCGATTACGTCTACTTGTTTCATCATGTGCTGCTGGTAATTTTAGCCATAACAATGAAATAATGTCAATTATTGAAGAATTACGTGAAGCTGGAATCATATATTCATCAGATGCTCAATGTCATCACTCATTTATTAATTATTTGTTGAAGAAATTTTTGGACGTCAGTTAAACAATGATCTACGAAAAAGTGCTCTCCGTGATCCACCTGGTAAGAAATTTAAATTGACAATCGATAAACAATATGACATGAATAAAAGAAGATCTGTGCAATCGTGCTGATCCAGTAGATCTAAATGATGCTATATCATTAAAAGTTATTAAATCAAGCATCAGTAATACGATAGCATCTTGAACATGAGAGATACAAAATCTCAGAGCAAAAATTGAAAATATCAGCGAGCAAGTAAAACGGCTATTGGAATCATCACAAACAACATGGCAAAGTTTGAAGGCTGAATGAAATAAAATAAATGAATTTTATCAATTTGGTCAATTAAATACGTTTAAAGAGGCAGATAATAGGCGTACCGACATTATAAAACAGCTGGAGGAGAACGTTCAGAAAAAATTGAAAGGAAGACCAAAGGTCCAATTGCCATGAATAAAGAAAAAAAACCAATTGCAGAAGAGCTTCATAGACCGGTGAGAAGAAATTATCAACGACGATATGTGGATATACGTGGTCTTGATGAGACTTGGCAGGCTGATCTTGTTGATATGAGTGCATATAAATCCTACAATAAAGGATATCAATATTTATGAACAGTTATTGATATTTTTTCTAAATATGCTTGGGCTATACCAATTAAAACTAAAAATGGTAAAGATGTCACTGCTGCAATGATGACTATTTTGAAAGGAAAAAGAGTTCCCAAGCAATTACACGTTGATAGAGGCAAAGAGTTTTATAATAAGGATTTTGAAGGACTTATGAAACAATATAACATTAAAATGTACTTAACTTTCAGCAATCTCAAAGCATCAATTTGTGAAAGATTTAATCGAACTTTAAAAAACAAAATGTGAAAAGAATTTACTCTTATTGGAAATTATAAGTGGATTGATCTGCTACCGGAATTATTATTATCATATAACAATATTAAACATCGTACAATCAAGATGAAACCTGCGGATGTGACTTCAGCCAATAAAAAGCAATTGTTTAATACCATTTGTAGAAAACTCAAAGCCGTGAAAATAAAAAAGAAGAAAAATAAGTTAATAATTGGTGATTAAGTTCGAATTAGTAAATATAAACATGTATTTGAGAAAGGTTACACTCCGAATTGGACCACTAAAATTTTTACCATCAGCAAAGATGGAAATACTCATCCAGTGACTTATAAATCAACTGACTATCAAAACCAACCGATAAAAGACGGTTTTTATGAGGATGAATTAACGGGAGTCCAATATCCTGATGTATATTTGGTTGAAAAAGTTCTAAAAAAACGTAGAAATCAAGCATATGTAAAATGGTTGGGGTTCAGCAATGAACACAACAGTTGGATAAATTTAAAAGATATATAGTTTATTTGACAAAAAATTAAACTTGTAATGATAACAAAAACTTATAATTGTCGGAAAAAATTATAATAATGATTGGTTAACTTATAAAAGAACCATTATAACTTATAAAATAACAATTCAGATCATGAGCTATGACAATTGTAACTCATAACTACGATATTTTGTAATCATTTCAAAAAAAAAATATAAAAACTACGAATTTGTGTTACTTTTTTTATAGGCCCATGGCGCAGTATCAATAGTTCCCTCTAATAATTGCCTTTTATTGTCTTGCCAACTCAAAGCTTTTTTTGATCTAGAAACAGTACATGCTTCATGCTTTTCACTAACAATGTGATACTCAATTTTATTGAAAATTGTATAATTAAATAGGCATTTTTTGTAGTCATCAATTGTGATGGTTTTAACTATAGCCTCCTTCACACCTTTAGCTTTTTTAACAATATCATCCTCATCTTTATCTTTTTCTTCAATTAAAATAGTATAGCTATACATTTTAGCTCGAAGACCAACGAATTCAGTCATAATTATCCCTTTATTTTTATCTTTCATTAAACCTACTACCTTCTTATTCTTCCTGGGAATACCATATACATTATTTTCTGGATAATCAGCGGTATCATACATATGAATATCATGTTTTATATAGTCATATATGTTAACATTCATAAAATGATGAACTAAGCTATCTGTATCAGTATATAGCAATTTAACATTATTTTTGAACGTTTTCTTAATATAATTATAATGAAAATCATAAATAAAAATCTTTGATAAATCGAGAATTGCAAAGCCTACATAAATTGGTTTATTAAACATTACTTCAAGCTGATTCATTTCAATAATAACCATATCATCATCATCAAAAATAACACTGCTATGGAAATTCGGTTGTGATATCAGACTTTTTTCTCATTTCTGTGATTAAATCAATATATTTTTTTAACCAAGCTGACTGTTTAAACTGTAAAACTCTATGAATTTTAGTGATTTTTAAACCAAGTTCAATACATTGTTGTAAATTTCTATAGTGTATAACATATTCATTCTTTGGCAAGAACGTTGTTATCAGCTTTTTACATTTGCTATCTGGTGGTTGCCAATGTTCAGAGCATAATGTTAAATCTTTCTGATGTTCATGTAATGATTGTGGATAATCTAAGTCTACTTCAAAAATATAGCCAGTAGAAGAATTCTTAGGAATATTCAAAATTAAATTATCAATATCATTATTAAAAATAAACTTTCTAGTTACCCACTCGAATGAACCGGTGGGTAAATATTCACTCATTGCAGCACCATAAAGATTATTCACATCAAAATACATCAGATATGATTCTTTTCCATTTTCATCAAAGTTCTCTCCCATGTACTTATTATTAGCTTTAGCATATCTATTGCTACATTGAGAAACACCACCTCTTATACCTTTCTGAATAAAATTTAACATTTCAACCTCCTGTGAAGGATCAAGTTCTATTTCTGTGTATATTAGCATGGCATCAACAGCTAGACCTGGAGCAGTTCAATAATGTAATGGATCAAGGTTATAAGCAGCTAAACAGTTTTCACGAAAATTTTCAAAGATATCTGCTAATAGTATCACATCCGTTTCTAAATATAAATCTGAATATTCACCCAGAGGTTTAAACTGAAACTTATTCTAAACATTGAGTGCATGTTGATAGTCTTCATCTGATATCCTTGTATTACTCAACTCGGAATCAAAAGCTGATTGTGCAGGGAGCTGGGTTTTATCAAGTTTTCCCAGTTATCTATATATTCATAAGGAAAAACACCTTTCCTCACTAATAGTTTAAATTTTTCAGGATCGCTATAAAAGCTTTCAGTAATATTTTTTTAATCATCATCTAGAAAGGATGCTAATTTATCAATGCTGCTAGACATAAATCTAAAGGAATCTATGAATTGCAATTTAATTACTATTTCACGTGTTCTTTTTCTATTTCCATTGTACTTTTCTTTACCGACAGCTGTTGTGAAAGCTATGTATTTTTCTTTATTTATCGGTAATAAATCGAATTTACCTTCAAATGATGTTGCTGCTAATTTTTCAATTAAAAAATGAAAATCGTATCCCGAAAGATTGTGAAAAACTATTGGAATCATATAAGAAATCTGATAATTCAAATTACATCTGTTGGGTGCTGGACTACGATAATTACCGGTAAAGTGACAATGATCACGAATTTTAGGTTCACCATGTACAAAAACTCCATCACAAATATGACACTTTCTAGCTTGATTATGAACTTTTTGCTCCTGGAGAGTTAATGGATTCATTGGCACAATATGTTTGATGTTGTCTTTTACATGTTCTGACAATTTTTTTTGATTCTCTCATGAACCAATCAATGCAATCTTTTCCACGTTTCGTGAAAAATTTAGATTTAGACTTATCATATGAGCAATAAAAATAAACAGCAATACTACATGGAATATGTTTTTGTCTATTGTTATCTGGTTTAAGTATGCATTCTAGATCAGCATATACAACAAATGGAACTTGTTCCTTATTATTATAATTTTTAAATGTAATTTTTTCATCACTTGGTGGGAAAGTGATTGCTGTTTTATTCATTTCAATATAATCTTCACGATGATTATCATAAAATTTTTCAAATTTAAAATGACATAAATAATGATCGCATGGATATTTTTTGTTTTACTATCAGAAATTTGAGAGCTAACTAATCTAGAAAGATCCGTAATTAAACAAAAATGATAAGTAGATTTTAAATTATTTTCATGATCAACCTGAGCATTACTTTCCACCATTAACAAATGTATACATTTTTCATGACGAAATCTACTCAAGTATAATGGGAATATATATTATCATTATTATTTAACCCATAAACATTGATTGAAAAATTTTTCCCTTTATTAATTAATTCAAATTTTGGTATATCATGAAGAGTTATTGGACAATTAATGCCATCATACTGGAGAACTGTTGAATAATGCGGATATGATGAAGTTCTCGTAGAATTAATTTCAGCTGGATGCAGAGCTGCAGTAACTGCCCAAAGAAAACAGCATTGGTCATTATTCTTGATGTTTAGTACTGCTTTCTTATTTTGAATGAACTTTGGTAGGGGGATGAAAGTTAATGCTCCTGCTGCTAATAGAACATACCTATTGATGTTTACTTGGAGATGCACAATTACCACCATGGACCATCCTGAATCTCTTTCTTCAAAGTCCTCAACTTTTGCTAATAAAACATCAATGACTTTCTCCACTATAATTCCTTCTACGTCACGTGATGGCATAAATAGTTCATTTGGCGTCGTGAAATATTTTATTTCTTTAGTGAATTCACCATCTTTAACATTATTAAAATTGTACGCCAAAGAAAAGTTCAATAAAGATATTGATAAAGACTCTCAGAATCATAGACGTGGCTTGAAGAGTCATAAAGCGAGATATTCTCAGTCGTGTATAGTCTTGAATAATAAAAGATAGAAAAAAAATTCTTTACATAATTGATATGGAAGGATTCATGATTAACAAAAGATTTTTTTGCAAAGAAATGGGATTTATTAACACGATTACAAGTGAAGTGAATTCAAGATTTTATAAAATTGGTAAATTTAATGAACTATCACATGAAGATAAAAAAAACTGCATCATTCTGCTTGCATTATGTCCATGGAATGCTATATCGAGATAAACAAGATGATGAAGAACCATCAACCCTGGATAAATTATTATTGAGAATTGCTAATGAAGCAGAAAATGAAAGAATGGTTATAGCATACAAGGGAGGAAACTTTAAGAAAACATGGCTGAATCATTTAAACATCAACAACTGCATCAATCTGAAGTCAATAGGGTGCCCAAAATTTGAAGTCATCATGGAATACATGGAACAAAAAGATAAAGCATCCTACAATCAATTAGAAACTCTATAGTGCGGAAGAAATTTTAAGCTAAGGAACACACAAAAAGTCGCACATTGTCCAAGGAAAGGAGTCTTTTGTTTCAACTATTTCTTGGAAAATATGTTTTAAGTTCATTATTATTTATATACTATTAATCTTGTCATTCTTAATTACTCTCTTATGTTATAACTAAACGACAATGTTAAAATTTTCGATAATTATTAATGTAAGTTTTGTGAGAGTAACTTAGAATGAAAAAATAACAATTACAATAATGAAACTATTATGTATTTTATAATAAAAAAAACGATATTCATAGTAAAAGCGAGAATAATTTTTTATTCAATTATAAAATATTATAGCATGGTTAAGAACATTATAGTTACTTTCTCATCTTGAAGAATATAAGAAAATTAACTTATAGTAACATTAATCAGAATAAAAGTACTTTCATCATAAAGAACATAAGTAAATTAATTTATTGTAACGTTAATCAAAATAAAAATACTCTTTTATTTTGAAGAATATAGGTAATGTTATGTAATTTTGCTCTTTAAGGGTGTCAATATGAGATACATATGCTCAACCTTAGAGACTTTAAATTCCTCTCTTGAGTCCTAGCCTCTCGACCAATAGACAAGGATGAGGGGATCTTCGATAGAGAAAGTAAAAATGTGTGATTTATATAAAACAATAACAAAGATAATTAAATGGAAATTATTAGAAGAATTCAATTAAAATGTTACCAACAGATGATTTCCTTTAGTGAGGTAAAAATGTATTAAAATTAATTGGTCTTCCGTTGATGTTCCAGTCAGCGTAATATTCTTTTTTTTTAACTCGCGAAAGTATTTAAATATTCGTTGTTAACAATTTTAAAAATTATATTGGCTTCACATAAAAATTTACTAACTTCAACAAAATTATTGATACAAGACAAAATAAGACTAACAATTTTTGAGCGATGTTTCACGATGATCTGATCTTGATCTTGCTTTTCCGACAACTGACTGATGCATCAAATCTCACGTATTTATTTAGTCGAGGATGACATTATTAGAAGTCCCTTCTAATGCTAATGCTCTTCTTTTGTCACGCACGGGTATTTAAACTCTTATTGCTTCTTCGCCTCGTGGGTTTTCCAAAGCAATAAAATAGCTAAAAGATGATTTCCTCAAAAATTATCTGAAATCTTTTTTGTTTTAACGAAATTAAAAAAAACATTAGTAATAATCGTTAACCTCACTCATTGAGTTTCATTTTCAGCCTTTTTAAAAAATATATGTATATATTAAATAATTATAGAAAATAATTGAAATACACTCAGACATTACACTCCTCGCGTTAGACGGAAGAACGAGTGACAAAATTTCATCGAGTACGACGTTTTGTAAAATCAAAACATCTACAATAAGATTAGTCACACTCAATTCATACATGGTTAGTTATTTGAAATTATTTTTCATCTGTCGGTTACAATGATAGACTTCTTATAACTAATTTACAATATATTTTGAAGTCCTTCTGTTGGCTTGCCGGTAGCTCCGTTGTCATCCTTCTGGAGATTGGTAAAAATTGTGTAGGCCAATTTTGGAGGAAGTCATTCATTTTACAAATACCCTAGTTGTCATTTCAGTTTATTGCTTATTTATGCTTGGATATAGTGGTGAACTAGCTTGGGCTTCTGTACCATCTTCTCCATTTTCAACGGCTATATCTGACATCTTCATATTTGGCGAAGAATTTTTGTTTGGTTTGTCTTTTGCCAAATGAATTAATAAATATGTGATCGAGTCCTAAAGGGCTCCTATCAGTTTCAGTGACCATCCGTACACGGTATGGAGTGTATAACCGTGTACAATGGTGTCTACTATGAGTTTGCATATTTTCCGGACCATGAAAACGCCAATGAATCCTGCACTGATAGTTCCAAATTTAATGAATTTTCCCCAGGTCTTCTCCCAGGCATTTTTAGCTAATTTTTCCAACGATTCTTCATTCAGCATATTATAAATTGACGGTTTATTGGATATGGATAGCTTTGTTGCCTTTCCGGCAACGGTCTCTAAAACTGCTGCTTGCTCCATGGTGAACATTATTCTGTTTCTCATTGTTTCCAAATCTTAAGATGTATAGATTCCGCTACTCGCCAAATGAACGGGATTTTTGTATTCCCAAGTGATCTTCGAGTCTGGTTTTAGACTCATTGGTGGTGCTGTTTCGACAGGTTTTGGCATAAACTTATACCAGGTCTGTCCAATTCTATAAAATTGTAATAATGGCGAATTACAAGGAATTTGGGCTGCATGATTTGTGATTATATGAGTTTTCGGTGAAAGGAAGAAGCTTTGATTATTTCTTAAGATTAGAATTCTATTATAACAAACTTCTGTATGTTGAATTTTTACTTCTACTGGAACACATTGTACAATGTGAAGAACCTCTCCTGCCGAAATTGCCATGAATCCAGGTCTTTTTATGAACATATACGCGAATTCGTCAGGCTGGGTTGATGCGATTGCTAAGCTGTTCTGTTGAATCTCCTTCTCCAATTTACACCTATGCATCATAACATCATGATATAAAGTTTGGAGCTGACGTCTAATGTGTCTTTCGACATAAATGAATTTAGTATTGATATAAAAAAATATATCCATATTGTCAGTCGTTGTATTGACTGCTTTGGTTGCTTCTACCTGACCGAGTGCGGTTCCAATAACTATGAAAAGTTTTGGATGCTCAGTCATTAATAATTTGAGACCACATGAGTCTTTAGCTCCAATTACAGATAATGAAAATGTAGTATTTTTTGACTGAACTGTATAAATCGTTTCCCCCTTTAGTTCCTAATTTTTAAGCTAACCCTCTATATAACGTAGAATAAGTAGTCATAGAACAATATCTACGCGGTAATTGATCCCAGAAGGTATGTCCTCCCTCAGGATCCACACATGTTCCTGAATTTAAATTACATTTAAATCCAGACGGTAAATAAACTTGATTTGAGTCCGTTTTTACTCGGGTTATTGCTGATCGTCACTAATACGAACAGTGCCCATTACTACTACAGAATTCCATGTTCTATATGGATCTGAGTACTGTGCACCTAAACAAGCTCCAGTCTGAGTAGATGAGCCTGCTAAGGTGATACTTCTAACGGTAGTTGTATTTAACAGTAAACCATCTATTACTGCATTAGCGATTCGAAGCGTGCCATGATCGTGCGCTATTTGGCATGCTTCCCTTGTTATGGAATGGACATAATCCATGTATGCGTTATCAACAACCGAAACATGGGAATGCATTCCACAATGAAGAACAGTTTTTCTTGAACTACTTATTTCAACTTTACATTGTTTTACTTCAACGTGATCATATTCATTAATTTGCAGTAAGAAAAGGTTTACGTTAGTTATGTCTACGTGTTCATCTTCGACATTGCATTCTTCAATGGCTAATAAAGATATCGTTGTCATATTCAACGACTTGAAACCGCAATCATATCCAATAATTGCTTGAACCGCTCTAACTACAATTGACAATAGTAAGACTTGAAGTCCTTGCATTGTGACTGTGAAAATAAAATGAATGAACAAAAATTAATTTTGATAATTTGGATCCTTCTCCTTGGTTATTCGTTTTTTCGACTTCTTCAATTGTTCTTTAGCTTCGGATATTGTTATTTTTGACCTTTTCAATCTGTTAGAATGAACTACTTTCGGTTTATTTTAGATTAGTATTTTAACATTCCCGTTTGGAAATATCTCTAAAACTTTAAACGGTCCATCATAACGGTCACCTAGTTTATTTGGTTTCGGACCTTTCTCTAGGAAAACATTATCTCCTATGTATAACTCCATAGGTTTCATTTTTTTATCATAATATTTCTTTGACGTTTCTTTTGAATCTACTAGATTTTCGTAAGCTAATTTACGTATAGTCGTTAGTCTTTCTACTAAATCTGTAATGTAATTTTCATACGTCGGCAGACGATCTAAGTTGTGCAACGGTTCATTTGTTAGAACGTGCGCTACTTTTCCAAAAACAAGTACATAAGGTGTGAATTTCGTACCTTCATGAACACTCGTATTATACGAAAACATGGCTAATTCTAACCACTCGTACTATTCGTCATCCTTTTGTGTGAATTGTTTTAAATATTTTCCCAACACATGGTGAGATCGCTCTAAAGAACCATTTGATTGTGGCCTAAACGCGGTTGTCTGCAACTTTTTAATTTTAAATCTTTTTACTATTCTTTGCATAAAAGCACTGATAAAATAATGATCTTGATCAGTCAATAAAACCTTTAGTGCCCCAAACATACAAATAAATCTTTTAATAAATGCATCGGCAACCGGAATCGCTGTCATATTTTCAAGCAGAATCGCGACACTATATTTTGATAACTGATCCTGAATTGTTAATATATATTCTTTTCCTCGTGACGTAACTGGTAAAAGACCTACTATGTCCATTGCAATTTTTTCAAAAACTGTACCCGGAGTATCTGTGATACTCATCGGTTGTCTATTTTTGACACGAGTTAGTTTTTTTAATTGACAATCTAAACATTGCTGTATTCGACGTTGTACGTCACTTTTTAAATCTTCCCAATAATAATTATGCTTTAATCTATTATACGTTTTAGACACACCCTTATGACCACTAATAGGTGAAGAATGTGCTTCAGCAAAAATTTTATCACGTTCATCTGGAGGAACGTGCCTAATAGTTCCAAGACGAATAATTACTTTTATATTTTCATTTTCAAAAATTTCGTTAATTATTGTTAAAACGTCATCCCAAGAAATATTTTCTATATATTTTGAATAAGCAACTGAAACTGTTCCAATATTCTTTTCTTTCAACATAACTTTCAAATTGACCAAACACCGTCCTATATGACTTTTTACTTGAATTATAGATTCTCCTTTCGATTCTCGAATTATACATGCAAAATGAACTTTCCGTTTAACTTTAAACGAATAAATACTCCCTTCACTAGGAACTTTAATTAGAGGCATTTTATTAATGTCATTTAATTTTTTAGAGCCCTCATCACAAGGATGTCCACTCTCATCAACAAAATAAACTAGGTTATCTTTTCTATACTCAAATAATTCTTTTGATAAAACAATATTCGACCTAATATTCTTAATTTTCTGTTCATCAACAGCTACGTTCTTCAATGGATTATCCGATTCATTGTTTGATTCGACGTCAGACTCAGAGTCAGAATCATGAGAGTTTTCAGAACCAGCAAATCTCGTATCATCATCGCTAGAGATACCTTGAGTATTTACATTATAAGGTTTCTTAGAGTCCAACACTTTTCCCGATGGCCTACCCCTTTTCTTGAGTATGGTTTCACCCGTGTTTACAACTCCTTTACGCGGCCTACCCCTTTTCTTTTTGGGAATAACACTGCCGTTTTCTTTTTCTTTTGACGATTTTTCTAATGAATTATCTAAATCGTTGACTTCATTGTCCATTTGCAATTCGAGATCGGAGTAATCTTCCTTTTTATTCTCTTTTTGCTTGCACACGAGTAGTAACATTTACAATTTCCACCGGATTTCGCGCCAGCGCATCCGCGTTCAAATTAATTTTTCCCGGTTTATATTTCACGTCATAATCATATTCTGCTAATTTTCAACGCCATTTAAGAACTCTTGCATTTGCTTCTTTTGCAGATTGAAACCAGATCAATGGTTTACGATCAGTAACTAATGTGAATTTATGCCTATAAATGTAAGGCCTAAAATTTTTAACTGCTTGGACAATAGCCAAAGCTTCCTTTTCATATGTATCGTATTTTAATTCAGCGCCTCTTAACGCTCTTGAATAATAAACAATAGGTTTATCTTTACCGATTTCCCCCTGAGATGAAACTGCACCAACAGCAATGCCTGAAGCATCTGTTGTAATTATAAATGGTTTTGAAAAATCTGGATTTTGTAATACTGGAGCTTCACATAAAGCTTCCTTCAATATCTCGAAAGCACTTTGTGCTTCTTGAGACCATTCAAAATCTCTATTCTTTTCTAATAAACGCATCAATGGTTTTGCAATTTTTGAAAAATTCTTAATAAATCTTCTATTATATCCAGTTAAACCAAGAAAAGCTCTAATATTTTTTTGTGTTTTCGGTAAAGGGAAATTTTTTACTGCATCTAATTTTGATTGATCAGGTTTCAACCGTTCCTTACTAATGATATGACCGAGATAATTTACTTCACTACGTAAAAATTCACATTTATCTGGTTGCAATAGCAAATTAGCTTCAATTAGCATCAATTCTTTTTTCATGCTTATCTAAATTTTTCGCGAAAACTACGATATCGTCTAAATGAACAAACTTCGATATACCTTGCAACCCAGTCAGAACCATATCCATTTACCTTTGGAACGTCGCTGGTGCATTTTTTAATCCGAACTGCATACGTTTAAACTTCCAATGTCCTTGTAGGGTTGAAAACGCCGTCTTATGGCTATCTTTTGGATCCATCTCAATTTGATGATATCCAGAAGCCAAATCAAATACAGAAAAACACATTGAACCTCCTAATTAATCAAGAATATCAGTAATATCTGGTAAAGGATAAGCGTCAGTAAATGTTCTTTGATTTAATTTTATTTAATCCGCAACGACTCGCCGTCATTTATTACGACGCGAATCTGGTTTCTTAGGCACAATCTAAATTGGACTATTATAAGGAGACTCAGAAGGCCCAATAATGCCTGTATCGAGTTCTTCTTTAATTTGCCTTTCAATTTCTGTTTTTAAAAACTGGGGTGTACGATATTTTTTTACTGTTATAGGAATATCTGAGGTAGTTTGTACTTTATGATTATATACATCAGTTGAACCCAATGGTTCGCCTGGAATATAAAACCGATCTGCATATCTTCTTAAAATTTTTTCAATATGGTTTCTTTTTTCTTCGCCTAAGTGGCCTAATCTTAACAACTTTATAATTTTCTTAAAGCGTTTATCATTTTCAAAAGTCTCAACAATTGTCAAAATTTTTCTTGTATTAGAATTATTAACATTTAGTTCATTAAAATCTAATTGACTTTTAATTTTATAATGTTTATTTAAATATTCTTCTTGATCAATTTTAGGATCATGTATACTTACTACTGACTGTATAGATAAAGTAGGAATTTTCAATCCCACTTCGCTCTCAGTCGTATTGAATACCTGCATATAAGCACGACTATCATTAACACGTACTAAACAATTGCCTAAAAATATGCCCTTACACGCTTTCGATCTCGTAACATAACCTTCGACAATATCTTTATTTTTAACTTTTACGAAAAAGGTCGATTCACTACGAGGGGAAATGTACATCACTCTATCCTCGACTCTATTAGCTTTTTTAAACAGATATTCAAAATCATCTATTTCCATTACTTTATTTTTATAATCAATTCGTGAGTGGCGAAAAATCGAGATCCTACAAGACCTGCATGCCGAATACCTAAAGTATCAGGGATCACATGACATACAGTCTCTTTATTAATCAATTTTATTTTTACACTTCCGAGTGTCTTCATGGGTACATTTGCAATACCATGTAATTCAACAATTTTATTTTTGTCAATCGTCGTGGGATCATTTACATAGCTATGCTTAAGTAAGTTCGGCGAAGCTCCTGAATCTATCATCATAATGACATCTTTATTTTTATTTGTTTTTCCCACAACAATATACGGTAGATCGTCTAGATTTTCTAATTTCACGCTCATGATTAGTACTTGCTTTCCGTTTCTTCCTCGAAAGTCAATGTCTCCGGACGCTTTTGAAGTGTCTCTGACCCCACGCCCATCTGGCGAGACACGTTCGAGTTTTCCTGTTCGTCATATTTTTTAGCTTTAAGACGGAAACAGCTGGAAATGTCATGACCTGATTTTTTACAGAATTTATAAGATTTGTTTTGATTACTTTTATTTGAATTAATTATTAATCGACACGTTTTAGCAATATGACCATTTTTTCCACAAATTTGACATTTCACATTTGATGAAACTCTATTTGGATTTTTAAAACAAATTTTAGCATTATGTCCAGTTTTACCACAAAGCTGACAATTTTCTTTTGAATCATTATCTTTCGCTCGACAATTTTTCTTTATATGACCGGGCTTATTACATGAATGGCAAACAACTTTTGTCTTCACTTGATCATTATTATCTGGATTTTTGCCTTTATCATTATTTTGTGTATTAGTTACAAATTTAACGGGTATACTTCTATCTTTATTTTTATTTTCTTTAGTTTTTAAAAAATATAATAAATATAAGATATTTATAATTAAACATTGGGTCATGACGTTACGCTCAAACTTTTCAGTATAGAGTAGCGTGTTACTCGGCACTATAAATATGAGCGGCGAGAGCGCGCTAGTTGGATGAGTGGCAATATTCGGATGGAGCAAAAAGTAAAGGTGGCGTGGCGCCGAGTATCTACCGCTTCTCTAGATCTAAAAGAAATTTGCATTAATCCGGTCGGGCTGTGTTTTTTATAACAAAAAAAAAACACTAAACAAATGAAAAGATTAAATACTTAAAGTACTATTAAGCGCAAGACAGCACATGGATTTGGATGCTTTTGGTGAAATAATATTATTGATCATGAACTATGACTCTTAACAATGACGAATTGATTATAGCAATATGAATTTGTTATAAACAATCAAAACTTGTATTCATCGAGTAACTTATGCGTACATCACGTGAATTTTGATGCTAGCTAAATAATGTTATTTATGACGAAATATGACGTATTATTCATAACAATGTAAATTTGTTATAAACAATTAATAATGGGAAGTTCGTCGTAAAAGCATAGACAAATTATGCTCAGACCTATTTTTTTATTTTTTTTATCATAATAAATACATACAACTCAATTTAAGATGAAACTAGAATATCTTTTCTTTCAGAGAACTTTGTTATTAGAACACAACCGGAAACATACGGTTTTTCTAAAAATTTGGAAATATACTCATAAACAGGCAGTTTCAGTTTTTCCATTTTTGTTTGCAGGATTTCTCTCTTCTTGCCATACAACGGACAGTACTATTAAACGTGATTAGGGTCTTGCATGTGAAATACGCATTTACAACTTCGTGAACTTGTTAAGTTGATCCAAAAAAGGAAGTCGGCGAGATTGTGGGGGTTGGCCTTAAGTCTTTTTATTGTTACAATAGTTTTCGTGGTCGAACCTGTCGTGAAGTACCAAGGTTTGGTCTTATTTTTCTTACAATCTAGTCTAAAGTATCCTTTACCTGTTTCTGCATTTCGATCAACCAATTGATAAATTCTATTGAAGAGGCAGTTTTTTTTTGAATTCCACGGAAGTCCGTATATGGGATGGAACTATGGAGATCGGGAAAGAGGAGAGAGCTCGAGCTTCGAAATCCGCACCAGGAATGGAAGGCATTAGCTACAAAGTGATCAAGAAACTTTCAGTTAATTAAAATTTGATACTCTTAGATATTGTTAACGAAATTTTTGAAAAAACAGCTATCCCATGGAATGAAAGGGATCGTATTTGCATTTCATGGACAAGTCGAATAAAAATAGTGTTCACCCGATAGCTCTCCTTTCGTGTTTTTGCAAACTGTTTGAATCTTTAGTTGAAAATAGACAACAGTGGTGATCCGAAAGTCTACAGTTGATCCAAAATAGCCAAACTGGTTTTCGTCAAGGTCACACCTGCAATGATAGCCTACTGATTTTTGTGTTATATGTTGAAGATGGGTTTGCTAATCGAACTGACACTCTCGCTGCATTGCTCGATGTCCAAGGGGATTCTGATAACGTCCAAAGCGACCTACTACTGGATAAGCTCGTGAAAGTAGATTGCTAAAAAAAAATTCATTGCTTCATTAAGCATATCACATATCAAAGAGAAATAATCACAAATACTTTGGACAATAAAACGATGATAATGTATAAAGGTGTATAACAAGATAGAGTTTTGAGTGCCCTATTATACATTCTATATGTTTCTGACATCATAAAATACCTACCAAAGAGCGTTGCTGTATCTGAGTTTGCAGATGATATCGCTCTGTATATGATAAGTAAATCTTTGTCGATATTCAAAAATCCTTCGACGAAATCAGTTATGAACAAAATTAGTCCATATCAATAAAAAAAATATTAATCCAGGCTTCTTAGCAACTGGAATAGAAAATCATCTCATCAAATCCTGCAAACAAGCTTGTTTTCTTGGTATAGTCTTTTACTACAAACTAACTTTTGGCCCTCACATTAATCCGATTCAGAGTACATGTTTTAAATCTTTAAATATTAATGTTCCACGGGATAAATGGTAGCACTGCGATACTGAAATCCTTAAAAACTTTGAGGTGATTGGATATACTAATAGACATGAACGCTGCTTAATCTGTGACAGGAGAGATGGGAAAAAAACAAAATAACCTAAGTAAAAATGTCTTGGAGACTCAAGAAGAAAAACTGCACGATTGTAGAATTAATTTTGACATATCGGCAAAAGTCACGGAAGCTTACATGGCTTGTGAAACTTTTTTACACATATCTCATTTTCAGAAAGTTAAAGTTAAGCTTGGGATATAAATTGGTAATGATGATTTAGGTACGGTCGCGTCATTTTGTAAAAAAGCTAACTACGTAATAAAAAAATGAAGCGATAAAAATCACGCAGTATTGAAACAGAGTAAATGTTTATACGGCCTAAAATTATCAACCCCACTCGTCAAGTAATTTAAATATTGTTTTAGCTGTGCTTCGGAAAAGAATAAAAATAACATTAAAAAAACTAAGGCAGATCTTTCAAATATTGTCAGACATGGATTCAATAACCATTCTGAACGTGGCAGATTGGTATAAATACAAACATGATCTAGAAAACTATCAGTATAAAATATTACTAAGAGGTAATGGTTGAAACAATTTGTCCTGACAAGGACAACTTTAATCTATTTTTGAATCGATTGGTGTCACTTCATAAAACAATTGCACGAGCAACTGCTAAATAGCTTTATTATGGTGGATTAGCTTGAAATGACACCCAGATTGGTTCTGCAATTCGTCAAAAAAATGTCGAGACTACTTATATAGAATTCATCACCACGGAGACGTTGAATTCACCAAATTCGAAATCATACTAAAATATCGATTGCAAATAGATGAAAAAGATCGACGACGGAGAACTACAGCCTGAACTATTCAATTGAAAAAACGACGTCGCTAACTTTTACAACTAAAATCAAATAAAAACAATAAGGCAACACAGAAAGAAGATATATGCTACGAGTCAGGATGTGGACTGAATGTTGGTAGTCATTAGGTTAGTTAGTTCACTGATAATATCTAAAGAAAGGTTCAAAAATGAGCGTAATGCAAAAGTTTGTTACAAACAAGAAGTGCTTGCTGAGGAATATTTACTGACAAATTAAGTACTAATTTCACATAATGCAGCTTACGATGTAGAAGTGCTCCAAGCTCTAATAACACACCTTAAAGTAAATATGACCCAACAAGATATACTGAATAACGTTTAAAAGTTTATTCTTTCATTCAACAGAGAGAGAGAGAGAGAGAGAATGCTGGAATTAAAGTGTCCTGACTTGGTCAGGAGTAATTTATCTATAGCCTGACATTTTTTTCCCCACCGAAAAATTGGACAACTCAAGACCTCTCCTGTCCGCTCATCTTCGCCAATTAGACTACTTTAATTAATTTCTAGGCGTTGCAATTCCTTCTGAAGGACCTACAAGCTTCGAGAACACAGAATTTCGGGTATATAATCTGTGTTAGTCAGTATTCTTTAGTTACCGTCAATACCGTCAGTATTCGTACGTGTTAGGACTCGGGCGACTCATTGGCATCATCCAATGATGCCAACCGACAGATAACTCAGTATAACAGTTAACTCGGTGCGTGTGTACGACTAGACAACACACACAGACAAACAATATTCCTCAGATATCGAATAACGTAATAGTCAATTGACTACAGAGATGATTGTAACCTCGTCAAGCAGTCTAACTCACATCAGAAATTATCAGTCATCTCAAGTTGGTCTGATCACACATCTTCGTTGAGAAAAAAGTGAACGATGTCAGCTTCGACGCCTCATGGCCTCATGGACAGTCACACACCCAAGATCTGCACCAGAATAACTCGCTTGTGTCTTTGTGACTGACGCCAACTTATAAAAGCGCTAACTACTTCTGGTCAAGAGGCCAGTCCTGGAAAACTTACAACTTTCCAGGGATTTTCACTCATCAGGCAAATCATCAGTAAACCCATTGTGTTGACAAACTGTTTAACGCTCCAGAGCAAGTCCATCAGCAACTGTGAATGTTTGTATTAAAGATGATTGTTCTTCAAAGACTGCTTGGTCTCCTCACTGCTGAGTTTATCCACGTGTACATTGATGAGCCTCTTGCGATTCTTGCACTTGGATTTTGAAGCGATCTACGCCTTACCGAATAACTTTTTCGTGTAAGGAAGGCTCGTTACCAGAAAAAAGAACTGAACATGAAAGAACTGATTTGAAATCATTGAATTTGATAATCTCATCAATACTTGGTTAATGAGCTACTTTTAATGCACTGATCACCAGATTTCAGTCAATTAAGTGACTAGAATTTGAAAATTTATCGATTACCTAGTCGATTGGTTATCGACCTGGTGCCAAGATGGCCACTGAAGTTTCTCTCAGCTAAATATTTGAATTGAGAATTAATTCATTTTCAACACATTCTGAGAAATATCAGTCCACTCTTTCTGTGAACTATCAATGAACTCAACATTGTACAGACAATCCAAAGACTTTCCTTTCAGTGAATTAATCTCATACAATGATCATACTGACTCGATGATTTCTATGTTTCTGTTATTGTTTTTTTAGTTATCAATAAATTTTGAATTGTTACTGATAAACGGTGTCAGATAACTCATCTACATCCGTTCAACAGTCTCAACAGTTCTAGCATCCAATTATCCTCATAATATACAGTCCACATTTATCGCTGATTACCGTTAACCTGTATGTCATATCACCTTTTTCTGGCGGTGTATCGAAACCCCAACAGAAAGCAATCAATACAATCTTTCGATTGTCGAAAATATAAAAAAGATAAAAAAAACTGGTAGTTTGTCAAGTAATATGATGATAAAGCTGACAGGAGCTGGTGTAACAAAATGATGATTTTGTTCCCATTGTTCGGCATTGATCATTTAACTTTGAGCTGTGCGAAATACGTTCATTGATTGTATTTTCACCTCTAATCGTTTATTATCAGGTATTTTTTTAATCTCTTTATATACAGATTTCACAAATAATTTATCTTCATCTTCCTTTTTATTGACGTATTGCTGTAGTGTAGCTTTCTCTCAAGCTTCTATAAACATTTTATCAACAATATTTAATTTTTGTCTTTTTCTTGATGTGGGAGTTTCTAATCGATCATCTTCATCATCAAAATTACTCTCTGTATTATTGTTAATTACTGTTCTGTCTAAAAACTGCAGCCTGGTAAAATAAACATACACATTTTTCTTGTTTGTAGCAGACCCAGACGGCATACTCTTCTGTCTATTAAGTTCTCATCTAAATCCATCTCTCGTATTCTTTCATTTTTTGGTCAAAAAAGCCCCAAAAAATAAAGATCATGATATTTTAACAATTTCAAAAATTACACAAATAGTAAAAATATCATTACAATGAAGATTTTAATATATAAAAAAAATATCTAACATAGTACTGATAATGATCACAATTAATGATACTAATGCAAAATTTAAATTACTTTTCAATATTCTAAATTATTTTTTTTGAATACATTTTAGATATTTGGTAAGTGGATGCAGCTTCACTCATTTACATTTTACATATCTCTGGGGATTATCTACGATTCCCAAAATTATTCGTCAAGTGTGTATAATATTATAGAATAACTTAAAGAATGAGTACATGGTTGAAATAACAAGAGAAAAATGGGAAGATATAGCAGAAGACTTCGAAAATCTCACTGATTTTCCCAACTGCATAGGAGCAATTAACGGTAAGCACATTAGCATCGAAGCATCTCCAAATCCAAGGTCATTGATTTCTAATTATAAATATAACTTATTAACCGTATTACTGGCTGTATGTGATTTTTAGAATGTTTCTAAGATTTTGATCAATTTCCTATGTCGTTAAAAACTTATCAAATATTTAATTATTATTTTAACACTATTATTGTAAGATCATTTTTTTCAGATACCACAACAAGCTTTGATGGATTTTATTTATGAAGCACTGCAGTGCAAAATCTCCATTTTTAACATTTATAATAAGGCTAGTCATATAATTTTATTAATTAGTTATTAATTAAAATTAGTTGCAGTCAACATTTTATATAGAATAATAAAAACAATTCATGAGCAATGCAGCGTCAACGGTACAATACGCATGATGAACTCGGCGTTAATCACGCAGTAGTTTGCGTTTACGTGCAATTGACGAGAGGCTAGGAAATTGACACGCGTGTGACGTTCGTATGAACGTCCTTTTTATTTATTTATTTGAAATTATGAGAGACGTTATGAAAGAATCGACAACCAGATACTAATCTGCTATCGAATCCCTTCCTAAACACTAGTAGACGAGGTTCAGTATTAACCAACGTACCAGGTCCCTACTATAATTTCTTGTTTATTTTTTTGCGTTCCCTGTCAGGTAAGAACACAGACTCGGATACACTTACAGTCTCGTGAAACCTGGATATATTCTTTCGGATGTTTTCTTTAAGTAAATAAATATATGTTTGATTTAATGGAAATTTATTATAATTCAAAACAGATGTTAACAGAAATTAACAGGTTATTATATATTAAAATAATTTTATATTACCAATAGATTTTGTAGTTTCGGCGAGATGTCACTCACTTAACACTAATAAAATTATGACAACCAAGACACTAGGTATGATTGACTATGACTTTATATCTGGACTATCAGTCCAAGACCGAAGTATGGCCCTAATAATCAGGTAGAGCCTACTCAGTGTTCATTAGATTAAAGGTAAAATAGTATTTCTTTTTATGCTCAACTCACTACGAAGCAGAGTTAAACAGCTTCAAGAAGTAAGCTCTACGAAGCAGAGTTAAACAGCTTCAAGTAGAATGTTAATAAATACAAGGAATAGGTTACTAGTGAATCTAAGTTCCGGAGAAGACAGACAGTCAAGGTACAAGTCAGAGTCAACGCCAGAAATTAGACTGATTATTCTTCAAAAAGTGGCCCTTTTTATATCAAATGAGGCCCACTTACACATGTTATCATGGCATGTATGTATAAGGGTCTTGATTGTGTTAGTGTGTAGACGTGGAAATTTACTCGTAGCGTTTTTGACGTCAATGATTCCACGTCTATTGTTTTGTAAGGTTTTTGATAAGCCAGCATGGTGCGATCTCGTCCCTTATCTAATGTCTTATGATTAACAAAAGAGGCCCTTTTCGGTCCTATAGGTGTCTTCTATTTTGACTAAGGGTAAAATAGATTTCTTTAAGGAACGAGAAATCTTTCATATTGACGGTTGTGACACGTGCGTCTGTTACAGCGTCAAACGCGACGTAAAACACCTGCATGTGTGAGAGCCCCAAGAGTCACCAAAAAAATGGCATTAAAATTTTACTGTCCTAAGATGTAAGTGGAAAACTACGTGTGACCAAAAATTAAAAGATAATTGTTGAATTATCTAAAAAATACTGAACTGTAGAATAACGAATCCATAATCATTGCTCTAATTATTTTTGAAGGTTCAATTTTTTCGCATATTTTACTGTTCAGGTTTTCTACTCTAGTACTTCGATTGGTATTGTAGTTCATAGATTTATGCAAGAAATAAAAAAATTACTTTTACTTATACACATATGTGCTTCTTATTTTTTTATTAACCTCTCGATTAATTTGGTATTTGAGATATCGAATCTAACCAAAATTGATTCGAAAGATATTGTTATGAAGAGGATCTCAAAAAAGTTTAAACAAATTCGGTCGAGCCGTTTTTTTTTTTAAAAAAAAAACAACTAATAATGAATAAATGAAAAGATTGACTATTTATTAAAATACTTTTAAGTAAAAAAATAACGATTTAATTTAAAAATCAACCCGATATTCACTAAACATTATTATTTACAACTCAATATTACTTTCGACAATTGCACATTGATTATAACAATACAAATTTGTTATAAACAATCAAAAATTGTATTTATCGAATAATTAATGCATATATCACATGAATTTAGATGTTTCTAACAAAATAATATAATTTATGACGAGATATGAGCTTCAACAATTATGCATTGTTTATAACAATATGAATTTGTCATAAACAATTGAAAATTGTATTTATCGAATAACTAATGCATACATCACATGAATTTAAATGTTTCTAACAAAATAATATGATTTATAACGTGATATGAGTTTCAACAATCACACAAAACAATCACATAAATTTCGAGTTTTTGTAAGTTAATTTAGTACTTAAAAGGTGTCTTAGTAAAATAATTACTTAGGATAACCCAAAATTCACTGTTGAACAGAAATATTTTTACTTATAAATTTCAAAACGTGGACTTGTCATTTTTGCACTTAGATTTAGTGAAAACATTCTCTCCGTGTATAGAAAGCGTGCGAAATCAAGCGAAATTGAAGTCTGACTTCAAAAACTACCTCTTGCTGGTCAAGATCTTGCTCAGACTCTCTCCACTTTCTTGCTTAGAACTTAAATTGTATTTCTGAATGTCGAGTAAAATTAGCATAAAAACAGTAGCTATTGTTCTCTTTGAAAAGTCTTGTCATTTGTAATCAAATATTCAACATATTTATCTGAATAAATAAATTCATTACTAGGTGTCAGCAGCAAATACAACGTGAGTCATCATTTATTATTCTACCTATCTGCTTGTTCTTTAGACCTGTCTGTTGCCTGGTGTGATAATGTGTCTTAAGTAGCTAGAAAAATCGATGTCCTGACATATCTCGTAAACACATTTGTATTACATCTAATCTATCTCGACATCATCACCAAATAAAAGCGAGGTCTCCGCTCCCAAGCAAGTTAGAGAAGTTCTTTCTCTTAACTTAAACTATGAGACTGATATTAATAAAACTTTACAGAGATAAAAAGAGGGTAGTAAGGAGTAACATTAGCTATTTTTCGTTGCTGTAAATTATTCATTACAATTTTATCTGTTATAAAGTGTGAAAAACAGGGCCTACTCAATATACTTAAGTTTTACGAACGAAAAATCTTTTCTTTCACTAGCATTAAGTTCTCAACTGTTTCAAATGAATACAAACCTACTTTTTTTTTTTTTTATAAAAATTGAATATGTTATAAACAATTTAAAACGGGATTTATGCAATATTTTTGAGTGCTTCCAGCACGGAATTCTTTCTCTTACTCAAATAAAGCTTCTTTCTATAGAAAATGTAAAAAAACGTTCTTTCTTTGTTTATAACAGTTGAATTCCTTGTAAACGATAGAAAACAAAATGTTCCGAACATATTTAAGTTCTTCTAATGCGTAGTTTCTTCTCTTACTCAAAAGAAGTAATTTATTACGTGAAATAATGGAAAGCTTACTTTCTTTGTTCCTCGCAACGAGAAATTTTTCTATTGATGAAATGAAGTGACTCACTAAAATAACAGGGGACCTACTCTTTGTGTTCATAAAAATTGAATTTGCTCTAAATTATTGAAAGTGTGATGGGTTCAATACATTTCAATCCCGCTCAAAACCCGCTTCTTTTGTTTCATACGATTAGATTTGTTGTGAACACTTAAGCAAGGGGTTTGAACCGTTAAATCGAATTCTGTCGATGATTATATTAGTTTTTTACTAAAAAAAAGGTTGCCAAGCATGTAACGTACATCTATCAGGGTAGCACAAAAAAACCAAATATCTTTTTTTTCTCATAGGGAAAAGAGTTGATTTAGCTCTATTTATGAAAGCTCACCAAGAATCAGCTCGATCAAAAATTTTTTGAAGGTCACTCAAAATTTTTTAAAATTCGAAAATCGGTCAAAAATAAATTTTTTTTCTTATCCCTGCATGCATTTGAAGATTGGATAATAACGAATCCCTCAGAATTCGAACTAAAAAATAGGTCTGAGCACACTTTGTGCTTACACGATGAACTTCCCATTATTGATTATTTATAACAAATTCACATTGTTATAAATAATGCATAATATTTGAAAGTCATATTCCATCATCAATAATATTGTCTTGTCGAAATAATTCAAATCGGTGTAAAATTAGCATTAGTTAATTGATAAATACAATTTCGAATTGTTTATAACAAATTCACATTGTGTTATCTATTGCAAATGATTCTACAATTAACTTATTATTAGTGTAGTTGAGCTAGACGAAAGATAGCGAACAAGCTACGCCGTAGGATTTGGTTAGGAAGGAATAATCAGGCACTAACGAGACACTTGTTCAGCTTATTTTACTTTTTATTATAAAAAGATATGATTTAACGAGTTCACAATCATATAACAACGTTTAATGAGCTTAGCAGATCTTGAATGAGCTTGAATAGAGCGGTCGAAGGGCTTTGAACTATGTAGAAAACTGAGATCTATTCAGAGCGATAAAAATCACGTGAACATGAGCGCGGTACATGAGTGTTAATCGCTGCAAACACGTTGTAGCCGGCGTCGGTAGACCTAGCACAATAGTTAGACCTGCTATCATTGGCTAAGTTGGAGAAGAAGAGCTAGGATTCGCTGAACGCTGTAAAAAGAGCTGAGATAGGGCGAGCGGATCGGGTGAGCTCGACGGAGCACGAGCTAGAACGAGAGTTGACAGGTTGCGGTTGAGGTTACGCAACACAATTTGTATTTGTTAAAAGTCATGTTCTATCCTTATTTATACTTTTCCATCAAAAAAATTCAAATCGCTGCAAAATCTGCATTACGTAATTGATCATTCCAATTTTCAATTGTTTATGACAAATTCACATTGTTATAAGCAATTTGTATTTGTTAAAAGTCATGTTCCATCATTATTAATATTTTTTCGTCGAAAGAAATTATTACGTGGTAGTAGGTATCAAAAATTTGTGCATTTAATCTACAAATCTACTAATTTGAAATTGTTCCAATTAATCTACTGCCATGCATCATAACTATGTGGGTAGGTAAAGTGAAACACTCGAAACAATGTACTAATTTATTGGAATAAGTTTAGAAACACTCGTTGTACTTTCTGTACATCAATTTTTTAATTTATTAGTAGATTTAAAATTACTAAAATTTTTTGATGTAATGGTTTAGGTGTTGATTTTTTTTGTTGTGGTATTCCACTCTAATATCTCTTTGTTTACATTACGCGGACAAAGTCGTAGGAACATGCTAGCATGCAATAAAACAGTAATAATAATTGTCAACCGGACGTTGTCCAAAAAAAAAACGTCACAAGACATACTTTGCATCTGGAATTTCGAAGGCATTGCGTGTATTAGATGTGTAAATTACATTGATGCACTTTACGCCTATTGACGCTTTCTGGCCGCGATTTGACCCTCAATGAGATCAACTGTAATGAACTGTATATTACTGACTGATAACAACAATTAGAACGGACAATTGATTGGGACATTAGTGATGTCGACGACATAGAATAACATTCCAAAAAAACCACTCTGACGCTGAGACAAAAAAGTCATTCCCATTAATGCATGAAGAGAATTGACTATTCCGGTTCAATAATGAAGAGAAATTTTAAAAAATGATCTCATCAAGCTTATTGACACACATTAAATACTCAAATAACCATTAACAGCTGGTTGAAATTTCTATTATTGAACTTGTCTCTTTTATTTATTATTCTTTGAATATTCAAGTAAGTGAATTTGTATGACATACAGTGGTTACAAGAATAAAATTAATGGAAAATAGAATTCCTATGATGATAATTGTTGTGCTTTAAATGATTGTAACAATCGTTTGCTTGTTTCGTGATACTAATTATGTGATCATTAATCATATTATCTGGAATAACTAATGGCTTCGCGACACCTATTTTTACTGTTCCTTTAGCAGCATTCTTGAGAACTTGCACAGCTTGATCTAATGTTGAATTTTCTAAGACCACATCATTGACAGAAATAAGACGATCACCTGGAATAATCTGACCGTCAATTTGGGCAACTCCACCAGGAACAAGAGATCGAATGACGATGACTGTCTTATGAGGATTAACAGGATCCTAAAAAATAAAAAATAAAATTATTATCATCTTATTCCTCACTGATTATAATACTGTAATAACAAAAAATTGATAGAGTTTTGTTTTCATCGTAATGTCTAATTAATTTAGTCAAATGATCGCTGTCAAAATCCGGCCGAAATATACTGTTATAGGATAATGGTATATTCTACCTTACATTTCAGATGAAGAGATATGAGTATTTTTTCTGCGAACAGTAGAAAAAAAAGGAATTCTCGAATTCGATTAAGATGATTCAATAATACTACAGACAGTCCATAAATTTTCCAATATCAATAGAGGATAGCTCGGTGGAAGTAGATAATTTTGAATAATTTGTTATTTGCTTAGAAGCTTAGCACCAATTTTTATATATTTAGAGACGTCTATTTTCTTTGAATTTAACGTCTCTTTTTTCGTATCGAACAATGTTCGTCGAAATAGTTTAAGGTAACTCGTACGAGGTGTCACGCTTAGTCATCCGCGGACAATACATTTGTGACAAAATAACCGGGTGAAAAAAACTGAGGACTAAAAATCCGAATGATAGAATAAGCATATCAAAATAACCAAAACTACAATATCCGTATGTTATCGATACATGTTGTCAACTATTCTAGTATTATTTATGTTTTCCATAAATGTGTAAAATGAATAACTTAGGAATTCGCATAGTAAATAATTTTATATCGTGAGTCGATAACAACATAATTAATCGATTTTGCTATCTGTTAAATTACAATTGTACTTTTTATGTAGTAGCATAGAGTAGCGTCATTGGTGACTTTCGTGACACTGTTCCAAGATATTTTTAGTAGCTGCATATAATTAATTTGTGTTAAGACTTTAAATTGATTTTATTAATATTAATTTTCTAAAGTTACAATGTGCCGTTACAATTTATTTTTCCCAAAAAGGGCAAAAGCAATTATATTTGAATAGTTATTTATACTCAAGAAAAAGCATCAATAAAAATAGAGTCACATGGAGGTGTGTGGAGTATTTCACTGGTGTAGCTTGTAAAGATAATGTGCATACGAATTCGGTAAATCGTTCTGGTTGGTTTTATTTCTCTTTCCTTTGAATAACTTTCGTTTGTGAAAAAATGATGTATCTCCTGGTGTTGTCGTTGGAAGTATCTTAGCGGATGTTTTATCATCGGTCATCGCCAGATTACCTAAAGTCGTGTCAATGGCACGCAATATACGCTATATTATTATTAGTGATATTCCATTTATAGAGCCGCGATTCCGTCAAGATTTGTGCATACCTGACAGATTTTGCACTACTGATAAAGGTGAAGATATGCTTTTTTATGATAGCAGACAAAGGAAAGATCGATCTTTAACTTTAACACCAGCTGCCAATGTCCAATGTTCGTAGGAATGTTCACAACAGGCTGGTGATGGTACGTTTTCATTGGTACCATTAATTTTGAAACAGTTATATACATTACACGGCTCAAAAAATGGAAAGATCCTTCCTTCCATCAACATTTTATTACCTGATAAAAAAGAGAATACTTACACTAAAGTGTCAACATTGATCAAAGATCACGTGCCTACATAGAGACCTGAGCGAAAAATGTTAGATTACGAAATGGCATTTATCAATGCATTTCAGTTACTTTTTTCAGAAGCTCAAATAGCTGGTTCCTTGTTTCATTTCAGCTAATCGGTCTGGCGAAAAGCACAATCATTGGGGTTGCAACATGCATACAATACAGATTTACGATTTGCATTGAATGTACGGATGTTGATTGCTCTAGCATTTGTTCTGATTAATGATGTTGGTAAATCATTCAGTAAACTTGTGGTATGTAAATGTTGTTACGATCTTGAAGTAGATTTTAATCATTTGTTAAATTACTTTAAAGGTACTTGGGTTGGAGTGTTAACTCGTAGCAGTAAGAAAAGGTTGAAGCCTTATATTGCCATAAGTTTGTGAAATTGTTATGATGCCATACTTAATGATGATATCCGTTCCAACAATGCAGTCGGAGGTCGGCATAACTCTTTCAATAGAAAAGTGCGTATGTGCCATGTGGGTATGCATAAATTTGTCAATACAATAAAATGTGAACGCAGCATGACAGAAGTAACACAGGCAAATACTGGATTACAAATTTCTGCAAAATGTAGGCAGGAATATGTTGACATCGATAGCAGATTGAAAAATATAGTTTTGGAGTATTCGTCGAGAGACCGCGTACAATATGTCCATGACATTGCAGCTATTTTTATGTTTTAAACAAGTAATCATTCTTGATGAATCCAAGTGATGAAGCATCATATAAGTCATTGTGATTGTTTACTGTTATTGATTCATTTTGAGATTTCGATAAATAGTGTGACGATACTTTTCTACTGGGGGAGGTGTACTAAGTATTCACCTTCCTCCAGGACACTATTTTACCAGCTAACATCCCTGGTTCGCTTAAAACATAATTACCAATGGGCGCCAAGTTATTTTTGTCGCCAGAATAACTAAACTGGCCAAAACTTACATCTAAAAATTCCCAAAATTAAATCTAGACAAAACTTATAACTAATAGCCTAATCCAAAAAAAAACCAAACCTTAAACTACTCCAAAATACTAAAACTAATTCAATTAAATCTTAAAACTAACTTGAACTAAGATGCTGCTGGAACTGCTCACGTCTTAACCTCCAACAATACTCGCCATCTTCACTCTTCGGACTTTAAATTCTAACTTCTTCTTCAATTGTCGACATCAATCGTCAACGTCCAAAAATCAACTCTCTTCTTCAAATTCCAAAACTGCACTCTCTTCAGTCTTTATTCCCACTTCAATCTCTTCGCTATTTTCTGATTTGTGACTGATTTCTGACTTACTTCCCCATTTGTAGTCTCACCACGTGACCTCTCCTAGATTTCATTATGGAAGAGCGACTTAACCTAGGTGCTTCCGTGGAGGCGAGACTGATCAGGCGTCCCCCACAAGGCCTGCAGACTTATAACTAATTCTTCCACTAATTTCTCCCCAAAATGCCCATTCCACACCTCCATCTCTTTCTTTGGAGTGCCATGTGACTGGTCTTGATCACCTGATGATGAATCATAGGGCTAGAACGTCTCCTAGCATGGACCAGCGAATGGGTGGCACGTTTCGTTTAGCCCTCAACTCCACGTTAGCGATCCACTTCTCCTCACAATGGTTTCACAACTCTTCAAATATTCGTTGCTTCTCCTCCACGAACTCCTCCTCATCCTATTGAGTCTTCTTATACTACTCTAACTAGCTACTAGATCTTCCAACGTTAAATAAAGAATTTACTGGAACAAATCTTCAATAGCTCCTGGGAGCTCCAAAAATATAAAACAATTATAGTTAAATTATCTAGAGCAACTACTTGGGCTAGTATTCGCCTTCAATATTTTTTTTAAAAATATTATTAATTATCGACAATGGGACATTACTCAAAAAATAACGTCACAATAGCTGTTGTCAAATAAAGATTTATTTTAACGTACTGACACTTAATTTGTTAACTTAATCGAGTTCTTTTTGTTCTTGTCATAAGTTTAGTTTATATTATCAATGACTGATAAATGAGACAAATAATGTTTAGGAATTGATTAATGAATTAATTCAATGATAAATGCTGTTTTTTTGTAAAATGTTTATTCGTTATGATAAATTCAATGAGACTGAAGGACAGTACTAAAGCCTATGGCTAATAAGTAATAATTTTGATTACATTATAATTTTTTTTGTATTATTGAAGTTTCTCAGATCTTAATATTGAAGGAAAATGTATTTCTATACTTAAATAGAATATTAATTCGAATAAAGTGAAGTGCTTTCATTAAATAAACAATTATGTTTTATGTGGTTTAGTTATAGATAGTTCCAAAGTGAATTATTATGTCTTGCGGATATTTTTTGACAGTTATTTTATGGCTGAAAGACGGTCAAATTCCGGTTAAATAATCGAACTGAAATTCAACAGTTTTTTTCCCGGTTGAAAAGCAGAAAAAAAACTCATATTGAACTGAACATACACGGTAAAATCCCAAAAAAATACGAGAAAAATTTAAAGTGTTTAACGGAATTAAACTGGTTGAATATGAGTTCAAAACTAATTAAATACTAGGTAAATAACTAAAATAATTTTTTCATGTCCTGACGAATATCACGATTAAATGTTGGTCAGACACCAAATGAATATTAGTTGAAGTATAATAATAAATCTCGTGTATTTTACTAAAAAAATGATTTAACACTGTTCAAAATTGAATGAAATTTCCGTCGCAGAATAATAATTAACCTTTACTGTCACAGATATATTTTGTTCATAACAGCCTGTAATCGTTATAAACAATGGAAAAACCGCAATAACTGTTGGGTTTGAGTTCTCCTCACGGACTTCATTTAATATGGACATAACAAGAGGTCTGATGACTCTATAACTACTTTCACGAAAGTTATTTGTTTATAACAGCGTGTTATGACTGTCAAACAGCAGCTCGGAAAAAATAAGAGAATCGAAAAACAAAAAAGAGCTGCTGTTAAGGTAGGCAAGTCTTCCTGTATTGAATATATTTATAATTGAATGATCTAAACATGGAATTTCTTTTCCAGAAAGGAAATGCGGCTTATCGAGTGGCGGGGAAATAAAAATTCCAGAAATATTACAGGAACTTGAGAAAACGTGAATCCTCCCGAGCCCTATCCAAGTCTGGGTCTCCATTACGTACGAGATCAGCACCACGGTCTCGGTCACCGTCACATTCCCGATCACCAACACGCTGCCAATCAGTTTGACGCACCCGATCACCGTTCCACTCCCGCTTAACATCACGACGCTTTTTTTCATCCTGGACCCGGTCACCATCATAGTCTACAAAAGTAAAAGGGAAGAAACACATTGAGTTTTCACGGAAGTTCATCCAGCACCATAAAGGATCTACAGTTACACCAGTTTATATCAGAAGCGGAGATCAACTCGCAAATATCCTGACTAAACTTCGACTCCGTAAATACTCTGAATATTTAAGGAGAAAAATAATTGAGGAGGAGTGTTGGTAGTAATTCATAATCATTCATATAAATGAAAGTTAAGGAATTGCACATAGCTGTCACGCATGCCTCTACGTTCCATCAAATTATTAACAGTATCCTCAAAGTCAGAGGTTGAGTCTGCTGTTTCAGAAGATAAATCATTTCATGAAAAGCATTTCAAAGGTTACGAAATGTTGAAGAGCAAATGTTAAAATTAAAAAAGTATTTTTTCCCTGTCTCTGTCAAGTCAGGTCTTACTTTTTCCACTTTTTGTCTACGGTATATTATATTTTCTTTTCTTTTATATTGCAGGCGTATTTAAAACCTCTTATATTTATTTTCTTTTTAAAGTCACTTTATGTATTACTACAACCTGTAATAAACAAATCAAAAAGAGACACGTTTCTTAATAAACTTACCAACCTCACTCATGCAAAATAAATGGAAATAAAATTATCAAAGAGACAAACCATGCATTCGCTTCAATTGCACCTTTGCAATATCCAGAGTAGCAATATATACTCAGGATCAAGTCACCTGTACTTTTTACCCTATCCAACTGTTGCCTTTCGTCAGACTAGTGTGCTTTTGCTGCTTACATTTTTGATGCCGAGTAACATGCTACTCGGTACTGAAAAGTCCGTGCGTGGCGTCACCTCGCAATGTTTCATTGTAAACTTTTCGATAATTAGTTAAAATTACAGAATCATGTTCACTATACAATCAATGATGATCGATAGCTTTCATTTAAATCCAAGATGAGTTATGTCCATTATGTATTTACTGAGATACAGATTAGGTTACGCCTCTAATTCTATTTTTTGCACATTTCAACTCTATTTCTAGACTCTTCTTTGTCAGTCCTATCTGAATGCCATTTGATGGGGACCTCTCTCTCACGTCTACAGTTGCACTAAGAGATCTGTAGGTATACTCCAAATGTGTAAATATACAAATTAATGGTACATGTTTTCCTCACATTAATATTTATGAAAAATATAGAAAATATTATTTATTTGTAAATCTTTTAAAATATAAATTATGTAAAACATAAGCATATTCAAATTTTGAATATATAAGATAATGTTTATCTGTAACTATTAAAACAGATGAGGAAAATGATATCATAATATATCCTGTGATAAATAAAATCATTTTGATGGAATTAATTTATTCGTAACCTCTAATCAATTATTTGTAAGATGTAATTTATCATCGAATTATTAAGCAATCATTAATTTATTAATAATTTTTTCATTTGTAGAATAATAAATTGAAGGTGGACTGATAATACACTTATCGATCATTTTATCAGAATTTTAATCGAATTGGTTCTTGTTTGAAGTGAAAAATTCAACAATTCTGATTACTTGTATTATTTTATCGACATCTTATACTAATCAAGTTGTTGTAAACAATTGAGAAAGGACCTTTGCAATCAATTCGAATTCTTCCGACGGGAATTTTTTTTTTGCTTAAATAAAGTGACTCGTCATGTGAACAAGAGAAAACCTACCGTTTTTGTTATTACATTCATTTCTATTACCGAAACAAAGTTGAAAGTCGATTTGTTGAAAACATTGAAATACGAAATGTTTACGATGAATTCAATTATGTTTAACCAGAAATTTTTTCTTTTACTAATAAAAAGTTACTTCACATATTGAATGAATGTAATCGAACTTGATGTTATTACAATCGTATCTGCTCTAAATGAGCATGAATGGAATCATACATTAGAACTCAAATCTTTACTGTTTTTCACTAATACACACAAATTTACTACTTTGTTTTTAATTCCATCAGAAATTATTACGTATCTAGAATTAGGACATTTAAGCGATAAAGTTATTATATCAACTTCACTCAATGGATCGATTTTTATTGAATAAATAAATAGGAGATTCTTTTAATTGGCTGAGAAAAACATGGTTTTAAGTTTTTGTGTATTCATTATTTTAGTCCATTACTTCTTATACCAGTTAAACAGCATCTACGCGGACAAAATTTGGGAATGAGCTTGTATCGTAGCATAGTTTTAAAAAAAAAAACAATTCATCCAATCCCTTTTGTCAAACTTCATTCCTCCACCCCGGTGGAGAACTTCAACTATAATGAATTTCTTTCAAATCAACTTGCCTTGCTGTTATCATTACTGAAGATCAGAAATAAACATAGACAAACATCTATATTTAATACGAATAGTATTTATAACATAATCAAAATCAAGATCATTGCCAGAATTTTTAGTTAAATTGCTCTAAATGCGTTCTTTGATTGAAATAAAGTTACTGACGAAAAAAATACATTTACAAAAAATAGGTCTGAGCACACTTTGTCTGTGCTTACACCACGAACTTCCCATTGGTAATTGTTTATAACAAATTCAAATTGTTGTAAACATACGTAATTCTTGAAATTTATATTTGGTTGTGATCAATGATATTATTTTGTTGAAAGCATCCAAATCCTTGTGATATACCTATTAGTTAATCAATAAACACACTTTTAAATTGTTTATAACAAATTCATATTGTTATAAGCAATGTGTAATCGTTAAAAGTCATATCTCATCATGAATAATATTATTTTGTTAAAAGCATCTAAATCCATGTGATGTAAGAATAAGTTAATCAATAAATACAATTTTCAATTGTTTATGACAAATTCTTATTGTTATGAACAGTGCGCAAGTAGTTAAAGTCATACGTGGTTGTGCACGATGATTCCCCTTCAATGTCGACTCAACTTTTGAATCCAATTGTTATCCTTTCGCTTAAAAGTATTTTAAATAGTTAATCTTTTCATTGATTCATTATTAGTTGTTTTGTTATGAAAAGAAACGGCGAGACCGAATTCATTTAAACTTCTTTCAGATCTTCTTTATAATGATATCTTCCGAATAAATTTTGGTTGAAGTCAATATCTCGATCCGTTTTTAAGATATCGGAAACGGATACTGCGATACATTCATTCATACATACGTACGTACGTACGTACATACATACATCATTCCGAAAATTGGTCAGTATGATTGCATATATCTTGAAACGTAAAGATATGATGAAAAATTACATTTCACCAATCGACCCAATTTCAATAACATCCTAATGGGAAGTTAAAAATATTCATTATTATCTATTGATCTTTTGTGAGAAGTTAAGTAACCGGGTCAATTCCGCAAGATTGTAAGTTTCTAAATGTTTTTTTCAAATCAATATTATTCAATCTAATATGAAAACTCACTGAAAAAAAAGTGAAATCCACCAAAAACAGATGTCGTCCGATATTGCGCGGCAAAAAATCGGAGACATATAAAACATACGAACATCCAATCAAGATTAGCTAATGTCAAGGTTGTCAAATAATAAACTACTATACAACCAATACATAAGAGACAAAAATTTATAAAAATCGAAAAGCATGTCACATGACACATTTTACAACATTTTGAACGATATTTCTCATTAACAATTATTTGACAATCCACTATTCCCGAATAAAATCATTCGAAACATTTTCTTACTCATGATGCTGAAAAAAATTTATCAGAATTGATACGCAACATGCCGCAAATTTTTTTTTATTACATATCACAATGTGTATCGAATATAGACGTTCGTCTGAATCTGCTTCCCATCTTCAGCATTGATTATACCGAATCAAGTTAACTCAAGATAAGTTGATTAATGTAGAAGTGATACTAATCCTTCCATCAGGGTCAAGAGATTAAGTCTGACAAAAGGTGAATTGTATTGTTTTACTTCATCTGTGCTACAATACTAGCTTATTCTCGCGACTTCGTCCGTGTACTGTTTGATTGTTGCAAACAGTATTGAATCATAAAAATTGATGGACAGAAATTGAAAGCAATCGGTATCTTTAACCAATTGGAAAAATTTCTTATTCATTGTAAATATACGATGTGTCATAATTACGTTCCATAATGAAAATTAGGTCGTTTAAATGTCTCGATTTCAGATACACAATAATATCAGATAAAATAAAAAAAAAAACATACTCGATTCGTATGTATAACTAGAAAACGAGAAAAAATCGTATTTCATTGTAGAATTCGATGTAGGCTCATTTAAAGCTAATACAGTTGTAATTGAAAATATATTGATTAACATTTATTCTCTATCAGTAGAGAAGAGAGAAATATCTAAATAAATATATACAAATGGAGTCTACTTTTATTTATGTAAGATAGTTCCATATCTTCAAAAAGATAAAAAATATTCCGTTGAAAGAATTTGAATTGGATGAATGACTCTTGTTTGTGCTTGTTAAAAACTCAAACACTTCAATTCCGCGCCATAAGCTAAGATTGCGTAGCGCTCAGTTTTCCACACTCTAGTGCTGCCTGCAGTTCAGGAAACGAACCAAGTGATGTCATAACGCCATTTCCAACACTCCAGTAAATACGTGCGAACGTCCGATTCTCGTTCGACCCCCTTTTTTACACAACTCATCAAACTCGTGAAATCTATGTGCACCACTGTATTTAGAAAAATTCAAGGACGTTCTGTGAACTTCAGTGAATATTCAATGTAGAGAATCAAGTGAAATAACACCGTTGACAAATATTATCCGGTGATCTTGGAAGCCGGCTGCACTCACGTGCACATTCATCAGTCGTGCAAGCCGAACTGTTGGTGTAAAAATTGATATAATTGGAAAGAGTAAATTCTCGTCGAAAATTCTGGAACACTTACGAAAGAGAGCACTCGTCTATTGTATTAGTAGTGTCAACACTAACACACACTTATTGAAGAATTGATAACAACAGTTAACACTATTTTTTCTGGTGTGTTGTGTCGTAAATGAACTTCGTGTATTTAACGGCATCAAAGTAAATTGTTATGAGGTGGAATAAATCTGCCTGCTTGTTGTTTATTCTGGTGCTTAACAGTAATTATTTAGAACGAATTCAGTCGTCATGTACTTTTTCTGTTTGACTTACAAGAAAAGTACTTTGACATGTCAGCTTCGATTTTTTTGTGGCTAATACATGTTATTCTCCATCAAATTTTAAGACACGCAGATTTTTTTTTTTTGCCGACCCCCTTTTTGGAGTGAAATAGCTCTATAAACATAACCACTTTTCTGGGCAGTTTAACGGTTTTACATACTTCTAGTGTACATTTTTCCAAAAGACCGAATCGATGTAAGTCTACATAAAAAATGCATATTAGTACACATTCAATAGTTGTAATGAATTACTTTTTACAACGCTCAAAAATTATAAAAATGTAATTTAGAAAAATCTAAAAAAAAAAATAGTAGATACGTGTTTTTGCATTTTTGACAATATACATACTTAGTAAATGTACAAACGGTCTCAAAATATGAGAGAATCATTTTCACATCAAAAATTGCATTGTTAGAGAATGATATATGCTGGGATGATTGATGATGATAAAAGGATTAAGTTATTTTTTTTCATCAGAAATTTAATAAATACTACTTATTTTCCCATGCATTTATCAAATTTACGAGCGCAATGATCTACCTAATCATTGTATGATTCACATTCATCATATTGGTTAAGAAATATTCTATACATTATGATTTTCTACACTAGGAACAACGGATGGAATCACGTGGGGCAAGTGTGCGCAGTAGGTGAGTGTACGCACTTGATATAGTTCACATGTACGAACTTATTGAAAGATACTGCGAGTGCGTAAGCTTACCCACTGTGCATAATTGCCCCACGTGACTCTAATCACGACATTATTACATTCTGGAATATCACAGTGTAAATTACGTCGATTACCAAATGCAAAATTTGGAAATATTCATAGTTTCAAATGTGGCCAAAAATAATTGGACTACGTTTCTATGATTGACTCGCATTTCGTAAATAAAAAAGTAAAAAATAACGTAAAGGATAGCCGTAAAATAAATCCAAAAATTACATAGAGACTACTTAAAAATTTCTCTAGTATAGAGAGTCTAAGAATCCGGTATCAGCAATGATATGATACGTACAAATAGTTGTTGTTATCGCATATTACGTACATTTAATTTAGAATTTAGAACATTATCTCATGTTGAATAAATCTAATATTGATAAGAACTTGGAAGTAAAATAAGTAGAAAACTGAAACAAGTAAATTACAAACTTACGGAAATTATGGAAATTATGTTCAATTTTATGTGTCCATGTACGGATATCAGAATATGGTTCTCATATTTTAAAACCGTTTGTACATTGACGTGTATGTTGTTTTTAAAAATGAAAAAACAAGTATTTACTTTTTTTTTCCTCTTTCAATTGCAACTAGTCTTTTCAAGGAATTAGCGATAGATTTCTCAGGATCAAATGTTCATAATTTTCAAGCATTATAAATAGTGATTAATAACAACTGTTGAATGTGTACTAATATGCATTCTTCATGTAGACTTATATCGATTCGGTCTTTTGGAAAAATGTTCACTAGAAGTATGTAAAACCGTTAAACTGCCCAGAAAAGTGGTTATGTTTAAAGGGCTATTTCACCCTAAAAAAAGGCACGTCAGCAAAAAGGAAGAAACATCGATCTCTCTTAAAATGTGATGGAGAATACTAGTAGAATGCTGCCACTTGGGCGGACTCCACTCCCATCCCCACCACCAAGTAGGGATGAATTTGTAAGAGCCGGAGCGGTTTCACAAGGAGTAGGGGTAGCTACGTAGCGTTACGTGGGGCGGCAAGATCGCGGGTGGAGGTGAAGAATGGAAAATTTTGTTATTATTATTTGATAATTAATATGTATATATATATATATTCATTTCAATTATTATTTAATGATAATAATGTAATTTGTTCCGAGTTACGAAATTTATTAATATTTATTCATCATTTACGCACGGGTGCAGCGTCGCACTTGGCGTGGTTTAGCTGAAAGGCGTTGACGAGCCATCTAGCGGTTGACCGCGGTGGTATGGCTTACGGCTGCTATACAGCAAGCAGATGCGGTGTTACTACGCTTGAGAGGAAAAGTGGTAGGGCTGGCGCGTAGTGGAACGAAGTCTGATTCACGCTGGCTAACCGCCGTTACGAGCGTTCAGTCTTGCCCAGCCGGGGTCTTCGCATGAGGGGCCTGTTACTGTTGCTTGCCACGCGGGAAAATAAGCTTAGAGGAAGCTGCGGACAAACGCATTTCCATATTGACGGTCGCTACGCGTAGATACGACTGCTCCGACTTCCTTTCAGCTAGAGGCGTGACGCTTGCGCAGTTAATTGTGCAGGTGCGAGCACAATGATAGTGAGTAGTTGAGGGGCGGGGGGCTCAATCTACTATTACCGACCGCGTCGGTGAATTACCAACAGCATCGGTAATTTATTGACAGGGCCGACAACTTACCGGTGGTGGATGTAATTCCCAGTTTTCCAGCTAGATGGCGCTTTATCGATCTGCAGTCGGTAATTGTTAGGCGCCGCTGCTGTTGTGGCGGGTAAAAAAATTTGAGTTTTTTTTACTGGCAATTGTTACCAATCTAATGTTGGTAACTGTTGTCAAACTTTTTCACTGAGTAGCGCTGTTGTTGTGGTGGGTGAATAATTAAAATTTTTTCAATATTATTGACCTGTAACAACTATCGATCACCGGACGATAATTATTACCAACATTCTCCACTCAAGGGCGTTGTAATTCCGGCGGTCTAATATCCATATTTATTTCACTCATTAATTTACCAATCACTGTTCTACACTTAATCGTGTACACTTAGATATGTGTCCGATGACCTCCGTTGCTGAACTGACTTGTTGGCGATTGGTTCTGTTCATATATAGCCCTTACTCTATCGACCGATAACTAAAACGTATTTTCTAACAGCGCAATTTTCTTTGTAACTTTTGTTATGTCCGACATTTTCGCGTCTCAATTCATCTAAATATTAATTTTAACCTCATTTAAACATCAGCGAAATATGAACCCTCCTCAGTTCATCGCTCTGTTCCACATAAGAGAAATTTCCTAACTCCAATGTTTCCTCATTTTCAATGTCCTAAAATCTTGTTGCGACATTGATGTGGAAACTTAGTAGTTTTTCATTCTTGCCCTCAATTTACCCCTAAAATAGCCAGGGCCAACGCCTAACGTTTAACAGTATAAAAGCCGCCTCAAAACATTACTCGAGGCTTAATCAACTCAAGCAAACGGTAAAACGTATGTTGATTGCCCGCGCACGTTAACCCGTCGCGTTATAAGTGATAGTCTTCAAGCATTTCTTCAGTTATCCTGAAGAAGAGTTCATTAACTTAAGTCTTTCAGGATCTGTTAAAATGTCTTCAAAATCAAATCGCGATTGGGTTCGCGTAAAGACTCAGTGTGTATCGGCTTGAAACCGATAATAGTTATAGTTATTATCTAATCATTTACTTTCTGGGGTTTTCACCCTCAACAAATTATATAAATCTTGTTTTACAAATCCGATTGAGTTCGGTAAATTATAATTACAAAAATGTGTTATTGAACAGAGTTTTACATTTAAATAAAAGTGAAATTAAAGTTATTTATTTGTACTCTTCAATTCAACGCTTATCCTTCTCTTCCATCTACGATTTCGAGTTTCTAAATTGATGTCTCTCTCGCTCTCGTTTGGCATCGAAATTCATATTACAACTAATTGTCAACCGTAAGGATAACTTGCATATCTAACACGTATTCTTTCCCTCTCTTTTACTCAGGTGAAGAACCTCGAGCGGGACTGAGAACCAACGAGCGAATCAAAGTATTTAGGAAACGACCCCACAATCAAATTCGTTGCTATTAGGACTAGTTCCTATATCTACAAAAACCCTCTCTTAGTCCGAGTCTCCGAAATCCCTTTTGGCCGCTACTATACCAAATTTCATTTTATTATAATTATTGAGTCATTAATAATTAATTCGGACATAACACTTTTGAAAGATTTATTCGCAGAGGAGTATGTTAGATTTTAATTCCCAGAAAAATATTATTCATAAATATTATTTCTTTGTTAGCTTTTTCAAAACAAACGACGTCATAGAAGTAACAAGTCTTTCTTTTTTGTTTATTATAATATCAACAGATCGCCGGTTTCGTAGAAAAGATGTGATGTCATAAATTGAGATAACGTACGTTTGTAAAGTTTGATCAATCAGTTTGAAACCTTTGAATTGGTAACATCAAACCTACCCAATGGATATCTTTGTTCATATTCAGGGATTCAAAGCTCCTCCAAATCAATTTGTTGTAAAAGAATTTGCAGTGATTTTTTTCTTTATTGATGGAGCGGGACAAAATCAGTTGTGTTTATTCTTCAAACAATTATTTAATTGAAAATTATTACCACAAAAATTTCAAGTAATAAATCGTTGGAATACTCGCTATTACGACGCATCACTAACAATTAGGCTACGTAAAAGATAACGACGTGAATAACGTTAACAATAATAAATATTTATTACAATTAGTTATTTCAATAAAAAAGAAAACGTCATAGCCACGCCAAGTTTTTCAAGTTTCAAAATATTACAATTAAAATTACTTAATCTATTTTGATGTGATTATTTTCTATATTTCTTCATTTTTAACACAATGTATTTTCACATTTTTTTAAAGTTCATTTCATTGTCTGAGTATCAAAAATGATTTTTGAATTTTGTAAACAATTAAAAACTATTTCAAATAAAATTAATCTATTTAACTTTGATAAATGTGACTAATATTTAAAATGCAATACTTGGCGTTCAATGATTTCACGCTTTTTTGTAATTTTTTAAACAAGGTACATTCACGAGAATAGCATTTTGAGAACAGAGATTATCGTCCTCGTCATTTAAACTTGGCGCACAATTTTGTACAGTCCATGGGGCTGGTTTTGGTATGATTTCACGTTTTTTTGTACAACAAAATGCGAACTTTATATATGTATATAAAATTGGTACACCTACTTGGTAGCTCTACTTAATTTCGAACTGGCAAAGAGTTTCGAAACATAAATGTACCCCTGTGATAATTAGATGTAGGGTATGTTGACATTTCGAAACTCTTTGCCAGTTCGACAACGATGGTCGAATCGGAAAAGAGGGCTGGTCTACATGACGTAACATGATGTTATCCAATGATTTTGGTGTTTTTAAAGTTATACACTCGGCTTTATCAATGCCTTTCTTATACCATAAGAGTAATTACCGACTGAAATATATATTTTTTTAAATGAAGTTTCCGACTATACATTTTTTTCAGTCGGTGATTCTTCTTATGGTAGTGGGAAGACAAGAGAATTGTATGTACAAAAATCGGATTGTACATACTTTTTTTCTTTTTAACGGCTAGTTAGAATAGTTCATGTTTATAGCCACTTAGAGCGCTAGCTGTAGAAATTGTTTTTCTTAACTGTTTCTACATTTTATGGTTGCCCGCGTAGATACTGCGGTTCTCACTGATTTAGTTACAGATGATCTAGAGTAAAGTTCTATATTCGATGATCTTCTCTACGCAAGTTCTTCTAGATACTTCCGCTTACAAACAAAACGAAGTTCATTGCAAGGAACAATTATTGAGAATTTTTCTTTTATAAAAGACAGTGATAACCTTTAAAAGTAAATAGAAATGGCTGATGGTAAGTTTAGATTTTCTTTTTTCAATTAAAAAATTATTCATTTAGATCATTAGTTAAATTATAATTATATATACTATGAGGTGAAAAGGCGCTCACTGAAGACGAACAAACTATGAGAGAAAAAATCAAACAACTTGAGGCTCAGCGGTTACGTGATTTAGAAGAAATAAACCAGCTCAAGTTATTGGCAACAAGAAATTCCAATATTAACTTGTGCGATTAAAAATTTTCTGACAACGTTTGTGAGGTATCTTTATCATGGGTAGATCTGGTCTATAAATCTTCCGTAGACGATTATATTCTTCAATAGCTAACATATTTACGTTCGCAGTATAAGGATCAAAATTTATTAAATGTAATCCATCTAACGTTTTTACTCGAGATAATGCAACATAACTTTGGCCTGGTGAAAAAATTGTATTCCCTGCATCTACAACTACATTATTCAAACTTAATCCCTGACTTCTATGGATAGTTATGGCATAACTAAGGCATAAAGGAAATTGTTTTCGTAAAATGAAGGCTTGATCCATAATTTGAAACTTAACATCTATTCTCTCTATAGTATACTCTTTATTTTCTGCAAATATGATATCGATAGACTCAACTTCAGTTTTATTTTCTCCATATGATACTGATTTAACAAAACCAATGCTGCCATTGACAAGACCGAGACTAACGTCAATGTTACGTCTCAACATAACTTTTGCTCCTATCTTAATCGTTATAAATTTTGCAAGACCAGCTGTATCATTACTTTTTTCTTCGAGTTTATTCAATAAATTTACAGCTTTTTTGTAAAAATTCTTCGGGCAATCGAAATGATCTTGAGCAGTCAAAGTTATTTCTTCAGACTTTATTTTCTCTATCATGACACGATTAATAATATCACATTGTTTACATGTAGGAAATAAACATACTGTATCATTGGGTAAACTATTTATGTAATCACATATTTTAGATGTTCTATCATCGAATGGTATTGATTCAAACTCAATATTCATTAATCTAGATTGTAACATTCGGATATCATCAGACGTTGTTGTACCTATTCGTAAACGAGATAACAATTCAGCATATGAATTGTCTTCTCTTTGACGCATATTTATCTGTAACTCATCGTATTCAAATAAATTAGTCCACAAATTTATACTGCTTAAACCATTAATATATTTTTCAACTTCTGCTAGCGTCAAATTTACATAAGTTGGTGAAAGAGTGACTGGGGGAAGTTGACATAAATCACCAAAAACAATGATATGTTTTTCTCCAAACCATCCATCAGCAGGGTGGTTTTCAGACAAATTAAATATTTCAACTAATCTTAAATGAATATACATGAGCATTATATTAGATACCATAGATATCTCATCGATAATTATCATTTCAACATTTTTAAACGTCTCACGTAATGATTTTAACATATCATCTGATAATTGTTTGTATGATGGCGTATATCCATGCTCTCCAGATAATTGAAAAATCCTGTGGAGTGTTAAACCATCAATATTGAAAGCAGCAATACCGGTAGGAGCTGCAACAATAATTCGACTTTTTAATTCTTCTGTAACCCAACATCGAATCAATTTTATAAGAAAACTTTTTCCAGTTCCACCTTCACCGCTGATGTACAATTTTAAAGAATGAGAATTCTTCATTTTCAATCGAGAAGTTATATTGTTGAATATTCTTCGTTGATCTTCATTCATTTGTTGCATCATATGATGTAAATTACAATTTTCTTCAGCAACTTTGTTTATTTCTTCTAATTCTTTCATTATAACATTTAATTCTGAAAATTTTTTATTATTACTTAGATCATTTGCATCATTATCATACTGAGGACTTATCATCTTTTTTTCAATTAATTTTTTTGTATGATTTAAGCCTTTCTGAAATTCTTCATAATATTGATGATATTGACATGCATCTATAAGTTTATGTTCTTGTGATTTAAAAGATTCTGCATATGTTTCATAGCCATTTTTCAATTCATCTGAGTTTCTCCATGGTTGAAAAAGTAACAGTAATAAATAAAAATAATTTTCAGGTTGAGTGTGAATGTTATATCTATAATGATTTATTAAATAACCGTAAGAATGTTTTTTTAAATATATAACTTTTCCTTTACATACGAATGATTCTACCCCATCCATTTTTTTTGGTGGCTTTGTGTATATGATATACCATTTAGCAAAATTATATAAACACATAGATTCAAATTTTTTAGGACGATTGGGATAATAATCATCTACTAAAGCAGGGCAATATACATCGTAAGAATTTGGATTTACTTCATATAATGCTTTCATTGCTTTATAAGATTGTAATCTTCTTTTTCTGATCATCCTCACGTCAATCCATTTTATGACTGTTTGTGAATCGGTTCCATAAAGAGAGTGCCCTAATAAAGTATCAGCAACTTCAAGAGATCCTACTTCACGATGATTTAAGCTACGAAATGCAATTTTCCAAAGCTGCTTCATTAAAGATAAATTTGAATTTATATCATCAATAACCTCTGTTTGCCTTGCCTTTTCACTCTTCATAGCATATTTCGTACAATAGTGTGTTAGAAGCGTAGATTCTTCAGCAACGTATTGAATATCCATATTACCTTCCCATGCTAATAATACTGCAGCATTATAATCATTAATATTAGATTCACATTGCTTACGTGGCAAATCATATAATCTATTTTTACTTTTCAATTTTCTACGTCTCGCAATAGATACGACAGGATCACGAAGGACAAAATCATTAGAGATTGGTCGTGGAAAACCAAATCTACATACTTTGCGCTTATCTTTATTTGTTCTCAAACAGTAAGAATTATGATGATGACTTTGATGCATTGTGACGCGTCTATGGAGTGTTGGTGATATTTTTTTATCAGGCAATTGACATGTTATGTATTTTTGTATAAATTCTTTAACTTCTGCCTGCGTATTTTTTCCGAGAACAGGCGCATTGTCAATCCATATTAACATGTGAAAATGTTGTACTCCTCTTCCTTGATATTCTCGTCGCCAAAAGTAATGAGTTACCTTACCAATGGGATGACTATCAGATTCGATAAAGTCTAAAATTGCTTTAAATTTATTGTCAATAAATCTAGATACTGAAACTGGATCAGCAACAATCATTTCACCTGGTGCTATTTTATCAAAGAATGGAGTATTTATTTCTTTAAGATATTTCGCTAAATCTTCCCATAACCATTCAGCTGGGCTAACAGTTAGAAACCATGTTGCTGGTCCATAATGGTATACCATACAACGTATATTGTTTCTTGGTATAGACCAATATTGATCAGAATTTCTTAATTTCGAAAAAATAGTTGACAAATCAGCTTCTAAATCTCCATTCTCTAATTTTTTCATGTAATCAGAAATAGTCATCTTTTCTTGATAATTTCTTACATTTATCATATGATAGATACCCGCTTTTAACTGTCGAATATTAATTTCATTAAAAACGTAGAATAAATATTGTATATTTAAACGGAATCGCGGATCAGCAGATGTCAATCGTGTCTTTACATAATAAAAAGCAGATATTGATTTAATTCGTTCCTTATGCTGGCCATTTTCACCATATGGATATAAATAGGGGAAACATAATAAATCTAATATCTCGATTCGATTATCTAATGGTTCATCGTGAACTTTTAACATTTGATATAAATTTGTAGAAGTTGCATTTATTCTTTTATCATGGAGAGGATATATCGTAAATTCGTCATATTGATGATCTGAATCTAAAATTTGAGTAAGTAATGCTCTTTTATTATCATTCTGTTGGACATTCGGTTGACAATAATTATGATCAGTAGATTCAACATTTGGAAAATTCAATAAAAATTTATCTCGTTTTGAGTTATCATCACTAGATTTTTGTGATAGTGAAAAATCAGAAACGTTATCATTGATCACCTGTTGTGAATTTCTATTTATACTAATATTATCAATTTTTTCATTCTCTATAGGTAATAAAGAGTTTATCTTCTCACATTCATTTATCGATAAATTATTTTCCGACTTATCTGTAATAAATGATAAACTCTTTTTTTCTTTAGAAGAGCAAATACCAATTAAATTAACACTCGATGACTGAAATTTACAATAATCATGATCAACGAGAGGTATTGTTTCTGATTGAATATGATAATTGTGATCTATGAGAGCTTGTACATCTTTTTTTTCATTTTTCTCATCAAAATCACAATCAAAATTGATTTGATCAGAACTTAACCAATGTATCAAATGTTGAGCAGATTCAGGTATTATGACATTTCGATATAATGGATTATTTCTTTTTAGCCATATCAAACATTTTAAAACTTTTTCGAGGTTTACAATATCTTGCCATAAAATTTTCGATTTATTTGGTATACTTCGAACCATTATGAATAATTCATGATTTTTGTTTATTGGATCGGTTGTAGAACATATCTTTTCGAGAGTTTGTTCTAATGGTAACGGTAAATGGAATGTTTGACCTTTTAATTTTTGAATTCTCATTGTGTTAGGTAAGTTTTTTCCTCTAATAGTCCCGAGTCTTTGAACTACTTGAAACGTTTTTGCTCGTTGTATAAGAATTTTTCATATTCGTTTAATTCTTTTATTTCTTCTGGCAATAGTCCAACATCAAAATTATTCATAATACATGATGGTGGTAAATATCCAGATCGAATTTGTTTTAAACAATATAAGCATATGAAGTCACTTCTAAAATGATCTTTATCTTTTACATACATGTTTAAATGTTTCCATACATCAGTTTCTATTGTTTTTCTTATGTTTTCTATTATTTGCACCTTTAATGAAGAAAAAAGTCTTTGACAGGAAATACATTTAATATTGGGAACATCTAAACAACGTTCTGTAAATGCTTTAAATGCATCTTTATGCACATCTAAAATTTTATCTTCATAAAAACTCATGTCATTTTCATGAAATAAATTATATTTTTTCGTCTTTATTTCATCAGAAATCTTGATTAACGTATTGGAATCTGTTACATTTAGAGCAGTATCTAAATCATTTATTTTCTTATAAAATTCAGCTGCTCTATACAGTAAACGTTTCATGTATCTTACTTCAGGAAAATGTGGTGACAAAGAGAATACTGATAAATACAAAGATTCACAACAATCTTTAGAAAGTTCAAAACATTTGCTAAAATGACCTTTTTTTTGTACTGAATGTTTATAAAAAACTTTTTTTAATAAAATAGGAAAATTCTGTAAATTGCTATTTGTTACATTTTCAAGAAATTTTTTATAGTTAGCAAAAAGAGAACGTTCATTATCATCCAAATTATCATTCATATATCGACAATACTCATCACATTGCCATTGTTTTTTTATAGAAGTAATCATAGGCAGGACGTTAGTAACTTGACCTTTCTTATTCATAGCAGAAACTTTTGAATTTGTATCCATATAAGCTGTATCATAATAATATGCTTCAGTAGAAGAATTATGTAATGTTCTTCCACAGAGAAGTTTATAATTTAGTTGCAATTTACTTAAATTTGAATGCTCAGATTCTATTGCATTTTTAATTTTTGAGATTTTATGTAATGAACACAATTATTATAATTAATAATATCTGATAATTTGTCAATGTATTGTTCAGATGTTAATTTCATTTTTAAACTCACTCTCTCTTTATCTTGTTGACGATATTTTTTTACAATTTTATTAGCTGTTATTATTTTTTTTTGTATTATTACTTTATCATCATTATTGAAAGTAATAGATTGTTTCTGTTCATTCATTTTTTTATTTAATTTTTTATGTATCTCAACAATATTGGATTTTTTATTATTTGATTTTCTTTGTATTTTTTTATCAGCATTTTTTGTAGAATGTTTATCTCTTTGTAAATTTTTTCTTGACGGTTTCAAATTAATTAAACATTCACTTCGCACTGGATTACAAGTATCATTAAATTTAATTGGATTAATTTTCAAAGAAATACATTTATTTCGCATCAAATTATCAGTAGACAATTTCCCAGAGAAAGAATTTTTATTTTCAGATGTGCATTGATTACTGAGAAACTTCTTCTTCCGAGCACATGTACTTAGTTTATCTCTTAAATAAATTTTACTTAAATTTGATGGATTAAATTCTTTCGAATAGGAAATAATTGGAAAGTGAGTTATAATATTTGATTCAAAAATGCATAATAAATGATCACGCATAGAGTTAATGTCGTATCGTATTAATTCAGGTTTTAGCTTGTACACCAATGTTATTGCAAAAGCGATAGCAAAGACTCCACAGTCCTCAAAATTTTGTTGTTGTTGAACTTTGGGAAAGTATATATTTTTTTTATCTACGTTATAAAATGGATACAAATGCTGTAAATACAGTTTTTGATCTTCATGCAAGAAATCATCAACGTGTTCAGGCCTGAGTGAATCGTAAATATAGATATATTTACCATTATAATAGCTACATACCCAATGTTGATTTCTACTATACAGGATTTGTATATGTTTCTCCCAAGCTGCTACAGGTTCTATATTATAAGGTCTTTGTAAAAACAACGTATCACGATGGTTATAATTAGTACAATTAGCTAAAATAAATTTAAATTGGAGCATATGATCATCGTTCAGTCTACCTCCATTTAATACTATATTCCTTAAATTATCTGTAAATACCGGGATAATATTATCATTGACTTTTCGTTTTCGTTTTAAACTTAATTCACCTTTATTTATTTCAATATTCTGATTCTTTCTCTTTAAACTCTTACTATTTTTATATCGGGTGTTGTTCTTATTATTAGTATCGCAATGATAATTCGAAACAAAATTATTGCTATTATTGATAGTTGAAATGTTATTTTGTATATTTTTTAACCAACCTTTTTCTTCTAAAACAACACTATTCTTATTAATAGGTCTGTTCAAAATTTTATGTCTATTATCATCTATAAATGTAGGAGTTCGTAAGTTTTCATATGACTGCTTAAAGTTATTGTTTTGAAATAACTTTGCATTAAACTGTAACTTCGTCAACTTTGGGAAAACTGTAATTATTCGGTTTTCAAAAATATTAATTAAATGTTGCCGCATTTGTACTATGTTATATTGGATATTTTCTGGCCATTCATGATATGCTAATGAAGCAGCAAATGCAATGGCAAAGACACCGCAATCAGAACCATTTGTTTGATTTTGAACACTTGGGAAAATTACATTTTTTCTAGGATTAAGGATAATAGATGGATATAATTTATTAATAAAAAGTACATGTTCGTTTTTCAATTGTTTATTGTTCATTGAATCGAAGATATATATAATATTTGTATCATAATACATGCAAACCCAATGATCCGAAACATGTTGATCATAATCATTATATCCTCCATCTCTACTATGAAGAATTTGAATATGATTCTTCTGCAAATCTAAAGATGAAATGTAATCATGATCTACTATTCTCCAACTTTCTACAAAATCATATCCAAATTGATAATGTAGAAGTTGTGCAAAATAATCTATAGTGTCATCACTTAAACGCTGTCCACTAAATATCTCATTTAAATCATAATTTTTTTTTGCATCCATTTTTATTAATTATGATAAAAATAATTTTATTATAAAAGAGTTAAAAATAAAATTTTTCTTTCGATAAATTAAAATCAATTTTTAAAGGACTGCTCGCAAGCAGATTATTCGTATTCGAATAATTCTAATTTTTTAAAGACTGCACGAAAGAAGATTATTCGTATCGGAATAATTATATACTTTAAAAGACTGCTCGAAAGCAGATTATTCGTATCTGAATAATTATATACTTTAAAAGACTGCCCGAAAGCAGATTATTCGTAAGCGAATAATTATAATTGAGAATATTGAAGAGCTGACAAATATGGAGACAATGAAATCTGCTGAAACAAAAAAAAAGTATTAAATAACACAAATAACATTTTAAAGGAATATTTCCAAAATATTCATTTCCAACTCTATTATTCAATTCGAATTTGTCAATGAAAAATTAGTCAATCGTTCTGTTCTTTATTAAATAAGTTCTTAATTAATGAGAACATTGGCTGAATGAATCTAAGTTGGAAATTTTATTTTAACTTTCATCAATAGTCAAAGATAATAATAATAATATGCTCTACAGCCGAATCTGAATCTTATCATAATTAAAAAGTAATTCATCATACATGCTTGTAATGTACAATCATATGTTACCTTGTTGTCGTTAATTTTTTATACATCAATCCAAATAATTGTTTAAAACGAGACAAACTGTATGTCAGTATTCTGAAAAAATAAAATAAAATAATATCTGATATCATTTATAAGAAAGTAACATAAAAATAACATGGTTGATGTTGGGCTCATAACATTTATACGTTAATGGTTTTTTAGAGAAAAAAAATTAAAGACTAACTTACCTTATTAAAAAATATTATTACTTCTGACAATTATTATAGAAAAAATTAATTTGATGGTATAAAAATTTATTTATTCTCACGTATATTTAAACTTATGTTTTCTACGAATTACTTTGTGCCGTAAGAGAAATATAATGTAATGACATCTATAGTTAGAGTGAGTAAAGAATTCTATAGGGATTGTGCAATATAGATAGGAAACAGTATGTGGATGACATGTGCTACCCTCAATGAAGAAATTCAGCAAATGTTTACTTCTTATTCTGTATATTTTCTTCTTTTGGATGCATGTATAGTCGGACTGAGAAGAGAGTTCCTCATGTGCTCTTTGTACGCTTGCGCAGTAGCAAAAACGTGGTAGAAGGGGTAGAAAAAATCAGTGGTGGGGAGCCCTAAGCATTGAAGCGACTGAGGAACTCTTTTCTCAGTTCGACAATACATATGTATACTTAGCATCATTAATGCCGTCAACAGGCGATCATGTGTGCTATAAAAAAAAAACTCTTTTTGAGGGAAACTCCTCTTGAGAGGATAGGAATATCGCATGTAAAAGAAAAACTGGATTCGAATTTTTATTTCCAAAAAGGCAAATTGAATTTATTAATTAAAAAACTTTTTTTACATAAAATAATCATTTTAATTTATTTTTCGCCTAATAATAATAATAATTCGTTAAAACCTCTTCGTTTTTTCTCCAATTCTTCTCGCTCTTCTTTGATCATTTTTGATCTGTAATATCTAAAATAAAAGAACAAATTATGACTTCAAAATTTATATTTAATTTTAACTCATTACAGATTAACACTTATACATTTGACACTTACATTGCATTTCGATGTTTGAGGGATTTACCCCCTCGTTTTTTTTTTTTAGTCACATTTTGCGTTGTCGATTCTTCTGTTCTCTCGGAATCTAACGCATCAGGTCCTCTTGTTTCGGCCATCTAAATATTAAAATTATCAAATTAGAAGATGAGAAAAAAATTTTAAAAACTGAAAAATTTTATGCTGTCAATGTTTACAAACTTCAATTGATGGATGAACAAAATAACTCGAAGTAGTATTTAACATTATTTACCTTTTCATCCGCCATGATAAACTTGGATGTTTAATTCTTCTTTTTATCTCAATCTTTGAAGAACTTTAACTTTGACGTTTAATTACTTATAAACAATAAAAAAAAACTTTGTGCATGTAATTGTAATCAATCGTACAGTTGAATTGAAAGCCTTTCCACTGGAGTTGGATTCAAACGCGGAGTTAGAGTGTAAACAAGGTATAAGATGTATCACATTTAGTGTATAGTATGCTAGTAAAGCTAGACAAACCAAATGAAGTAAAAATACTTCTCCTGTAGATACACTTGGCTTCATTAATGCCTTTCCTATACCATAAGAGCAATTACCGACCGAAGGAATAATTTTTTCTACGTTGAGTTTTCAATCTTAAATTTTTTTATTTGGGCTGAATTACAAACATAAAAAAATCATTACCGCGGTCGGTAATTGTTCTTATAATACAGGCAAGTCACATTAATGGAGCTAAAGTGTATATACTGACCCCCTAGGATGATTTAACCCTTCAGGCCTTACGCTAATCCGACCGTAAAGAATACTATCGCGATAAGCGAATTGCTCACGGGTTGTGCGCATGCGCAAGGCGCGAATATTCAATTGGAAATAAATAAATTAAAAAAATTACTACTAAAATAAATTTCACTTGACCCATAAATTAATTTTTTTAAGTATGAACATTTATTTATGTATTGAATAATACATTTATTTGCGTACATTAACGTAGATTATTACGGTTGAGAGACAATTATCAAAAATGGCCGACGTTGCTTACGACACTCGGCAGTACTCGTGGCACGCCGAACATAGCCGAACGCATAGTTTCTCTAGCATATTTTACTTAGGTGGTGGGAAAAATGCTTACACATTTTAAAAAATAATTTTTTTTTCTAATTTAAAATGCTTAAATTAAACTTTTTGGAGTGTGAAATCAAGAAATCAAGTGTGAGCAAAATGCTCATAGCGTAAGGCCTGAAGGGTTAACCCGTATTCATGACTAAAAAAGAAAATTGTTTATTAGTATTAACTAATTAAATATTGATGTACTATGAGGTTGAGGGTACACAGTGCGACCCCCCTATAGATACACCCCTTAAATTTCATTATTTTTGCTCTATCTCTTACCGTTTTCGAGATATGAGCATTTGTTTATAAAGATATCGTATTTTCATAAATAAAAAGTATGTAAGTTATCTCATTGTTATTGTTTATCATAGATTGTGGTAAAAATGTTGAATTGATTTTAAGAAATCATTCAAATTTTGATAAATTGTGAAAGTAATTAAATTATTTATTTAATTGTTTATTAGTAACAACTAATTAAATATTGATGTACTATGAGGTTGAGGGTAAAAAGTGCGACCCCCCTATAGATACACCCCCAAAATTTCATTATTTTTGCTCTATCTCTTACCGTTTTCGAGATATGAGCATTTGTTTATAAAAAAGTCACTGATTATATATATGTAACCAAAGACTGATGTTATTTTCATTTATTTATCACTATATCGAATAATTTATCAGTAATTTTCATTATATATTATTTCGATCATAGTGTCATCTTTATTTATTTATTAATTAATATTTATGAGGATCAATTGATAATTAATCTACTGATTTTACAATTGGCGCTTCAATAACATGTATCTGTACATTATTTATATTCATTACCAATATAATTTTTTTCCTGTATGTACTATAGCAACTTTACAATGGTACCAACTTTATAAAAAAAAGTCGCATATTTAAGAAAAATAAATCTGTATTTTTCCAAATCTTGTATAAAGGGGCGTGGCCAATTTTTTATTATTTAAAATAATTAATTTTGAAAGACAATAGTATGTCTAATGTAATCCTGAAGTAAATTAATAAGGTTTTCGGAAGTTTTCATGGCATGTTTAAGTCATTATAATGAAGAAATTGCAATTTTAAAGTGCATAACCTCAACAGACTGTGATTCAAGCAGAATAGAGACACGGTAGTGCCTTCGTCACCGCCATTTAAACTTGGCGCACGAGACACTACTAAAATAAACGTGTCTCCTGATATATCTGCCCTCTGGTAACTAGAATCCAAATATCGATCTATTTTGAATGCTACTTTTAAAATCAGCCTGTTATCCTTCTCATGCAACTATTATGTTAATTATTCAACAATAATTTAATTGTTATGTAATAGTATTAACCAAAACCTAAGGAAATAAGACTTATTATTGAATAATAATTATATTTAAGATAATTTTGATTATGAAAGAATTTGAAAAAAATTAAAAATAACATAAAATTATTATTTAATGTGTCTGTTTTGAATAAAATAATGATTGAAGTTCAAAATCATATAATTATTTACTTTTAAATGTTTCATTTGAATATTCCTGAAACGTATAAGTGAATATTCATATATAAGCAGATTTTTTTCAAATCATCTATAAAAAATGGTTGAACGCGTCGCTCAACCACGTGCCATCATACGTCAACCGGCACTACTGAAAACAAAGATAGTGATGGAAATGAGAGCAGTTCGAGTGATTGTGATTCCGATGATGATGATAATGATAATGATAATGATAACTCTGATGAAAAAAGTTCGAATATATAGGGTTAATCATGATATACTTTTTGTGATATAACTCTCAAGTGTTTTTTCTATTTTACTAAAATATTATTTGTCTTTTCATTATGATTAATGTTAACATTACTATAAGTTAATTTACTTATATTCTTTGAGATAAAAGAGTTTTTTTATTTTGATTAATGTTACTATAAATTAATTTACTTATGTTCTTTAAGATGAAAGTACTTTAATTCTGATTAATGTTACTATAAGTTAATTTACTTATATTCTTTAAAATAAAAAAGTAACGATAATATTCGTAACCATGCTATAATATTTTATAATTAAATATAGAGTCATTCTCGTTTTTACTATAAATATCGTTTTTTTTTTATTATAAAATACATAATAGTTCCATTATTGTAATTGTTATTTTTTTATTCTCAGGTATTTTCACAATACTCACATTAATAATTATCGAAAATTTGAACTGTTATGTAATTTTGCTCTTTAAAGGTGTCAATATGAGATACATATGCTCAACCTTAGAGACTTTAAATTTCTCTTTTTAGTCCTAGCCTTTCGACCAATAGACAGGGATGAGGGGATCTTCGATAGAGAAAGTAAAAATGTGTGATTTATATTAAACAATAACAAAGTATATTCAATGAAAATTATCAAAAGAATTCAATTAAAACGTTACCAACAGATGATTTCCTTTGCTCAGGTAAAAATGTATTAAAATTAATTGATCCTCCGTTGATGCTCCAGTCAGCGTAATATTCTCGTTTTAACTCGCGAATTTATTTAAATATTCGTTGTTAACAATTTTAACAATTATATTGGCTTCACATAAAAATTTACTAACTTCAACAGAATTATTGATACAAGACAGAATAAGATTTACAATTTTCGAGCGATGTTTCACGATGATCTGATCTCTATCTTGCTTTTCCGACAACTGACTGATGCATTAAATCTCACGTATTTATTTAGTCGAGGATGACATTATTAGAAGTCCCTTGCTTCAGGCGCGCACAAGTCCCTTCACATGGTCCTTTCCTTTTTTGGAAAGCTCTTCTTTCGTCACGCACTCTTTTTTCAAACTTTTTTTGCTTTTTCGCCACGTGGGTTTTCCAAAGCAATAAAATGTCTAAAAGATGATTTCCTCAAAAATTCTCCGAAATCTTTTTTACTTTAACGAAATTTAAAAAAAACTTAAGTAATAATCGTTAACCTCAATCATTGAGTTTCATTTTTAACCTTCTTAAAAAATATATGTATATATTAAATAATTATAGAAAATAATTGAAATACACTCAGACAT